>CM060378.1:61345810-61880810 GCA_030545235.1 Helianthus tuberosus | reverse complement strand
GACTTTTATCTTTGACTTAAAGGAGCTACACCAAAAGGTGTTTTGAAGCTCATGAATGTTGAAGGTTTGACTATTTATCATGTGAAAAGTCATCTACAGGTATGTTAGAAAGTTATGTATTTAGCGTTGGCATAAAACCAGTGATACGGTTTCTTTAACTTATGATCCGAAAAATATTTTGTTTGACCACCAAAGTCAAAGTAATGGCTAATTTCAGATTGATGTTTCTGTTATTTTGGTTTCAGAAATATAGAACAGCCAGGTACAAGCCAGAATTATCTGAAGGTAAATACTATTATAGCCATTTAATAACATTGTTAATTTAAAAGAAACATATGGTAAATCACTTGATGTCTTAATAGTTTTTAGAATTTTTTTATGATTATAATCTTTAAACAACTAGAGTATAAAAACAGAAGTCTAATATGTTCACCTGTATATCCCATTATTATTTATTATTATTATTGTTATTATTATTAGTATTATTATTATTATTATTATTATTACTATTATTATTATTTAATTAAGAAAATTTTTGATTTAATATTCTTAATGCAGGAACATCAGAGAAGAAACCGACTTCTATTGATGATATAGTATCTATGGATATTAAAAACAAGTAAGTTTCGGCTCATATTTTCTAGTTAATGTGTCAAAATAGGATGTTAATGTGTGTGTGTGGTTTCTTATATCTATATAATATTTATGAAAATAGCCAAAAATTGGAAGTAATGTATATGGTTTTCGATGACAGGAGTTTAAGTTTAGGGATCACTGATGCATTAAAATTGCAAATGGAAGTACAAAAGCAACTTCATGAACAGCTTGAGGTATGCCAATTTTATATTATTTTTGTTTTTTTATAAGCTTTCCTGCGTAACTATATAATTTGGTCAAACTTAAATGGTCAACTGATTCGATTTTGGACTTTTTTTTCCAGATCCAAAGAAATTTACAGTTACGAATAGAAGAACAAGGGAAAACCCTTCAAATGATGTTTGAGCAACAAAAAAAGATGGAAAACGAAAGGTTAAAACCGTCATCCTCTAATCCCAATGACGATCCCGCCCCTCCATCAAACACAACCGAAAAGTCAAAACCTGTAGAGCATGATGATGATCAATGCATATCAGATAAAGAAACCAAAAGGTCAGCAGACCAGAATAGTCAAAAGTCAAAGTCAACATCTCAAACAGAAGCAAATATCGACGGTGGATGTAGTCCACGCCCTTCGAAGCGTGCAAGATCTGATCAGGCATCCATGTCTTGATTTGTAAAATGATTAATGTTGGATATTGTTTGATCGGTTTCTGTTCTTACTGCTGAAAGTTTTTAAGATTTTAGGGCTTTCACGTTTGGAGATGGATTCTGGATCTTGCAAGTGATATTAGGTCTTTTGTTTAGTAGAAATAATGTATGTCCGTAATGAACAAGTTCGTGTTCATGAAAGTTATTTATGTTTTTCTCTCCTACGTGGTGTCTGGATCTGCGTTTTGAAAATGATTATCTTATTATGAACTCGATCCTATGATGTTTAGAAACAAGTGATCTGTCTGGTATACGAACGTATACTTCTTGAATACCCCTGGTGTATCGGTATAACGGGTGTTCAAAAAAATCCGGATCCGAAACCGAATCCGAAATATCCGAAAATCCGTATCCGAAAATTCGGATATCCGAAAATCGGATAATCCGAATTTTCGGATTCGGATATGAATTTCAAAAATTTCGGATAATCCGATTATCCGATATCCGAAAACTAATTATTTTTTTATAAATATATGTAGTATATGAGCATTATATTTTGTTTGAAGTATTGTAAAAGTTGGTAAAAAGTAGTAAATAATTGTATTCGTGTGAATTTATGATTGTTTTTAGTTTTAAATGTTGGAAATTTATAAAATCGAATATAAGTTTAGTTTTAATCTATACACGAAACGGATTTTTTGAATTTTTTTTTATAAATTCGGATATCCGTATCCGGTTTTCGGATATCCGAAAATCGGATATCCGAAATTTCGGATACGGATTCGGATATCAATATTCACTATCCGAAATTTTCGGATATCCGATTTTCGGATATCCGAAAACCGGATAATCCGATCTTGAACACCCCCGGGCCATGCATACGTGTCACACCTGTTGTATGGTTTACGGATGTGTAGTCTTCATATCAATTAAATATTTAAATCAGTGGATTGATTAGAAATGAGGGTGTTCTTCCATTAATTCAATTAAAATCACAACTTTTCGTTTTTCTTGTTTCCCCTGCTGCAATGCTGCATTCATCAGATTATACATTCATTTTGTTTACACGTACATCGCCGATGAGACATTTGTTAAAAAACGCATATAGGTAGGTTATATTTATTATATGATCTAAGACATGTTTAGTTTGTTAACTATACTAACAACCATACCCAATAAATCCCACAAGTAAAGCTACTGGTATGATCTGGGAAGGGTGGGATGTCGGCAAACCTTACCTCCATCCTTAAGGATAGAGAGACAGCGTCCAGAGAGACCCTAACCTAAGCTCCAAAACAAACTATACTAACAAATACAAGTTAAAATTTCAAAAAATTGGAATCTAGTTTTTCCAACAATATAGTAGAATAAAACTAGAAAGAGATGTTATAAATCTTTAAACCCTAAGTTGTAATCTATAATTTAAATTAGTATCAGTCACATAACAAAACTATTATCTTGCTTTATAGTTAAAACGGACCGAGTGATGTTACAACAAATCTACGTCTTCAAACAAGATATTACATACAGAAACTCAAATTGCAACATACATCTCGTTGTCCAGACCCATTTAGAAAAAAGTTCAACAGATTTTATACCGAAAAAAAAATCAGTTTTTTGACTTAAAAACAAAAATTTGCCAAAATACGAGTCGACTAGATTTCTGGTGTAACGCTTCTATAATGCATCCCAAATTAACTTAAAACTGCATCCTAGTTCACCTGCACACAAATTTTTTTTTGAGAAACAATACTTGATATATTTTAATTAAAACCACATTTTAATTATTGTTAAGTACCTCAATTAGATGTTTTCGAGATTGTGGTCAAAACGGGGCCTCAAGAGACTCATCCCATACGTCTGCACTACCATTAGAAGCATCATCGGCATCTTCCTCCATCGAAAGCCGTATGTATTCCCGATGTGCAAACCGGTCCCACTCGGTCATTGTTGGATTCTCACGCTCCTGTTCACAACATAACGGTTATTTACGTTTCTACCCCTGATTAACTTTGGCAAAGTATTGATTGATAATAAAGAATTGCATACCTGACGAATGAGAAACGGATCACGAGATTCAAAGGCCATGAACTTGTTAAGGTTGAATAGGATGTTGAAACAACTGCCGGAAAGTTTGTTTCCTTTCAAGTCATGTAAGGTAAAATACTCCTCATCCTGTAAATTAACATTTCATGATTAAAAAAGTGAATAAGTATAGAGTTATTCGGAAAGAGTAAAATGTCATTTTCGTCCTTGAGGTTTCGCAATTTTCGTCTAAAGGTTTGGTTTTCCGCATCTAGATCCAAAAGGTTTGAAATCTTGCCATTTTCATCCACAGCTTGTTAACTCCATCCATTATTCTCCGTTACGTCAGGGGTATTTTCTTCTTTTTTGTTAACTTAAAGGGCAATTCGGCCTTTTTCACTTTACGTACAGGCATTTAGCATAATGTCAAACGAGCCCTTAAGTGAAAAAGACCGAATTGCCCTTTAAGTTAACACAAAAGACAAAGATACCCCTGACTTAATAGAGAAAAATGGATGGAGTTAACGAGCCGAATGAAAATGGCAAGATTTCAAACCTTTTGGATCAATATGCGGAAAAACAAACCTTTGGAAAGAAGTCAAAAAACTGGCCAAACCTCAGGGACGAAAATAGCATTTTACTCTTTCATAAATAAAAATACGCAGTGTTTGCAGGTCAATCCAACCAAAAGCACCCATTTCAAAATGAACCCATTTGGACATGTAACCCAACCCGGCCAATTAAGCCAAGAGGACCTATGCACCTGCGGTTTAACCATGTCAACTATTTGACATAATATGTCCTCGAAAAGAACAGGCTCTTGAGCCATACATTCCATCCTATGCAATTGCTCTTCGTAGAAAAACTGTAGTTCGTTTCTAGTAAGCACACCATTTCCATCTAAATCAATGCACTTAAACCTGAAAAACAATCATTTTTTCGTTACGACTAGTGAAAAAATATATATTAACTAGGCCAGGCAAACAAAACCCAAATGGGTTATTTTGGGTAATTTAAAAAATGAGATAAGTCATAGTGGGCCAGGAAATAATAATGGATGGGTTAGGATGGGCTTTTAGATATCAATTTAAACTATCTGATGGGTCAGGATGGGTAAGTTCCAACGATCAACAATCAGATTCAAAATCTCATAGTACCCATAACCAGCAGAACAACAATCAATTCAAAACGAAAACAAACACCACCCAACGAATCATCAATCGCTCTAACGACCCATACGGGCGGTATTGAGTTCTGTTTGTTAACACAAGAAGATGTAATCAGATTCCTACTAAACTCAATCGCACTATTCTCCCCAACCGCAGCATATTCCGTTAACTCTCTCGGAATCATCGATTCCGACATCCTCACCGTCAACTACCACTTGCCGGCATCCACCGCACTCGACTCAAACACCACCTCACTCACCGATCAAACCTCCGTTGCCGTCGTCGTCGACGACGCCATCCTGATGGGCGAAATCTCCCCCTTCACATTATCCTATTGCGACGAAACAGCTGCGGCTGCAATCGCGACACTATCCGCAGGCGATTCAATGGCGTATATCGACTGCGGTGGGCCGCCTGAGGATATAATCAAATTGGTGGAGACAAGGTTGAAACAGAGGAATTTGAAAGGGATGTTGGAATCGTTTTCTGTTTATTTTTCTGAAATTAATGTAAATAGTAAGTTGTGTGCAACATTATCATCATCATCTGATGATGAAATGTTGAATTCGCCTGTGAGTGTGATTTTTTAATTTTTTTTATTTTTATTTTTAATTTTTTTTATTTTTAAATTTTTTATTTATATTTTTAGCCTATTGCGACGAAACAGCTGCGGCTGCAATCGCGACACTATCCGCAGGCGATTCAATGGCGTATATCGACTGCGGTGGGCCGCCTGAGGATATAATCAAATTGGTGGAGACAAGGTTGAAACAGAGGAATTTGAAAGGGATGTTGGAATCGTTTTCTGTTTATTTTTCTGAAATTAATGTAAATAGTAAGTTGTGTGCAACATTATCATCATCTGATGATGATGAAATGTTGAATTCGCCTGTGAGTGTGATTTTTTAATTTTTTTTTTTTTTTTATTTTTATTTTAATTTTTTTTTTATTTTTAAATTTTTTATTTATATTTTTAGCCTATCATGCCCAAATCCATCTTGACAAAAACCCATCTTGACCTAAACCCATCCTAACCCATTACCCAAACCTGCCCAACCCACCTATTTTGCCAACCCTAATATTAACGCAATAATAATGTAATTCGATTCACCAAGGGTATAAAAGGTAGTAAAATTACAGTTATATACCAGTACTCGAGACTCGGCTCCGATGATTTATCCTCTTCCGATAAAATGAAGTAAACAAAATCTTCGTATCCCATTTTACCCTCAACTTCACTGGTGAACTTTCTTGGAACCTGCGATTTACAGCGGGTTAGATAACAGGTGGTTGACCCATTACACTTTCAAAAGCAATTTTTTTAAATAAACTGGAGTGTCAAATATGATTACTATTTTTTTATTTCAATAATAATTTAATTTTTTGGCTAATAAGATGATTTAAGAGGTTTTATGCATTTTAAGAAGAGTTAATTACATAGTTAGTCCCTGTGGTTTGCACAAAATAACATAATTAGGTAATAATAGTTTAAAATCACCTTCTAGGGTATTAACTTTTCATTTTGTAACGTTTGAAGGTATTAACTTCTAGGGTATTAACATAGTTAGTCCATGTGGTTTGCACAAAATAACATACTTAGGTACTAATAGAATGTGATTTTAAACCTCTAAATAACGTTAATACCTCCAAACGTTACAAAATGAAAAGTTAATACCCTAGAATGTGATTTTAAACTATTAGTACCTAAGTATGTTACTTTGGGCAAACCACAGGGACTAACTATGTAATTAACTCTTTTAAGAACAAAAAAATTTGGGCACCTTTCAACCCTTTCCACCTCTATCCTTTTAAGCATCCGTTTTATGTTACAAATTTTGACCCATTTATAAGAAAATGGGCTAAAATTAGGGCTGCAAACGAACCAAACTTTAGTGAACAGTTCATGAACCATTCGGCAGGAAGTTCGTTTGTGTTCATTAGTTTAATAAATGAACAAACATGAACAAAATACTTCGTTTAGTTAAATGAACGAACATGAACATAGATCGCGTTCGTTCATTTATGTTCGCGCTTAACATGTTCGTTGATGTTCATTGACGCTCGTTTGTGTTCATGGACGTTTGTTTGTGTTCATATGTGTTCTTGAACATTTGTTTGCGTTCGTTTGTGTTTGGTACCTGAAATTAACGAACGAACAAGAACACGTTCATTTTTTTAATAAACAAACACGAACAGAAAATCTGGTTCAATGTTCGGTTCGTTTGCAGCTCTAGGGCTAATAATACCACCTCTAAAATAAAAGTGCAAGAACATAAACGAAAACGTTAATTATTCAGATAAACATTACAAACCTGAGAGAATATTCTGTCAACAATTCTGTACGTGAGTGCATGGTTACCGTATCTTATAAGATTCTCTTTATCAATAAAAAAATCATGGTCTGTATCCAACTCCCAGAACTTGCAATATATTACGTAGAAGTGTTCATACGAAAAAAATCTGCATAAAAAAGATATAATAATGTTCTTTAATTAATGATCACATCTTTTCATGACTAATGACAATTCATGCATGTGTAGAACGTAGGGGTGTGCATGGTTCGGTTCGGTTTTCGGTTATTAAAAACCGTTCGGTTTTGGTTTTTTCTAACGGTTCGGTTTTCCGGTGTTTTCGGCTTTTGGAACAAAATTACGTAAGATTCTAAAATAAAAAGTATGATCCAAGATTTAAGAATCTTTCTTATAAGTTTACATTTAAGTTATTATGTTCATCCTTTTTAATTAATATTGTTCACATAAATCTAAGCTGCTAATCTATTTTATGTTTCTCCAAAGTTTTTATTAAGACATTTTCTTTTATAAGACTTTGAAAATCATTTAATTTTTATGTTAAACTTTGTTACTTCTTGTAGGCAATGGATAAATCATTTTAAAAATAAATAAACATGCTAATGTTTTTATTATAAATACTTAACAATCAAGAATAAAACTAATAATTCTTAAATCAATAAAAAACAAACATTAAAAAATGAGTTTTTAGGTTATTCGGTTCGGTTCAATTTTGTTTTTTTTTTCCGGTTAGTAACCAAACCGGAAATTTTGGTTTGGTTATTTTCGGTTAAATTGGTTTTTTTGGTTTTCTGCTTACCCCTAGTAGAACTAGAAGGTAACACACATTTAGAAGAAAACAAATACTAATAAATAATAAAAAGAAATAATTACTTTAAAACTTTGTTTATGTCTTCTTCTTCATCAGCATGAAGCATTGCAGAAATTAAATTTCCACGTTTGAGTTCCCTGAGGGTAAGACAACCATTACCCGTTCTATTCACGTAGTAAAATATTCTGTATATTACAGTTTCAGCTGGTCATAAAAAAAGTACAAGTAAAAATGAATTAGTGAATAACGTTCATCCCAATTAATAATAACATGAATAAACAAATAAAAAAAGAATCGTACCATATCTCTCTTGAAATTCAGGTGTGCCCTGTAAGAATTCCAACCCTGGATGCGTCACTAAAAGTTCACGAAGTATGGGTTTGAAGTCCTCCTGTTACACCGTTGAAAACCGATCAAATAAAAAAAAGTAGATGTACTAAATTACTAATAACCTTTTAACAATATTTAGAGTAAAATGCCATTTTCGTCCCTGAGGTTTGGCTAGTTTTGCGACTTTGGTCCAAAGGTTTGTTTTTTCGCATCTAGATCCAAAAGATTTGAAATCTTGCCATTTTCACCGGGCTCGTTAACTCCATCCCATTTTTCTTCGTTAAGTCAAGGGTATTTCCGTCTTTTTTGTTAACTTAAGAGGCAATTTGGCCTTTTTCACATTATGTACAAGCATTTAGCATAATGTACATATAGTGAAAAAGACCGAATTCCCTTTAAGTTAACAAAAAAACGAAAATACCACCGATAAGTCGGAGAAAAACGGATGGAGTTAGCGAGCCGCATGAAAATAGCAAGATTTCAAACCTCTTGGATCCAGATGCAAAAAACAAACCTTTGGACAAAAGTCACAAAACTGGACTAACCTTAGGGGCGGAAATGGCATTTTACTCTATCGGAAATTACTAGTAAACTTCTAACAATATTTAATTTTATTTAAAGACCTCCAAGAAGTCGTTGCTATTTTGGGTAGAAATGATTATACGCTTAAGTGGTCATTTTGAAATGGCGATGAAAATCGAGTAAGAAAAATGACCTGAGTTAGGTATCTCAAATCCGGCTGCTTTAACAGTGTAAATATCTGGGTTGCTATATCTTTCGTCAACATGTTACCGTTGACCCAAAAATCCACAAACGCATCCCTGAAAGCATGAACAACACAAATGCAGAAAAAATGCATATTATTTTCATTTACTAACAGACCACATAAATCAAAGGCTTCACAAAAAAAACAATAAAAAATTCATTAAATCACCACACATAGGGTTACAAACGAACCGAATGTTCAACAAACAGTTCGTGAATCGTTCGGCGGGAGGTTCGTTTGTGTTCATTCATTTAATAAATGAACGAACACAGACAAGAAATTCCGTTCGTTTAGTGAAATGAACGAACATGAACAGAGGCCACGTTTAATTCATTTTTGTTTGTGAACGTTCGGTAACGTGTTTGTTTATGTCCGTTTGCGTTCGATAGTTCATTAGTTTTGGTTCGTTTGCAGCCCTAACCACACTCCAACAAATCAACCAATAAAACTCACTTGGTTACAACGCCAGTGTTACCAACATCGATCGCTTTAAAAAGAACACTAGAGAAGAATGATGGAAGCATGCATATTTCCTTTGTAACGGGTTTAAATTCTGTTCAGTTCAAAGCAAAATTCCAAGAATTCAGTTATATATTAATTAATGGTCTAGAAAAAGTAAGAATACAACTTAAATTTAAATCTCACCATCTGCCGATAGTCCATTGGCATGACCATAGAAGAACTGATTAGTTCTAAACAAACAACGTTCTTTTAGTTCATTAGGGATTGGACGCCCATTTTTAAAATAAAACTGCAAACATTGAAAGTATTTCAGTTAAATCTAGAAATTTTAAATAAAGCTTGGTAAAGGATAGAGGCGAAACTTTCAAATTGTTTACTTATGAATGAGTAGACTTAGGTTATCTTCACTTACAAAGGGTAAAATATCAAAATGAGCAAAATAAAATAAAAAACAGGTATAAAGAAAATAGGTCAAATGGCTCAAAGCAGTCAAAATATGATTTCTTAACCAGCTTACACCAAAAAAAACGATAAAAATTGCAAATATAGAGTGTTTGTAATCATATTTAACACATTATATATTTAAAAAAATGTCGCAAAGTATTTAGAGAGAACATGATGTGACACTTCCACCCATTTAATTATGAACGGGTCAACTTAGGTTATGATTTATCCATAATGGGGTAAATTGAATCAAATAGAAAAATAATTTGAAAGAAAACAGATCGAAATACAACCTCCTGAACCATTTCATGCAAAGCTAACATTAATATTTTAACAGTATTGTCTTTGTAAATATATTTAACACATTAAACGTTTATAAAAAATATTTAAAAGAACTTGGACAAAAAGCGCGTTGAATCGACCCAAAAAAACTACCCATTTTTTTATCATATATTAATATAACACAATAAATATGTATAAAAAGTGTTCAGGCCAACCCAACCCAATCCAACAAACCCAACTTTTAGCCCAACAAAACTACCCATTATGACGCCGAAGCCGAATCCATTTACCTGACCCACCCATTGTAGCGCGTCTACTACAAAATCAGTATTTAGGCTAACAAACCTGGGGTATTGACTCTTTGGTGGGCTCATTAGCTATTTTCAAAGAAGAACCTAAAACAGACGGGCCCGCCCTCTGTTTTGTTATACGGGGTGAACCAGAAGAGCTTCTTGGTGAAAGTGGAGGCACAAGGTTGTTACAAGATTTCGGGCTGGAAGTTGCTCCAGATACATTCAACGATACACCTGTCTTGGCCTTGTATAACAAAGACTTCATCTATATAAAACCAAAAAAAAAAAAATTAAAAATAACTTTTATCTATATATAAACACACACACACACATATATATATAAGCTGCACAAGAGGATGCTAGAATGAGTAATAACAAGTTATGAATATTCATATGGTTGTATGTAAATAATGCATAGGACTATACGACGAGAGTTTTGCAACAAAGACACTGAAAGGATCCTAACAATACTGATTGCCCGTTAAAAAGCCTATTTCGAAAAGCAAAATAATAGAAATGTTTGCATTATTTAAGAAGTTGCGAAACACATTTTGTTGCTTCTTCGTGAGCTGCAAAAACATGTGTTGTTTCCTTTTTACTATATTTACAAAAACAAATATCATGTTCTTCAATACAGTGAATGTTATGTCAATCAATGACTAGTTGACAACCTATTACTACCTACAGAATCTAGCCCGTATTCACGTCATAATGCTGAAAATATGGATACTAAGACAACAACAATGTTGTGATAATTTATGGGTCAAAGTGAAATACCTAGCCCTATTCAGTATGCATGCACTTATACATATGTTCAAAAGGTAACTCTGAAAGTCTAAACATGTGTGCTAGTCATGGTACTTCGAAGCAACAAATTCACAAATTCAAACCCTTAATGATTCCAATCATATCACCTCTAATAAATGTAAATATCATCATCATCATCATACTCAGTAAATCCCACCAACAGCAAAGCTAAGGTAGGTTCAGAGGAGGGTAAGATGTAGACAGTCTTACCTCTACCCCATTGCCGCTTCCAGTGAGACCCACGGCTCGATAGTAGTTTTGCATCAAGCCTTGGACATAAGGCACATAACACTCAACAATCGGGACAAAGGCCGATTAGTGCATGTATCCTTTTGTCTTTCGGCTATCAACGCCACCACATGATGTATGAATAACCTAATAAATGTAAATATCATTTCTCTAATTACCTTGTTGCATTAGATAAATGTTCATAAAACATATCATCCAAACTTAAATTCTAAAAATTCCCAATCTAGACCAAAAAAACATAAATAATCAAATTAAAAGATCATGAAAACCGCCTATTATAACAAATTACCAAAGCAGTAGAATCCGGAAGCGAAAGCCATTGTTCAAACAACTTATCTGCAACATAAGAATTCGACTTAATAGCCAAAGAAGAGACTTCATTCAGCTGCAACAATTCAGGTTCAAGGCGACACACATCCGGGTTATAATCCATATCCATATTATGATTTCAATCAATTTCTACAACCACAATCTAACATCTAGATCTCAATTAACAACCCACCGCAATCACTTAACCCTAACAACCCGTAATTAATAACAATATGAACAATTAAACGAGACCCTTTTGAAACAAATCAAAGAATCGATTCCCACATGTTATTATCGATTTGAAATCGGATTAATGGCAGTGGGTCGTGTTTTTGAATTGGGAAACATGTAAAGATTGAAACTTTATGTGGGAATTGAATTGGGTATTGTTTGTGGGTTGTGTTAGTGCGATCGGAGTGAAGTGGGTGATGAATTGGGTGGAAAGATTGAAGAATTGGGCATGGGGGAGATTGGGGGAATGAAAATGGAGGAGAGTGGCGGTGTGGAAAAATATGAAATGGTGTATGAGAACTGGGATGGGGGGAAGACAATGTCACTCGCCCATACAAATCTTTTTTTCTTTTATTTTTTTTCATTGTTATCATTGTTTTTTTTTTTTACTTTACGCGGAGCTGTCCAAAAAGCTCGTGACTTGGAGCTCGTTTGTATTTTGTTCGAAAAAAGCTCGCTTGATATGGTTCGTTTTGTAACTGAGCCGAGCCGGATTGGCTCGGTTCGGCCTGCTCGTTAGCTTGGCTCGTTTGATATTGCTTGTTTTGTTATTTTACTTTGATGTATTTTATTTTTACGTAAAGAGTGAAATGCACGGATAGTTGTGTTTGCCGAAGTTTCACATTCAATCCTCAACTTTCTAAAATTGCATGTATGTTCCTTGTGGTTTGACAACTTGTTACTCGGATAGTATCCAGACTAAATGGAGGTTAGTTAGTCTAGTTAAGTTCATATGAAATGACAAAAGTACCCTTACTATTTAAAAAATATAGGGTAAATTACATTTTTCGTCATTTATGTTTGTAGTGGGTTGCAATGGATAACCTTTATCTTCAATAATTACAGTCACAGTCCTTTATTTGGAAAACTCATTACACTCTACTTCCTTTGGCCCTAACCAGGTTATAATTTTCAGTTAAATATAGCATGTGGATTGCACATGAGGGTGCTTTAGTCATTTTAAAAATATCTTTACCAGTATGTGTGTGTGTGTGTATATATATATATATAAGAAAGTTTTATAGCCGTGTTACGAGATGCTCGTAATTTAAACTGGAAACAATCATTAATGGGAATTATAGAAACCAGTCAGGCACATGGTCCGGTATATTTTAATGTTTATCCTGATGTTCATTTATCTTTAACAGATCAAAATATTGATGATGCTTTAACTTTATATGTTAAAACACATGGTTATAATTATGCTGAAGGATCTGAAGTTATATGTATTTGTTATAGAATATATTATAGATTACTTACCACTATGAATGCTAAATGTAAAAGGGTTGATAAATCTAGTGATGAAACTATTTTGATAGAAACAAACTATGGAAAATCTAATATTTCCATAAGAAGACCAGTTAAATGGGAAGAAATTACTTTTCCAGAAAATTGGGTCATTAATAGGGCTGTAAAAATACAACCTCAAATAAATCATAAGTTAAGGAGACTAATAGAAACTCCTGAAGGGAATATAGAAATAGAATTTGAAGAAGAAAGGAAAGATAAAAAAACTTTTAAAATCTATTTCTGCTAGATCCTATATATCTCCTCTTGATTATAAAGTGGATTTACTTGAATCTTCTAGAGCCTCTACTTCTCAAATAAGAAATAGTAGAGTAGAAAATTTAAATGTTGATAATAATTTAGTTTCAGGAATATACCAACCTGTTAGTGAGGATGATACGGTCTCACACATGAGTTTTAGTTTATAATGAATAAAGAAAAACTTGATTTTAGTAAAGGATCTGTCATAAGACAGAAAATATGTGAAAAATATAGACACCCTATTTGGCAATATTTTAAAGATTGGTTTTTAGAGTCATACTCTAGAGAAAAAAGATTTGAGATAGGAAGAGAATTTTATAAAGATTTGGATGATATCCAGGAAATTATAGAATTTCCTGTTTGGTTTATAAACAAATACTCTTTAAAATATATTTCAGTTATTGAGAAAAATTATAAGTTAATTACAGGGGAGATAACAAAATCAATTTTCCCTCCCCAAAATGATTTTGAAATGACAAAAGAAAATGATTGTTTTGGTCAAAAATCAAGCAATGATAATGCAACCAAACTTTATGTGTGAGGTATGATGCTTGAATTGATGAACAACAATAAGGATCACTATATAATGTAATGAACAAGCGACACAAAGGTTTATACGAGGAAAAACCCTTGATCAATGAATGATCTCCGGCATAAAAAACCTCGGGTGATGGAAACTACCGATCACCAACTCAAATTAAACAAGAAATGTAATACAACTTCGGATGATAGCGAGCTAAGTACAAGGATCACTATAGTGTATTGTGCACAAAATTGTGTAATCGCCAAGTAAGTTAACAAGAGCTGGTGAGAACGGTTGTAAGAGTGTGTGTGTAGCCAAAAATAGCCAAGTGTTTTCTAATTAGCTCGCTACCCCTTAAAAATGGAAAATATCTACACTAACTAACATTCCGCAAATGGTGCAAGTCCTCCACGACTCCATAACGTCCACTTTTGGCCAGGCACGTGCGGAATAAACATAGAATATTCTCTAGGAATATCGCCAAGACCAAGTCCAAGTTGATACTCCTGCAAAACAATTTCGAATTCAAAGTAGACAACCGTTAGTACAAGGATCCTTATGATAATCCATGATCCTGATCCTGCAACACTTCTGAGGATCACTACTTCAGACAGAATTGAGGATCACTAAACCCAACAGTAAATGAGGATCACTGATCAATTAGAAATCCACCCCTAACAATTGCCCCCAAAATACAAGGAGTAATTATATAAATAAACGAGTTGTATTTTGTTCTTATCCGTAATCAACCAACGGATAACTAGCCGTTACAATCTGACTAGCCGTTACGAACATGACGTCACTGAGATGACCATCCTGCAAAATCATCATTATAAATAGGAGTTAGAGATAGGGATCATTTCACATTTAAATTCAAGAGAAACCCCCTTTAAATTCACATCCGCAGACCAAGCAGGTATTTCTCTTCTCCGTCCTCATTTACGTTTTCTTTCTCTGCTCCTTCTTTCTTCACCTTCTTCACATTCAAGATGATGCTACGATCCTCACCGGCTAAGGATCATAAGAAGGACAGTCCTCTTAAGAGCCAGGGGATCATCAAAGATTCACCGAAAGAAAGATGCTGCTTCTCTGATCCACAAATAGACAAAATTCGCCACTGTTTTCCGGCGAATACCGTTATCAAGCCATTTGACCCCACCATTCTAAGTGATTATACTTCAGAAACTTGGGTAGCTTTCCCGGTCACCCCTTTCACAATAGGATATTCATATCCTTTCCCTGAATTCACCCAGTCTTTCTTCTCCCTCACCGGCATTTCCTACATTCAAGCTGTGCCAATGATCTGGAGGGTCTTATATACCCTTGAGAGGATCATTGAGCAAGAAGGAATTAACCTAGGAATGTCGGAATTGGACGAGATGTACGATCTCACAACGTTTGGATCCCACCGATATTTATTCAAGCGTAAACCCGGTGAAGAACATCCCATCTTCAAAGCCACTAAGAATGATACTAACTAGAAACGGCGATTCTTCTTTGTCAGAAGGGATTCTATCCCGGATGGAAAGGATCTGCCAAGGAAATGGAGCACCCATGGTAGGATAGAGGATCCTTAGAAGGATCACTGAGTAAACTTGTTTCTGATGAGGATTACTAACATGCTTTTATTTCTTTTGTACAACTATCACTGTTTCACATATTATACCCTCACCTGCCACCAAAGAGAGACTTGCTGCTTTCAGAAGACTTGATCCTGCAACAAGGTCATTCAAAACAAACACCCAGGATTCTCAAGAGGTATCCTCAGGTTCTATCACTATGTCAAGTAAGCATCCTGTTCTTTTTATAATTAAATGTTTAAATAAATAATTGAATAAGAATAGGATAAGGATACTTATCTGTTTTAAATATGTAGGCGCTGGAAAGTCTTCACGATCTGCCTCCAAATTCAGTGTTGCCGAGCTTGATACTGTTAGATCCTCAAAGAAGAAGTCTGCTGCTAGCCCCTCTGTTGTAATCCCCAAGGCTACCACTTCGAAGGGGAGAGGTGGAAAGAAAAGAAAGACCTCTGAAGCTGACAACCTTCAAGGCTTACCTCTGATCCGCCATCAATTCCTCGAGTACTTTAATGATGTAAGGATCACTGACTCAGTCTAGTTATCCTATCCACTTGAGGATCACCTGAATCTAATTTTTACGTTGTCTTCTTTGTAGAAATTTGCTGAGATCGAGGACTATGTTGGGAATGTTGAGGAGCTTGAGGAGAAACACTCTGACCTCCAAAAAGTAGCAATGCTCAAAGACCTCAAGATCGCTTCCCTTGAAAAGGATCTCAACGATGCCAAAGCTCAAACAACTGCCATTCTGATCAATTTTGATTATGAGAAGCACGAGATCACAGAGGATGCCAAGGTCTCCGCTGCCATTGCCATGTACAAAACCAAGCTACAGATGGCTCAAGAAGCTCAGGATCCTGCCTTTGATAGGAGCAGCTGGGACATGGAAGGCTGGAAGGCTAGGCTGGCTGAGTTGGAGGATGAGGATGAGGTTGACGAGGTTCTGGCAATCGAAGCTAGTGGCAGTGGTAAAGATCAGGCGAAGGATACCGGAGCTGGAGGGGATGATGATGCAGCGAAGGTGTAAGCTGCATGAATGCGCGATGAAGGACATTTCTAGACGTAGCCGGAGCCCATTTTTTTTAGTTTGGTTATGGTTTTTATTTTGATGATGTTTTGATGAACAATGGTTGGTCTGTACTTAAACAATAGTAATTAGGGTTGAGGATCATGGATGATCCTTTGAACAATAGGTAGGATTACAAATGGTGAAGGGATCCTCTGTTTCGGGGATGAAGCCATTGTGATCCTGCCGTCTTTAATTTCCTGCACTACCAAGACCTTTAGACAATGGACACCCTTTGCCAACCCATGTGGACGGGCCACGTTTTGTTGGTAGAAACGTGGGTTGGCAATTTTGACAACCTTAAAGGGTTTTATCTTTTGTTAATAAAATAACTTTAACTTTTTGGCTTATCCTGTGTTGATATCCTTGTTAATATTTTACTTTCCAACTGTTGTGATGTTTATTTTGTTTAAACTTATCAAGTAGAGAAAAAATTTAAGAAATATCCCCAAAAAATTTAGGATATGATCAAAGATCACATATCCCATAATCGATAAGTTCTGAAAAGTAACATAGTTTAAGGATCATAAGTTCAGTTGTCAAAGGATAAGGGTTACTTAAATAAATAATGAATAAAATCAGAACAGTTAAGAATCATACCTGAGAATCCAAGTTAGGATCCTATCCTTTAACACTTATACTCAGGATAACCCAAAAAACAAACCTTAGCGAAAGGTAAGGATCAAGGATCCTTGGTCATTTAGCTTCAAAAACCTGAAAGAGGATATAACTTGGGACTAAGCCAATATAAGATAAAAGTTAGTAACTGGGGATAAGCCCAACAATTCTGGGGACAAGCCCAATATAACGGGGACAAGCTCAAAGGATAACTGGGGACAAGCCCAAAGGATAACTGGGGACAAGCCCAAAGGATAACTGGGGACAAGCCCAAAGGATAACTGGGGACAAGCCCAAAGGATCGTATGTAAACTGGAGTATGGCCCTCACTGGCGACTATCCAAACTTAGTGACATGAAAATGCCAAAACCTTAGTGTTTTGGTCAAAAATCAAGCAATGACAATGTAACCAAACTTTCTGTTGTGAGGTATGATGCTTGAATTGATGAACAACAATAAGGATCACTATGAAGTGTAATGAACAAGTGACACGAAGATTTATACAAGGAAAAAGCCCTTGATCAATGAATGATCTCCGGCATAAAAAACCTCGAGTGATGGAAACTTCCGATCACCAACTCAAATTAAACAAGAAATGTATTACAACTTCGGATGATAGCGAGCTAAGTACAAGGATCACTATAGTGTATCGTCTAGAAATGTATGAAAAATGCTAAGTGTTTTGACGAGAGCTGGTGAGAGCAGTTGTATGAGTGTGTGTGTAGCCAAAAATAGCCAAGTGTTGTCTAACTAGCTCGCTACCCCCTTTAAATTAGAAAATATCTAGCCTAACTAACATTCCGCAAATGGTGCAAGTCCTCCACGACTCCACAACGTCCATTGCTGGCCAAGCACGTGCATAATAGACTTAGAATATTCTCCAGGAATATCGCCAAGACCAAGTCCAAGTTGATACTCCTGCAAAACAATTACAAATTCAAAGTAGACAATCGTTAGTACAGGGATCCTTATAGTGATCCATGATCCTGATCCTGCAACACTTCTGAGGATCACTACTTCAGACAAAATTGAGGATCACTAAACCCAACAGTAAACAAGGATCACTGATCATTTAGAAATCCACCCCTAACAATTGCCCCCAAAATATAAGGAGTAATTATGTAAATAAATGAGTTATATTTTGTTCTTATCCGTAACGAATTAATCGGATAACTAGCCGTTGGAGTCGGACTAGCCGTTACGAACATGACGTCAGTGAGATGATTATCCTGCAGAATCATTATTATAAATAGGAGTTAGAGATAAGGATCAATCAGCATTCAAATTCAAGAGAACTCCCTTTAAATTCTCATCCGACGATCAAGCAGGTAACTCTTTTCCTTTTCTTCTTTCACGTTTTCTTCCTCTGTCCATCTTTCTCCACCTTCTTCGAATCAAGATGATGCTGAGATCCTCACCAGCCAAGGATCATAAGAAGGAAAGTCCTCTCAAGAGCTAGGGGATCATTGAAGATTCGGTGAAAGAAATATGTTGTTTCTCTGATCCACAAATAGACAGAATTCGCCACTGTTTCCCGGCGAACACCATTTTCAAACCATTTGATCCCACCGTTTTAAGCGATTATGTCTCTGAAACTTGGGTAGCCTTCCCAGTCACACCTTTCACAATAGGATATTCGTATCCCTTCCCTGAATTTACCCAATCCTTTTCTCCCTCACCGGCATCTCCTATATTCAGGCTATGCCGATGATCTGGAGGGTCTTATATACCCTTGAAAGGATCATCGAGCAGGAAGGGATTGACCTAGGAATGTCAGAGTTGGCTAAGATGTATGATCTCACAACGTTTGGATCTCACCGATATTTGTTTAAACGAAAGCCTGGTGAAGAACACCCCATTTTCAAAGCCACCAAGAACGATACAAACTGGAAACGACGCTTTTTCTTTGTGAGAAGAGACTCTATCCCAAACGGAAAGGATCTTCCTAGGGAGTGGTCCACCCATGGTAGGACAGAGGATCCGGAGTAGGATCACCAGGTAATCTTGCTCTCGTGATAGGATCACTAACCCCCTTTTGTTTTATGCTATGCAGCTGTCACTGTTTCACACCTCATATCGTCTCCTGCTACCAAGGAAAGGCTTGCTGTTTTTAGAAGACTCAGTCCTGAAACAAGATCATTCAAGACAATCACCCAGGATTCTCAAGAGGTATCCTCAGGTTCTGTCACCATGTCAAGTAAGTATCCTGTTCTTTTTATATTCAAATGTTTAAATAAATAGTTATATATAAATAGAATAAGGACACTTATCTGTTTTGGGTGTGTAGGTGCTGGAAAGTCATCAAGATCTGCTTCCAAATTTAGTGTCACTGAGCTTGACACCGTCCGATCCAAGAAAAAATCTGCTGCTAGCCCCTCCGTTGTAATCCCCAAAGCTACCACTTCAAAGGGAAGAGGTGGAAAGAAGAGAAAGACTTCCGAAGCTGAGGATCTGCAAGGTCTCCCCCTGATCCGCCATCAGTTCCTTGAATACTTCAACGATGTAAGGATCCTTGTCCCTGCTTTAGGTATCCAGCTTATTTGAGGATCACCTGTTCTTGAACTGTTCTTTATTTTCTTTGCAGAAATTTGCTGAGATTGAAGACTATGTTGGGCATGTCGAGGAGCAGGACAAGAAGATTACTGACCTCCAACAAGTCGCATTGCTCAAGGATCTTAAGATTGCTGACCTCCAAAAGGATCTCAAAGATGCCAAAGCTCAGACAGCTACAATCCTGATTAATTTTGATTATGAGAAGAGGGAGATCACGGAGGATGCTAAGGTCTCCGCTGCCATAGCCATGTACAAGACCAAGCTACAAATGGCCCAAGAAGCTCAGGATCCTGCCTTTGACAGGAGCAACTGGGATGTGCAAGGCTGGAAGGCTAGGCTGGCTGAATTGGAGGATGAGGCTGATGAGGTTCTGGCAATCGAGGCTGGAGGCAGTGGCAAGGATCATGGTGGTGAAACTAGTGGAGCGGGAGATGGTGATGCAGCGAAGGTGTAGGCTGCTTGAATGGGCGATGAAGGACATTTCTAGACGTAGCCGGAGCCCATTTTTTAGTTTGGTTATGGTTTTTTGTTTTGATGATGTTTTGATAAACAATGGTTGGTCTGTACTTGAACAATAGTAATTAGGGTTGAGGATCATGGATGATCCTTTGAACAATAGGTAGGATTACAAATGGTGGAGGGATCCTCTGTTTGGGGGATGAAGCCATTGTGATCCTGCCGTCTTTAATTTCCTGCACTTGTTAGACCTATGAACAATGGACACCCTTTGCCAACCCATGTGGACGGGCCACGTTTTGCTGGTAGAAACGTGGGTTGGCAATTTTGACAACCTTAAAAGGGTTTAAGCTTTTGTGAATAAAATGACTTTAACTTTTTGGCTATATCCTGTGTTGATATCCTTATGGTTATTTTATTTTTCAATCTATTGTGATGTTCATGTTGTTTAAACTTATCAAGTAAGGAAAAATTAAAAAATATCCCTTAAGAGTTAAGGATATGATCAAGGATCACATAAAAAATAGTTTAAGGATCATAAGTTCAGTTGTCAAAGGATAAGTGTCACTTAAATGCATAATGAATAAAATCAAAACAGTTAAGGATCATACCTGAGAATCCAAGTTAGGATCCTATCCTTTAACACTTAAAATCAGGATAACCCAAGATACAAACCTTAGTTGAAAGTAAGGATCAAGAATTCTTGGTCATTTATCTTCACAAACCTGAAATAAGATATTGCTTGGGACTGAGCCACTATAAGATGAATGTTAGTAACTGGGGACAAGCCCAAAGGATAACTGGGGACAAGCCCAAAGGATAACTGGGGACAAGCCCAAAGGATCGTATGTAAACTGGAGTATGGCCCTCACTGGCGACTATCCAAACTTAGTGACATGAAAATGCCAAAACCTTAGCTAACGTGAAAACGTTAGAAACCTTAGGAACGGATGTATGGTACGTCTACCATTATACGTAGGATCCTGAATATAGCCAGTACAATGAAATTGTCAGCCCCTAAAGCGGGTACTGGTCCCATTGCCATGAACTATACCAGGATCATCGTGCGCTACTGGCGAAACTGGGGACAGGCCCAAACTGGGGACTAGCCCAAAGAACTGGGGTCAAGCCCAAATAACTGGGGTCAAGCCGAAAGGATAACTGGGGACAAGCCCAAAGGATAACTGGATACTTCTGTGGATACTCAATCCTTAGTTAAGGATACCTGGACCTTCAAAACTCAGAATCAAGTAAAAGGAGGATAAAGGACGCAGGATCCTTATCCTTGTAAGAGAATAAAAAGAATGAAATAGTTTGAGATTGGAATGTTACCAGAAAGAGGATCATCTGTCAGTGGGGATCCTTCAAGGATACTTGTCTGGTAAGGATCACGGATCATGATCACATGAAATATTTCTTCAAATGGACAGCATTCCAAGCTCTTGGTAGCAAATCACCTTCCATTGTTAACAATCGATATGCCCCCTTTCCTGCTTCAGCTTCAATCAAATAAGGGCCTTCCCATTTTGGTGCTAGCTTTCCATCAGCCGGATTGGTGGTGTTTTGAAATGCTTTCCTTAATACCATATCCCCAACTTGGAATTTCCTGAGCCTGACATTTTTGTTGTAAGCTCCAGCCATCCTTTGTTGATAACTGGCCATCCTTATCCTTGCTAAATCCCTGATTTCTTCTATAGTATCCAAGTCTTGAATAAAGTTTTCAGCATTTTCTTCAAGGTCACGAAAGCTTGTTCTCGCAGTTGGAACCACCATCTCTGTAGGGATCACTGATTCTGCCCCAAATACCAAAGAAAATGGAGTTTGGCCTGTAACATTCTTGGGAGTTGTCCTATCCGCCCAAAGCACATAAGGTAGTTCTTCTGCCCATTTTCCTTTCTTGGATCCAAGCTTCTTCTTCAAATTGTTGATGATGATCTTGTTGGATGACTCTGCCTGACCATTAGCTTGTGGATAGACGGGTGTTAATATTATCATCTTAATCCCCCAACTATCACAAAAGTTAGTGGTTCTGTTCCCAATAAATTGGGATCCATTATCACAAATAATCTCAGAAGGGATACCAAATCTAGTAATAATGTTTCTTTTAATAAAGGATATAACTTCCTTTTCTCTGACTTGAGCAAAGGCTTCAGCCTCTATCCACTTAGAGAAGTAATCAGTCATAGCAAGCATGAATACTTTTCCACCAGGTGCCTTAGGAAGCTTTCCAACTATATCCATTCCCCGTCTCATGAATGGCCAAGAAGAGGATATAGGATGCAAGAGCTCTGCTGGTTGGTGAAGGATATTACTATGCCTCTGACAAGGATCACACTTCTTGGCATACTCCACAGCATCCTTCTTCATAGTGGGCCAATAGTATCCTGTCCTCAGGATCCTTGAGAATAATGCCCTGCCCCCAGTGTGGTTTCCACAATCTCCTTCATGGAAATCCTTTAGGACTTCTTGAATTTCAGGATCCTCAATGCATCTTAAATATGGTCCTGCAAGAGATCGTTTATACAACATATTATTTAATATTGTAAATTGAGATACCTTAATTTTGAAAGCCCTTGTGTTTTCTCCTGTAGGGATTTCTCCATGTTGTATGTATCTCATGATTGGGAGTATCCATGATCCTGAATGAGATTGGGTATCATCACTAGGGATGATTGCAGAATCTTCTCCTATTTCCATAGCTACATGATCCTTGATAGCAGGGGTCAGGATATGGATAATAGGGATCTTGATATCCTTAGGAATCTTCAAAGATGATCCTAGATTGGCTAATGCATCAGCTTCTGCATTCTCTTCCCTTGGTACCTGTGTCAAACTAAAGGATACAAAAGAGAGTGCCAATTCTTTGACTGTCTCCAAATATTTGATTAGCTTTTCACCTTTAACAGCATAGGATCCATTAAAGTGATTAGTGATCAACAAAGAATCTACATGTACCTCAAGGTACCTGATCCTCATGTGCTTTGCAATTTGCAAACCAGCTATCAAGGCTTCATATTCAGCCTCATTGTTGGTAGTTTGAAATTCACAGGATATGGAGTGGGGTATTATGTCCCCCTATGGCGATTTTAGTAGTATTCCAAGCCCTATTCCATTTACATTGGAGGATCCATCAGTGAACAGTATCCAAGGATCCTTGGTTTCCTCTAGCTGCTGGACTTCTAATTCAGCTTCCTTTTGCAAATCACTACTGAAATCTGCCACAAAGTCAGCTAATGCTTGGGATTTAATGGCTGTCCTGGGCTCATATCTTATATCATATGCACTAAGCTTCACTGCCCACTTAGCCATTCTTCCTGACATTTCAGGTTTCCTGAGAACATTCTTAATTGGAAAATTAGTTTTAACAATAATGGCATGAGTTTCAAAATAATGTCTCAATTTAGTAGATGCCATAATTAACGCAAGGATAAGTTTTTCTAAGTGTGAATACCTGGATTCAGCATCAAGTAAACTCTTACTTACATAATAGACAGGATGTTGTGTACCTTCGTGATCCTTAACAAGGACGGCACTTACTGCTTTTGAGGATACCGCCAAGTATAAGGATAACACATCTCCCTTTTCTGGTTTCATCAAGGCTGGGGCTGAGGATAGGTAATCCTTAAGAGCTTTAAGGGCACTTTCATGCTTTTAAGTCCATTCAAATTTCTTGTTCTTCCTCAAGATGTCATAAAACTCCTTGCACTTTTCTGAGGATTTAGATATGAATCTGTTCAAGGTTGCGATCCTGCCAGTCAACCTTTGCACATCCTTAGCATTGGCAGGAGATTTGATATTCACAATAGCCTTAATTTGCTCTGGACTTGCTTCAATGCCCCTCTTTGTCACCATATATCCTAAGAATTTACCTGCCTTTACACCAAAATGACACTTAGAAGGATTAAGTTTCATATTATATTTATCAAGGATATTGAACGCTTCCTCCAAGTGTTTAAGATGATCCTCAGCTTTCTTGGACTTAACCACCATGTCATCAATATAGACTTCCATAGTGTGTCCAATTTGCTCCTTGAACATCATATTGACTAGCCTTTGATAAGTAGCACCTGCATTCCTTAATCCAAATGGCATAGCAATATAACAGTATATACCAATTGGGGTCATAAAGGTTGTATCCTCTTGATCGGATGGTTCCATCTGAATTTGTTGAAATCCAGATGAAGCATCCATAAAGGTTAACAACTCATGACCCACGGTAGCATCCACCATGGAGTCAATGTGGGGTAATGGGAAAGGATCCTTGGGACATGCCTTGTTTAAATCTGTAAAGTCGACACATACCCTCCACTTTCCATTTTTCTTTTGAACAACAACCACATTGGCTAACCATCTTGGATACTTAACCTCTCTAATCATACCTGCTCGAAGTAGCTTATCTACCTCTTCCTGGATAATAGCATTTCTTTCAGGTGCAAACTTCCTCCTCTTTTGATGAATTGGCTTGAATGACCTGTCAATGCCAAGTTTGTGAGTAATTATATCTTTAGATATACCTGTCATATCTTCATGTTTCCAGGCAAAGGTGGTTTTCCTTCTTTTAAGAAAGGATACTAGCTCCCGTTCAATATCGCTAAGGATCCCTGACCCTATGAAGATCTTGGATTCAGGATCATCAGGATCAATGAGGATTTCTTTCAAATCCTGTTCTCTTGCCTCCAAGACATCTCTTGAAGGATACTTTAATTGCTATTGCTCCCTTGGTCTTGAGGCTGGTTTCATTGATGAGGTATAGCAATTCTTAGCCTCCTGCTGATCACTCTCAATTTTCACCACTCCCCATGGACTTGGAAGCTTTACACACTGATGATAGGTGGATGGGACTGCCTTCATATCATGTATCCATGGCCTGCCAAGGATAACATTACAACACGACAAGCAATCAATAACACAAAACTTTTGATAAGAATGCAATCCTTCAATATAGATTGGGAGTTTGATGTCCCCCAATGTATTCTTTGTTTCTCCTCTGAATCCCACAAGTACTGAGGATCTTGGGATAATATCAGACTCTGGTATATTCATTTTCTTAAGAACATCCAGCTGAATGATGTTCACAGAGCTTCCTCCATCTATAAGGATCCTGCGAACAAAGTGGTTAGAAATAAACAATGTAATTACAAGACCGTCATGATGAGGATCCTGGATGTCAACACGATCATCCTCATCAAAAGTAATGACTTTATCCTGGGTGACAACGGAGGTCCGGACGGGTCTGTCTCCATTATCCATCTTGGTTTCCTTAGCGTGTCTTTTTGCTGCTGAGAAGGATGTACCACAGATGTCTGATCCACCGGATATGAAATTTATGACTTGTGCATCTGCTGGAGGAGCAGGAGCCCTTTCCGGGATCCTTTCAGGATCCTGGGTCCTTGACTTCTTTCGTCCCAAGAGTTCCTTTAAATGCCCCTTGCTCAACAAGTAACCAATTTCCTTTCTAAGTGCAATACACTCTTCAGTGAGATTCCCAAAATCCTCATGATATGCACACCATTTGGATTTATCCTTTGTAGCAGCTGGTTTATCACTTTTCCTTGGCCACCTAGCTTTCTCACCTAGATTCTGCATTGCAAGGATTAGTTCATTGTTATCAACAGAAAAACAATATTCAGAAATAGGAGGATAATCCTCATCATCCTCTTCTTGTTCCACTGCGTGCACATTCTGGTTATCAGATCTGTTGTAGGACTTGGATTTGTTGTTCCTGAAGTAGGATCCTTGTTTATCCTGTTTTGAGGATCCTGTCAATCTGTCCTGGATCCTTTTGTCATCCTCTAGGCGGATGAACCTAAGGGCCCTAGTCCTTACTTCATCAAGATTCCTGCAAGGTGTCATAACAAGATCATCATAGAATAATGAATCCCTAAGCAATCCCATTTTAAAGGCTTCTACAGCCGTAGCAATATCCAAATTAGGAATATCTAAGGACTCTTTACTAAACTTAGTGATATAATCTCTAAGTGATTCATTTTGACCTTGTGTTACCCTATATAAATCACTAGTTAATCGTTCAAACTTTCTACTACAAGAGAATTGACTATTGAACAAGTTAACTAAATTAGCAAATGAAGTAATAGAGTAAGGGGAAGACTTAGCAGCCATTTAAGAGCAGATCCTGTAAGTGTGGATCCAAATCCCTTGCATAAACACGCTTCTTTCAACCTTTCAGGAATTGGATTGATCTCCATCCTCTCCCTGTACTGAGCTACATGCTCTTCTGGATCTGTTGAACCATCATATAGCTTCATTGATGGTATCTGGAATCTTTTAGGTATCTCAGCATCACATAAAGGTGGTGCAAAACGAGATATCCTATGGCTACCATCCGCAATCTCAGGAATGGGTTTAACCACTCCTGGTACACTGGATATCATATCCTTTAGCTTCTGTAGCTCCCTAGCCATGGCCTGATTGATACCTGTATCCTGCATAAAGCCATGGTCAGTGTTATATAAATTATTAAAAGTGTTACCTCCCACAAGATTCGAGTTTGGAATTGCGGATGTGAATCCATCTTGTCGAGACTCTGGCATGATTGAAGGGCCAGATGAGGTAATAGTCTGCATCGGTATGAAGTCTCCTTGATGAACGTCCGAGTTCTGAGGCTGCATACTTCTCAAGGATCCCTGGTTTTGAAGGAGGTTGGATCCTTGGAATTGAGATGATCCTTGAACCTGAAAGGATCCTGGGACCAGGGAGGATCCTGGAACCAGAGAGGATCCTGGGACCAAAGAGGATCCTGGGATCTGGGAGGATCCTTGGATCTGAGAGGATCCTTGGATCTGGGAGGATCCTTGGACCTGGGAGGATCCTTGGACCTGGGAGGATCCTTGGACCTGGGGGGATCCTTGGACCTGGGAGGATCCTCGTACTTGGGAGGAATCTTGGACCTGGGAGGATCCTAGGACCTGGGAGGATCCTTGGACCTGGGAGGATCCTTGTACTGCATGCGTTCCCACATATCCTCCTGACATGAAGTATCCCTGGTGCTGAGAGGAGGATCCTGATGGCTGAGAAGAGGATTCCTGCGGCTGGAAGTAAGAGCCAAATGCCTGACTCATTGTTGTTGTTCCATAGCGCCTTCCTGGTAGTTCACCCAAGTATTGCACGTCCGGAACTGCTAAGTGTTGGGAAGTTATGACCGGAGTGTCGAAGTTCAGCGACCTTGGCATCAGAGGGGAGTGATCCTCCACTGATTTCTTCTGTTTCTTGATTTCATCGATCTCCCGGAGGATCCTTTCGCTGGTTTTATCCTGCTCTTGTGCATGATTCCTCATCTGCAAAATCAGGGCATAAAGATCATTAGTAGTGGGATTAGTTGAAACAGAAGAAGTAGGCGGTTTTTGGAAAATAGGAGTTGGTTTCTTCGCAGCATTCTCAGCATTCTTCTGGGATCCAGAAGGTGGTGGAGGCAAAGGAGGAACGCCTTGTGAAGAACTGAATGAGGGCATCAAACTTGAAGTATTCTTCACTGAGGAAGCCATCTGTTTGGTTGTAGCGAACCGAAATGACCACCAAAATACGAATCTTTCTTGGAACAAAGCACCAATTGCCCCACGGTGGGCGCCAAACTGTTTTGGTCAAAAATCAAGCAATGACAATGTAACCAAACTTTCTGTTGTGAGGTAGGATGCTTGAATTGATGAACAACAATAAGGATCACTATGAAGTGTAATGAACAAGTGACACGAAGATTTATACGAGGAAAAAGCCCTTGATCAATGAATGATCTCTGGCATAAAAAACCTCGGGTGATGGAAACTACCGATCACCAACTCAAATTAAACAAGAAATGTATTACAACTTCGGATGATAGCGAGCTAAGTACAAGGATCACTATAGTGTATCGTGTAGAAATGTATGAAAAATGCTAAGTGTTTTGTCGAGAGCTGGTGAGAGCAGTTGTATGAGTGTGTGTGTAGCCAAAAATAGCCAAGTGTTGTCTAACTAGCTCGATACCCCCTTTAAATTAGAAAATATCTATCCTAACTAACATTCCGCAAATGATGCAAGTCCTCCACGACTCCACAACGTCCATTTCTGGCCAAGCACGTGCGGAATAGACTTAGAATATTCTCCAGGAATATCGCCAAGACCAAGTCCAAGTTGATACTCCTGCAAAACAATTACAAATTCAAAGTAGACAATCGTTAGTACAAGGATCCTTATAGTGATCCATGATCCTGATCCTGCAACACTTCTGAGGATCACTACTTCAGACAGAATTGAGGATCACTAAACCCAACAGTAAACAAGGATCACTGATCATTTAGAAATCCACCCCTAACACTTAGCTAACGTGAAAACGTTAGAAACCTTAGGAACAGATGTATGGTACGTTTACCATTATACGTAGGATCCTGAATATAGCCAGTACAATGAAACTGTCAGCCCCTAAAGCGAGTACTGGTCCCATTGCCATGAACTATACCAGGATCATCGTGCGCTACTGGCGAAACTGGGGACAGGCCCAAACTGGGGACTAGCCCAAATAACTGGGGTCAAGCCCAAATAACTGGGGTCAAGCCCAAATAACTGGGGTCAAGCCCAAATAACTGGATACTTCTGTGGATACTCAACCCTTAGTTAAGGATACCTGAACCTTCAAAACTCAAAATCAAGTGAAAGGAGGATAAAGGATGCAGGATCCTTATCCCTATATAAGAAAATAAAAGAATGAAATAGTTTAAGATTAAAAGATTACCAAGATGAGGATCATCTATTCTGTAAGGATCCTTCAAGGATACTGGTCAGGTAAGGATCATGGATCCTTGTCACATAAAGTATTTCTTCAAATGGACAGCAT
The DNA here is from genome assembly GCA_030545235.1 of Helianthus tuberosus. Lineage (NCBI taxonomy): Eukaryota > Viridiplantae > Streptophyta > Magnoliopsida > Asterales > Asteraceae > Helianthus > Helianthus tuberosus. The sequence continues at coordinate 61,851,910 of CM060378.1, read as the reverse complement.
TCCAAGCCCTTGGTAGCAAATCACCTTCCATTGTTAGCAATCGATATGCCCCCTTTCCTGCTTCAGCTTCAATCAAATAGGGGCCTTCCCACTTTGGTGCTAGCTTTCCATCAGCGGGATTGGTGGTATTCTGAAATGCTTTCCTTAACACCATATCACCAACTTGGAATTTCCTGATCCTGACATTTTTGTTGTAGGCTCCAGCCATTCTTTGTTGATAACTGGCCATCCTTATCCTTGCCAAGTCCCTGATTTCTTCTATAGTATCCAGGTCTTGAACCAAGTTTTCAGCATTTTCTTCAGGATCACGAATGCTTGTTCTTGCAGTTGGAACCACCATCTCTGTAGGAATCACTGATTCTGCCCCAAATACCAAAGAAAATGTAGTTTGGCCTGTAGCATTCTTGGGAGTTGTCCTATCAGCCCAAAGCACATAAGGTAGTTCTTTTGCCCATTTTCCTTTCTTAGATCCAAGCTTCTTCTTTAAATTGTTGATGATGATCTTGTTGGATGATTCTGCCTGACCATTAGCTTGTGGGTGGACTGGTGTTGATGTTATCATCTTAATCCCCAGCTGTCACAAAAGTTAGTGGTTCTATTCCCAATAAATTGGGATCCATTATCACATACAATTTCAGAAGGGATACCAAATCTAGTAATAATGTTTCTTTTGATAAAGGATATAACTTCCTTTTCTCTGACTTGAGTAAAGGCTTCAGCCTCTATCCACTTAGAGAAGTAATCAGTCATAGCAAGCATGAATACTTTTCCACCAGGTGCCTTAGGAAGCTTTCCAACTATATCCATTCCCCTTCTCATGAATGGCCAGGAAGAGGATATAGGATGCAAGAACTCTGCTGGTTGGTGAAGGATATTACTATGCCTCTGACAAGGATCACACTTCTTGGCATACTCCACATCATCCTTCTTCATAGTGGGCCAGTAGTATCCTGTCCTCAGGATCCTTGAGAATAATGCCCTGCCCCTAGTGTGGTTTCCACAATCTCCTTCATGTAAATCCTTTAGGACTTCTTGGATTTCAGGATCCTCAATGCATCTTAGATATGGTCCTGCAAGAGATCGTTTATACTACATATTATTCAATATTGTAAATTGAGATACCTTAATTTTGAAAGCCCTTGGGTTTTCTCCTGTAGGAATATCTCCATGTTGTATGTATCTCATGATTGGGAGGATCCATGATCCTGAATGAGATTGAGTATCCTCACTAGGGATGATTGCAGAATCCTCTTCTATCTCCATAGCTACATGATCCTCGATGGCCGGGGTCAGGATATGGATAATAGGGATCTTGATATCCTCCGGGATCTTCAAGGATGATCCTAAATTGGCTAATGCATCTGCCTCTGCATTCTCTTCCCTTGGTACCTGTGTCAAACTAAAGGATACAAAAGAGAGTGCCAATTCTTTGACTATCTCCAAATATTTGATTAGCTTTTCACCTTTAACAGCATAGGATCCATTAAAGTGATTAGTGATCAATAAAGAATCTACATTTACCTTAAGATACCTGATCCTCATATGCTTTGCAATTTGCATACCAGCTATCAAGGCTTCATACTCAGCCTCATTGTTGGTAGTTTGAAATTCACAAGCTATGGAGTGGGGTATTATGTCCCCCTGTGGCGATTTTAGTAGTATTCCAAGCCATGTTCCGTTTACATTGGAGGATCCATCAGTGAACAGTACCCAAGGATCCTTGGTGTCTTCAAGCTGTTGGACTTCTAATTCAGCCTCCTTTTGCAAATCACTACTAAAATCTGCCACAAAGTCAGCTAAGGCTTGGGATTTGATGGCAGTCCTTGGTTCATATCTTATATCATATGCACTTAACTTCACTGCCCACTTAGCCATCCTTCCTGACATTTCAGGTTTCCTGAGAACATTCTTAATTGGAAAATTAGTCTTAACAATAATGGCATGAGTTTCAAAATAATGTCTCAATTTAGTTGATGCCATAATTAATGCAAGGATAAGTTTTTCTAAATGTGAATACCTGGATTCAGCATCAAGTAAGCTCTTACATAATAAACATGATGTTGTGTACCTTGGTGATCCTTAACAAGGACCGCACTTACTGCTTTTGAGGATACCGCCAAGTATAAGGATAACACATCTCCTTTTTCTGGTTTCATCAAGGCCGGGGCTGAGGATAGGTAATCCTTAAGAGCTTTGAGGGCACTTTCATGCTTTTCAGTCCATTCAAATTTCTTGTTCTTCCTCAGGATATCATAGAATTCCTTGCATTTTTCTGAGGATTTGGATATAAATCTGTTCAAGGCTGCGATCCTGCCTGTCAATCTTTGCACATCCTTGGCATTAGCAGGAGATTTGATATTCACAATAGCCTTTATTTGCTCTGGACTTGCTTCAATGCCCCTCTTTGTCACCATATAGCCTAAGAATTTACCTGCCTTAACACCAAAATGACATTTGGAAGGATTAAGTTTCATATCATATTTATCAAGGATATTAAATGCTTCCTCCAAGTCTTTAAGGTGATCCTCAGCCTTCTTGGACTTAACCACCATGTCATCAATATAGACTTCCATAGTGTGTCCAATTTGTTCCTTGAACATCATATTGACTAGCCTTTGATAAGTAGCACCTGCATTCCTTAGTCCAAATGGCATAGCAATATAACAGTATATACCAGTTGGGGTCATAAAGGCTGTATCCTCTTGATCAGATGGTTCCATCTGAATTTATTGAAATCCAGATGAAGCATCCATAAAAGTTAACAACTCATGACCCGCGGTTGCATCCACCATGGAGTCAATGTGGGTAATGGGAAAGGATCCTTGGGACATGCCTTGTTTAAATCAGTAAAATCGACACATGCCCTCCACTTTCCATTTTTCTTTTGAACAACAACCACATTGGCTAACCATCTTGGATACTTAACCTCTCTTATCATACCTGCCCGAAGTAGCTTATCTACCTCTTCCTGGATAATAGCATTCCTTTCAAGTGCAAACTTCCTCCTCTTTTGATGTATAGGCTTGAATGGCCTGTCAATGCCAAGTTTGTGAGTGATTATATCCTTAGATATACCTGTCATATCTTCATGTTTCCAGGCAAAGGTGGATTTCCTTCTTTTGAGGAAGGATACTAGCTCCTGTTCAATATCGCTGAGGATCCCTGATCCTATGAAGATCTTGGATTCAGGATCATCAGGATCCATGAGGATTTCTTTCAAATCCTGTTCTCTTGCCTCCAAGACATCTCTTGAAGGATACTTTAATTGCTATTTCTCCCTTGGTCTTGAGGCTGGCTTCATTGATGAGGTATAGCAATTTTTAGCCTCCTGTTGATCATTCTCAATTTTCACCACTCCCCAAGGACTTGGAAGCTTTACACATTGATGATAAGTGGATGGGACTGCCTTCATGTCATGTATCCATGGCCTGCCAAGGATAACATTACAACATGATAAGCAATCTATAACACAAAATTTTTGATAAGAATGCAATCCTTCAATATAGATTGGGAGTTTGATGTCCCCCAATGTATTCTTAGTTTCTCCACTGAATCCCACAAGTACTGAGGATCTTGGGATAATGTCAGACTCTGGGATATTCCTCTTCTTGAGGACATCAAGCTGAATGATGTTCACAGAGCTTCCTCCATCTATTAGGATCATGCGAACAAAGTGGTTAGAAATAAATAATGTAATTACAAGACCATCATGGTGAGGATCCTGGACGTCAACACGATCATCCTCATCAAAGGTTATGACTTTATCCTGGGTGACAACGGAGGTCCGGACAGACCTATCTCCATTATCCATCTTGGTTTCCTTTGCATGTCTCTTTACTGCTGAAAAGGAGGTACCACAGATATCTGATCCACCGGATATGAAATTTATGACTTGTGCATCTGCTGGAGGAGCAGGAGCCCTTTCTGGGATCCTTTCAGAATCCTGGATCCTTGACTTCTTCCGTCCCAAGAGTTCCTTCAAATGCCCCTTGCTCAACAAGTAACCAATTTCCTTTCTCAGTGCAATACACTCTTTAGTGAGATGCCCAAAATCCTCATGATATGCACACCACTTGGACTTATCCTTTGTAGCAGCTGGCTTATCACTTTTCCTTGGCCACCTAGCCTTCTCACCTACATTCTGCATTGCAAGGATTAGTTCATTGTTATCAACAGAAAAACAGTATTCAGAAATAGGAGGATAATCCTCATCATCCTCTTCTTGTTCCACTGAATGCACATTCTGGTTATCAGACTTATTGTGGAACTTGGATTTGTTGTTTCTGAAGTAGGATCCTTGTTTCTCCTGTTTTCAGGATCCTGCTAGTCTATCCTGGATCCTTTTGTCATCCTCTAAGCGGATGAACCTAAGGGCCCTGGTTCTTACTTCATCAAGGTTCCTGCAAGGTGTCATGACAAGATCATCATAGAACAATGAATCCCTAAGTAATCCCATTTTAAAGGCTTCTACAGCCGTAGCAATATCCAAGGATTCTTTACTAAACTTAGTGATGTAATCTCTAAGTGATTCATTTTGACCTTGTGTTACCCTATATAGGTCGCTAGTTAATCGTTCAAACTTTCTACTACAAGAGAACTGACTATTGAACAAGTTAACTAAATTAGCAAATGAAGTAATAGAATAAGGGGGAAGACTTAGCAGCCATTTAAGAGCAGATCATGTAAGTGTGGATCCAAATCCCTTGCATAGACATGCTTCCTTCAACCTTTCAGGAATTGGATTGATCTCCATCCTCTCCCTGTATTGAGCTACATGCTCTTCTGGATCCGTTGAACCATCATATAGCTTCATAGATGGTATCTGGAACCTTTTAGGCTACCATCTACAATTTCAGGAATGGGTTTAACCACTCCTGGTACACTGGATATCATATCCTTAAGCTTCTGTAGCTCCTTAGCCATGGCCTGATTGATACCTGTATCCTGCATAAAGCCATGGTTAGTGTTATATAAATTATTAAAAATGTTACCTCCCGCAGGATTCGTGTTTGGAATAGCGGATGTGAATCCATATTGACGAGACTCTGGCATGATAGAAGGACCAGAGGGAGCAATGGTCTGCATTGGTATGAAGTCTCCTTGATGAACGTCCGAGCTCCGAGGCTGCATACTTCTCAAGAATCCTTGATCCTGAAGGACATTGGATCCTTGAGGTTGAGATGATCCTTGAACCTGAAAGGATCCTGGAACCAGAGAGGATCCTGGGACAAGGGAGGATCCTTGGACCGGGAAGGATCCTTGGACCTGGGAGGATCCTTGGACCTAGGAAGATCCTTAGACCTGGGAGGATCCTTGGATCTGGGAAGATCCTTGGACCTGGGAGGATCCTTGGACCTGGGAAGATCCTTGGACCTGGGAGGATCCTTGAACTGCATGCATTCCCAAATATCCTCCTGACGTGAAGTATCCCTGATGCTGAGAAGAGGATCCTGACGGTTGAGAAGAGAATCCTTGAGGCTGGAAGTGAGAGCCAAATGCCTGACTCATAGTTGCTGTTCCATAACGCCTTCCTAGTAGTTCACCCAAGTATTGCACGTCCGGAACTGCTAAGTGTTGGGAAGTTATGACTGGAGTGTCGAAGTTCAGCGATCTTGGCATCAGAGGGGAGTGTTCCTCCACTGATTTCTTCTGCTTCTTGATCTCATCGATCTCCCGGAGGATCCTTTCGTTGGTTTTGTCTTGCTCTTGTGCATGATTCCTCATCTGCAAAATCAGAGTGTAAAGATCATTAGTAGTAGGATTAGTTGAAACAGATGGTATAAAGATGTATTTTTAAGTAGAGTTTATGAACTCCCAGAGAATAATAGTTCTTATTGGAAGTCCAAGTTCATTGATGGTCTTCCGTCCTTATTTGCTGAAAGAGTTAGGAAAGTCCTTAGGGGAAATAATATTCAAATCCCTTATGATAGTTATACTTATGGCAGACTTATAGGGGTCTGTGTTCAAGAAGGTTTAGCTCTATGTAATGAGTTAAAATTAAATCAGCAAATTAAAAAACAAATCCTAACAGAAAAAAGACAGTTAGGAGAATTTTGTGAACAATTTGGTATGGATTGTACCAAAGAAAAAAGTTTTGATAATGAAAAATATTATAAAAAATATAGAAGGGAAAAATATTTCCAGAAACATAGGGAAAAAAGAGAAAGGAGAAAAACCCAAAGAAGAGAAAAATGGGTTCCTACTTTCTATATACGCAAGAAGAAAGGTCATAAGGCTAACGAATGTAGCCAAAGAAAAATTTTTAAAAAGAAAATAAACAGTTTAGATATAGAAGAAGATGTCAAAAATGAATTATATAAGATTTTTTATTCTGAAGAATCCTCAGATTAGAGTACTGAGGAAAGTTCTTGTTCTGATAATTGTAATGAAAATTGTTGTAATAAAATTGTTTCTGATAATGAAATGTTATATAAAGTCATGTCTCAATTCCAGGATAATAATCTTGATGATAACGAGATAAATGTTATAGATAGTGATATTCTGGGAAATGTGTTAAACAAAATTAGAAGTCCAGAAGAAAAATTAAAAATTCTTCAGATGTTATATCAAAATGAAGAACTACATAATAAAGAAGTTCAAAAAGAAATGAAGGAACCTGAAGGTCACTATTCCATGAAACATGTTCATAGTATATTAAATAATAGAAAAAATAATTCTTCTACGACGGAGGATTTAAATATCGAAATTAGTAATTTAAAACAGGAAATTGTTTATTTAAAAAATAAAAATTCTAGTTTTGAGAAAAGAATTATAGATCTTGAAGAGAAAATCATAGTTGATGATTCTTTTTATAAATTTTCTACTCATGAAATAGGAGAAACATCTCATAAAATTCCTTCTCCTATTACTAGTCCTACTAAGACTTATGATAAGAATTTTCCTCCTTTAATTATTAAAAATAAAGGAGAAGAGTTTATTAATAAAATAGAAAAATTTATTTCTCAAAAATGGTTAGTTAAAGTAACCCTTTTAATACAAAATACTTTTAAAAAGAATTTTGTTGCTCTTATAGATTCCGGAGCAGATTTAAAAGCATTTTATAATAAGAAGGAATTATATTTTGAGTTTATAACTCAACCTTTTGAAAAATTTCTAAATGGATTTCTTATACAAGCTAAAACAAATCAAATTAATTTTCTTAAAGAAGAAATTAATATTAATACGATTGGGGAAAAATTAAAAAATCATAAGTTAATATTAAAAATAGAAACCATAAAAAATCAATTTAATATGGAAATATGTAATGATCATCCAAATGCTTTTTGGAATAGAAAACAACATATTGTTTCTTTGCCTTATGAAGGAGATTTTATAGAAAGCAATATTCCAACCAAGGCAAGACCTTGTCAGATGAATTCGGAATATTTAGAGTTATGCAAAAAGGAGATTGAGTCTTTATAACAAAAAGGATTAATATGTCCTTCAAAGTCTCCTTGGTCATGTACTGCGTTTTATGTTAATAAACATTCTGAGATTGAAAGAGGTGTTCCTAGATTAGTTATAAACTATAAACCTCTTAATAAAGTGTTGAAATGGATTAGATATCCAATTCCTAATAAAAAGGATTTATTAGATAGACTATATGATGCTTTAATATTTTCAAAATTTGATTTAAAATCTGGATATTGGCAGATTCAAATTGATAAAAAGACAGGTATAAAACTGCTTTTAATGTTCCTTTTGGGCAATATGAATGGAATGTTATGCCTTTTGGACTGAAGAATGCCCCTTCAGAATTCCAAAAAATTATGAATGAAATATTCATTCCTTTTTCAAGCTTTATAATTGTTTATATAGATGATATATTGGTGTTTCCAAAAGATATTGAAACTCATTTTAAACACCTTGACATATTTAAAACCATTATTATAAAAAATGGATTAGTTATATCTAGTCCTAAAATGATGCTTTTCCAAACAAGTATTAGATTTTTAGGTCATATAATAGAAAAAGAAAAAATAGTTCCTATTAATAGAAGTATAGAATTTGCTTCTAAGTTTCCTGATAAAATAACCGATAAAACCCAATTGCAAAGGTTTTTAGGAAGTTTAAATTATATAGCTCCTTATTACCATGATTTAGCAAAAGATTCTTCTATTTTATATGATAGGTTAAAAAAGAATCCAAAGCCTTGGAATGAAAATCATACTCAGGCTGTTATAAAAATAAAGAAAAAAGTTTTAGGTCTTCCATGTATGACTATTGCTAATCCTAATTGGCTCAAGATTATAGAAACAGACGCCTCAGAATTAGGTTATGGGGGAATATTAAAACAAATTTCTCCTCAAACAAAACAAGAATATCTTGTTAGGTTTCATTCAGGAAAATGGCTTGATAGCCAAAAGAAGTATGCTACTATTGCAAAAGAAATTTTAGCAATTTTAAAATGTGTTTTGAAATTTCAAGATGATTTATATAACCAAAAGTTTATAATAAAAACTGATTGTCAAGCAGCTAAATTCATGTTTCAAAAAGATTTTAAGCATGATGTTTCTAAACAAATGTTTGCCAGATGGCAATCTCAATTAGCTCATTTTAACTTCGAAATACAATATAAAAAAGGAGAAGAAAATAGTCTTCTAGATTTTCTAACTAGAGAATATTTGAATATAATATCTTCTGTTTAATTTGCAGGTGTAATAATGACAAAAGCCAGAGGACCTTTGAAAAGAGTTTTTAATAATATCCAAAATGATACAAATAACTGGAAAATATTAAAAAGAATGAAAATTATAAGAATTCATAATCTGATGCATGATTATAGTGATCCTGATAGAATAAAGAAGCTTGCAGAAGAATATATTGTTTTATATGTAATCAGGGATCGAATAAAGGTTCTTGAGGATAATGAGAAAATAATCTCATCAGCCTGATTTTAAATTTTCAGGTATGATTCCTCATAATAGAGGAAAACAACCTTTTCCCAATTATAGGGGAAGAGGCAGGGGAAGAGGAAGAGGCCAAGATTTAGTTTTGGTCCAACAAGGAAGCAGAAGGCTCATAGCCTCGGATATTGCTTCTAGTAGTTCAAATAATAACACGGGAATCCAAATAAGTCCCAATGATCCATCATATGAAAAGATCATGGCTATTATAAAAGCCCAAGAAGAAGAGCAGGCTATTATAAAAGCCCAAGAAGAGGCCTCAAAGGCTCCCTCCTATGCCCATATAGCACAGGATGATGATGAAGATTCATGGATTATATCCGACAGACAGAAGAAAATAATTCTTCTAAATCAAGAAGATAAAAAGTTTTTTTGATGATCCTTGGTTTTTAATGCAAAAATATTTAGAACCAGCATCATATGATGCTACTTCTTATAAACCAATGCAATACTATGAAAGCATTATACAAGTTTCTGAGTCTGCGGAATTAAGACATTTTTATCCAGTAGATAAAATTAAGAGTTCATTTAATTTCAGTAAGATTTTTATAAAACATCTTTTATCTCCTCAAAAATGGGGTTTAAACACCTTAAATGAAAAGGAATTTATAAATTCTAACAAACAAACTTATAAATACAATTACTGAGATTATACTCAAAGTTTTGAAAAATGTTTATTTTATGAAAATCCTAGCAAGAAACACTCATGGTTTATAAAAGTGAGTGACAAGATTCATAAGGATGGAATCCCAAGTTGGTTTCAAAAATGGTTCATTTTATATGGTCCATCGGTCCAGATTCTGCCTGAACCATTCAAAGGTCTTTACCAAGAATGGGTAGCAGTTTCTCCGGATCTCATAGAAGCCGAGTATAATAAAACTTGGTTTGAGGGAATAGCCTCAATGTATTTTTTCATAGAGTTTTCCATACCCTGGATTTGGAGATGGAAACCAACAACAGGTCATACCCTGAGGGATAATATTCCCTGTCTCAAGAGAACTTCTTATACAAAGTTCTGGTCAAAAAATGATAAGAGTTAATAACTCCACAAAAGAATTGGAAGGTCAAGATACAATAAACTTGATCACCAATAAAACTGAGTATTATAAAACTCAAATTGTTAAAAGACAACAAAGACAGCTTCCAAGTCCTTTTGAACATATGACAAGAAGGATTCAAGAAAAGAAAGCAGTCTCCATAGCCTCAAAGGCTGAAATGCTGGAATTATACAAAGAAGAAATGAAGAAGGAGTTAAAAAAGTTTTTTGAATCAACAACTGAAAGCTCCTCCAAAGCAATGTCAATCTCATCCACTAGTCAAGAAGGTGAGAACCGTTTCTCATGTTTAGCAGGAGAATCTCAGCCAATAGAGGAAATTCCAGAAATACGCCTGGATGATGATCTTGAAGCATATCTTCAAACGGTGGTAGAGGAATTCACCCCGAAGGAAGAATCCAAAAAAGAGAAGAAAGAAAAATAATTGAGTCAAGACACAAGGGCCCCACTCATAATGGGCATCTTTGATTTTTGAAAAAAGCAACGCCATTATACATGGCACCAAGAAAAGCAGGGCCATCATTGAAGGCATTTGGGCAATTATAGAGCCCCTTTACTTTTACTTTACTTTTCTTTTGTCCTTTCTTTCTTTTTGATTTTGTTTGTTTCCGTTAATGCTCTAGCCTTTTGTAAAGAAAAGAATCCACTACTACTATGGGGCCCAGAGTGCACCCGGGTTTTGGTTCCTTTCTCTGGCTATATATAGAGCTTGTGTGTTTGAAGGGGAGGCACGCAATCTTTTGCCCCTCTCTTCTCTCTCTAAAATTCTGCACTTGTAAAATAATTTAAGTATTGAATAAAATCTTCCTACTTGAAGATCCTCTTGGTGTTCTTAAGTAAGTATTTAAATTTTGTTTTCTTATTATAAATCATGATGGGCTAAAAGCCCTTAAAGTATTGAAGCATGGCTCAGTAACATCCTTTGATGACATGGTACTTTTATTATAAAAAGGTTTTTCTAAATGGTTAAAATATAAACTGGCAGGGTTGGATTTTAAACTGGCAATTAATGGTCTTATGGCCTAAGGGAACCTTGGTCCGTGTTATCCCGTTTTTATGAATTGATAGGGAGTTTTTAGGACTGGTTGTAATCCACCTTAAGTTAATTTGACGGTTTAAAATTTGTAAAATTTATCACCTTATTTTGAAGGTTTAATGTTTTGTAAAATTACCATATACGATCCTCCTCGTTATGGTATCAGAGCCATGGAATCAAAGGAAGTTATTGTATGTCTTGTTTCAATACTTTAATTTAAATCATGTTAAATTTGTTTAAGAAAAAGAGTACTATTAAAAATAGTACTAATGAGGAATATGATATACCTCAAGATCTTGATCTACTTAATAAGTGAACAATCCCTCATATAAATCCAAGGGTCATATACCAAATTGGAAGTTTTGATAATCTAATAAACAAACATGTGGTTCAAACCACTGAAGAATCAGCCTCTATAAAAGATGAGGAAATGATAATAAAACTTTTAAATATGTCTGAGATAAATAGATATAAAAAAGATTTTAATTTTATGCATATTGGTTTAGTCCAAGTCGCTTTTAAACCATTAACATTAAAAGGTTTACCAGAAAGTTTTATAGCCGTGTTACGAGATGCTCGTAATTTAAACTGGAAACAATCATTAATGGGTATTATAGAAACCAGTCTGGCACATGGTCCAGTATATTTTAATGTTTATCCTGATGTTCATTTATCTTTAACAGATCAAAATATTGATGATGCTTTAACTTTATATGTTAAAACACATGGTTATAATTATGCTGAAGGATCTGAAGTTATATGTATTTGTTATAGAATATATTATAGATTACTTACCACTATGAATGCTAAATGTAAAAGGGTTGATAAATCTAGTGATGAAACTATTTTGATAGAAACAAACTATGGAAAATCTAATATTTCCATAAGAAGACCAGTTAAATGGGAAGAAATTACTTTTCCAGAAAATTGGGTCATTAATAGGGCTGTAAAAATACAACCTCAAATAAATCATAAGTTAAGGAGACTAATAGAAACTCCTGAAGGGAATATAGAAATAGAATTTGAAGAAGAAAGGAAAGATAAAAAAACTTTTAAAATCTATTTCTACTAGATCCTATATATCCCCTCTTGATTATAAAGTGGATTTACCTGAATCTTCTAGAGCCTCTACTTCTCAAATAAGAAATAGTAGAGTAGAAAATTTAAATGTTGATAATAATTTAGTTTCAGGAATATACCAACCTGTTAGTGAGGATGATACGGTCTCACACATGAGTTTTAGTTTATAATGAATAAAGAAAAACTTGATTTTAGTAAAGGATCTGTCATAAGACAGAAAATATGTGAAAAATATAGACACCCTATTTGGCAACATTTTAAAGATTGGTTTTTAGAGTCATACTCTAGAGAAAAAAGATTTGAGATAGGAAGAGAATTTTATAAAGATTTGGATGATATCCAGGAAATTATAGAATTTCCTGTTTGGTTTATAAACAAATACTCTTTAAAATATATTTCAGTTATTGAGAAAAATTATAAGTTAATTACAGGGGAGATAACAAAATCAATTTTCCCTCCCCAAAATGATTTTGAAATGACAAAAGAAAATGATGTCATTCATTTTGCTGCTTTTAAGAGAGCTTTAGGAAGTGGGTGTATGACTCCTACTATTGCTCATGTTAATCATATTATACAACAGAATAATTATACAAATTTATGCCTAAAGAATTTATCTAAAAATCTTCAGGAAATAAGTAATAAAATTGAAAAGGTTTTAATTAATCAAGAGAAGGAAATAGGAGAGTCTAGTAATATTAAGACTTCTGAACCTGAACCTGAGTCAATTATATTGGCTAAAGCTACTATTCAGCCTCCCCCTGAGATAGAAAATTATAAAATAAAACCTAAAGAAGAACTTAAGTCAATGGATGACTTAATAGAAATTATAAAAGAAAAGTTTTCAAATGTCCAACTTAATGTTTTAAGTGATATGGAAAACATGGATAATGAAACGCATGAAGCTTATGTTACTGATTCTATAAATAAATTTGGAAAAGGTAGAAAACATAAGAGTTATGATAATTATAATAATAAATATTCTGATAGACCTAGACAAAGATTATATTATTATCCTAGGCCTACTCCTCAAGATGTCTTACATGAGGAACAAGAATTAGAAATAAATAATTCTTATAATGGAAAAGTCATTTATGAATGGAATCTAGATGGTTATACTGATAGGCAAGTTTATACTATGACACATAGAATGTTAATGTATGCCACCATAGCTAAAAACAATCAAAATTCGGATGAAGTAGTCTGTAAAATTATCACTGCAGGCTTTACAGGTCAGTTAAAAGGATGGTGGGATAATTATATAAGTGATAAATAAGAACAAATTTATAAACATTTTAGGCAAGATGGTTATACAAAAATTGCTGATGCTGTTTACACTTTAATCATAACTATAATAGAACATTTTACAGGTAGATGGTCTGATAATTCTGAAACCATTAGAACTTTGTTAAATGGTCTTAAATGTCATACTTTAACCTCATTTAGATGGTATAAAGATGTATTTTTAAGTAGAGTTTATGAACTCCCAGAGAATAATAGTTCTCATTGGAAGTCTAAGTTCATTGATGGTCTTCCGTCCTTATTTGCTGAAAGAGTTAGGAAAGTCCTTAGGGGAAATAATATTCAAATCCCTTATGATAGTTATACTTATGGAAGACTTATAGGGGTCTGTGTTCAAGAAGGTTTAGCTCTATGTAATGAGTTAAAATTAAATCAGCAAATTAAAAAACAAAGCCTAATAGAAAAAAGACAGTTAGGAGAATTTTGTGAACAATTTGGTATGGATTGTACCAAAGAAAAAAGTTTTGATAATGAAAAATGTTATAAAAAATATAGAAGGGAAAAAAGGGAAAAATATTTCCAGAAACATAGGGAAAAAAGAGAAAGGAGAAAAACCCAAAGAAGAGAAAAATGGGTTCCTACTTTCTATATATGCAAGAAGAAAGGTCATAAGGCTAACGAATGTAGCCAAAGAAAAATTTTTAAAAAGAAAATAAACAATTTAGATATAGAAGAAGATGTCAAAAATGAATTATATAAGATTTTTTATTCTGAAGAATCCTCAGATTATAGTACTGAGGAAAGTTCTTGTTCTGATAATTGTAATGAAAATTGTTGTAATAAAATTGTTTCTGATAATGAAATGTTATATAAGTCATGTCTCAATTCCAGGATAATAATCTTGATGATAACGAGATAAATGTTATAGATAGTGATATTCTGGGAAATGTGTTAAACAAAATTAGAAGTCCAGAAGAAAAATTAAAAATTCTTCAGATGTTATATCAAAATGAAGAACTACATAATAAAGAAGTTCAAAAAGAAATGAAGGAACCTGAAGGTCACTATTCCATGAAACATGTTCATAGTATATTAAATAATAGAAAAAATAATTCTTCTACGACGGAGGATTTAAATATTGAAATTAGTAATTTAAAACAGGAAATTGTTTATTTAAAAAATAAAAATTCTAGTTTTGAGAAAAGAATTATAGATCTTGAAGAGAAAATCATAATTGATGAATCTTTTTATAAATTTTCTACTCATGAAATAGGAGAAACATCTCATAAAATTCCTTCTCCTATTACTAGTCCTACTAAGACTTATGATAAGAATTTTCCTCCTTTAATTATTAAAAATAAAGGAGAAGAGTTTATTAATAAAATAGAAAAATTTATTTCTCAAAAATGGTTAGTTAAAGTAACCCTTTTAATACAAAATACTTTTAAAAAGAATTTTGTTGCTCTTATAGATTCCGGAGCAGATTTAAATTGTTTAAGAGAATGATTAATTCCTACAAAATATTTTGAAAAAACTACTCATATTCTTAAAGCAGCTAATAGGCAAGATATGGGAGTGGAATATAAAATCCTTAATGCAAAGATTTGCAATAATGGAGAATGTATTCCTTTATCATTTGTTCTTGTAAAAAATATAACAAATGAAGTTATATTAGGAACTCCATTTCTTTCAAAAAAATTTCCTTTAAAAGAAGTTAATAAAAAAGGATTTAAAGCTTTTTATAATAACAAGGAATTATATTTTTAGTTTGTAACTCAACCTTTTGAAAAAATTCTAAATGAATTTCTTATACAAGCTAAAACAAATCAAATTAATTTTCTTAAAGAAGAAATTAATATTAATACGATTGGGGAAAAATTAAAAAATCCTAAGTTAATATTAAAAATAGAAACCATAAAAAATCAGTTTAATATGGAAATATGTAATGATCATCCAAATGCTTTTTGGAATAGAAAACAACATATTGTTTCTTTGCCTTATGAAGGAGATTTTATAGAAAGCAATATTCCAACCAAGGCAAGACCTTGTCAGATGAATTCGGAATATTTAGAGTTATGCAAAAAGGAGATTGAGTCTTTACAACAAAAAGGATTAATATGTCCTTCAAAGTCTCCTTGGTCATGTACTGCGTTTTATGTTAATAAACATTCTGAGATTGAAAGAGGTGTTCCTAGATTAGTTATAAACTATAAACCTCTTAATAAAGTATTGAAATGGATTAGATATCCAATTCCTAATAAAAAGGATTTATTAGATAGACTATATGATGCTTTAATATTTTCAAAATTTGATTTAAAATCTGGATATTGGCAGATTCAAATTGATAAAAAGACAAGTATAAAACTGCTTTTAATGTTCCTTTTGGGCAATATGAATGGAATGTTATGCCTTTTGGACTGAAGAATGCCCCTTCAGAATTCCAAAAAATTATGAATGAAATATTCATTCCTTTTTCAAGCTTTATGATTGTTTATATAGATGATATATTGGTGTTTTCAAAAGATATTGAAACTCATTTTAAACACCTTGATATATTTAAAACCATTATTATAAAAAATGGATTAGTTATATCTAGTCCTAAAATGATGCTTTTACCAAACAAGTATTAGATTTTTAGGTCATATAATAGAAAAAGGGAAAATAGTTCCTATTAATAGAAGTATAGAATTTGCTTCTAAGTTTCCTGATAAAATAACCGATAAAACCCAATTGCAAAGGTTTTTAGGAAGTTTAAATTATATAACTCCTTATTACCACGATTTAGCAAAAGATTCTTCTATTTTATATGATAGGTTAAAAAAGAATCCAAAGCCTTGGAATGAAAATCATACTCAGGCTGTTATAAAAATAAAGAAAATTTTTTTAGGTCTTCCATGTATGACTATTGCTAATCCTAATTGGCTCAAGATTATAGAAACATACGCCTAAGAATTAGGTTATGGGGGAATATTAAAACAAATTTCTCCTCAAACAAAACAAGAATATCTTGTTAGGTTTCATTCAGGAAAATGACTTGATAGCCAAAAGAAGTATGCTACTATTGCAAAAGAAATTTTAGCAATTTTAAAATGTGTTTTGAAATTTCAAGATGATTTATATAACCAAAAGTTTATAATAAAAACTGATTGTCAAGCAGCTAAATTCATGTTTCAAAAAGATTTTAAGCATGATGTTTCTAAACAAATGTTTGCCAGATGGCAATCTCAATTAGCTCCTTTTGACTTCGAAATACAATATAAAAAAGGAGAAGAAAATAGTCTTCCAGATTTTCTAACTAGAGAATATTTGAAGATAATATCTTCTGTTTAATTTGCAGGTGTAATAATGACAAAAGCCAGAGGACCTTTGAAAAGAGTTTTTAATAATATCCAAAATGATACAAATAACTGGAAAATATTAAAAAGAATGAAAATTATAAGAATTCATAATCTGATGCATGATTATAGTGATCCTGATAGAATAAAGAAGCTTGCAGAAGAGTATATTGTTTTAAATGTAATCAGGGATCGAATAAAGGTTCTTGAGGATAATGAGAAAATAATCTCATCAGCCTGATTACATATTTTCAGGTATGATTCCTCATAATAGAGGAAAACGACCTTTTCCCAATTATAGGGGAAGAGGAAGAGGCCAAGATTTAGTTTTGGTCCAACAAGGAAGCAGAAGGCTCATAGCCTCGGATATTGCTTCTAGTAGTTCAAATAATAACACGGGAATCCAAATAAGTCCCAATGATCCATCATATGAAAAGATCATGGCTATTATAAAAGCTAAAGAAGAAGAGCATGCTATTATAAAAGCCCAAGAAGAGGCCTCAAAGGCTCCCTCCTATGCCCATATAGCACAGGATGATGATGAAGATTTATGGATTATATCCGACAGACAGAAGAAAATAATTCTTCTAAATCAAGAAGATAAAAAGTTTTTTGATGATCCTTGGTTTTTAATGAAAGAATATTTAGAACCAGCATCATATGATGCTACTTCATATAAACCAAGGCAATACTATGAAAGCATTATACAAGTTTCTGAGTCTGCGGAATTAAGACATTTTTATCCAGCAGATAAAATTAAGAGTTCATTTAATTTCAGTAAGATTTTTATAAAACATCTTTTATCTCCTCAAAAATGGGGTTTAAACACCTTAAATAAAAAGGAATTTATAAATTCTAACAAACAAACTTATAAATACAATTACTGGGATTATATTCAAAGTTTTGAAAAATGTTTATTTTATGAAAATCCTAGTAAGAAACACTCATGGTTTATAAAAGTGAGTGACAAGATTCATAAGGATGGAATCCCAAGTTGGTTTAAAAAAATGGTTCATTTTATATGGTCCATCGGTCCAGATTCTGCCTGAACCATTCAAAGGTCTTTACCAAGAATGGGTAGCAGTTTCTCCGGATCTCATAGAAGCCGAGTATAATAAAACTTGGTTTGAGGGAATAGCCTCAATGTATTTTTTCATAGAGTTTTCCATACCCTGGATTTGGAGATGGAAACCAACAACAGGTCATACCCTGAGGGATAATATTCCCTGTCTCAAGAGAACTTCTTATACAAAGTTCTGGTAAAAAATGATAAGAGTTAATAACTCCACAAAAGAATTGGAAGGTCAAGATACAATAAACTTGATCACCAATAAAACTGAGTATTATAAAACTCAAATTGTTAAAAGACAACAAAGACAGCTTCCAAGTCCTTTTGAACAGATGACAAGAAGGATTCAAGAAAAGAAAGTAGTCTCCATAGCCTCAAAGGCTGAAATGCTGGAATTATACAAAGAAGAAATGAAGAAGGAGTTAAAAAAGTTTTTTGAATCAATAACTGAAAGCACCTCCAAAGCAATGTCAATCTCATCCACTAGTCAAGAAGGTGAGAACCGTTTCTCATGTTTAGCAGGAGAATCTCAGCCTATAGAGGAAATTCCAGAAATACGTCTGGATGATGATCTTGAAGCATATCTTCAAACGGTGGTAGAGGAATTCACCCCGAAGGAAGAATCCAAAGAAGAGAAGAAAGAAAAATAATTGAGTCAAGACACAAGGGCCCCACTCATAATGGGCATCTTTGATTTTTGAAAAAAGCAACGCCATTATACATGGCACCAAGAAAAGCAGGGCCATCATTGAAGGCATTTGGGCAATTATAGAGCCCCTTTACTTTTACTTTACTTTTCTTTTGTCCTTTCTTTCTTTTTGATTTTGTTTGTTTCCGTTAATGCTCTAGCCTTTTGTAAAGAAAAGAATCCACTACTACTATGGGGCCCAGAGTGCACCCGGGTTTTGGTTCCTTTCTCTGGCTATATATAGAGCTTGTGTGTTTGAAGGGGAGGCACGCAATCTTTTGCCCCTCTCTTCTCTCTCTAAAATTCTGCACTTGTAAAATAATTTAAGTATTGAATAAAATCTTCCGACTTGAAGATCCTCTTGGTGTTCTTAAGTAAGTATTTAAATTTTGTTTTCTTATTATAAATCATGATGGGCTAAAAGCCCTTAAAGTATTGAAGCATGGCTCAGTAACATCCTTTGATGACATGGTACTTTTATTATAAAAAGGTTTTTCTAAATGGTTAAAACATAAACTGGCAGGGTTGGATTTTAAACTGGCAATTAATGGTCTTATGGCCTAAGGGAACCTTGGTCCGTGTTATCCCGTTTTTATGAATTGATAGGGAGTTTTTAGGACTGGTTGTAATCCATCTTAAGTTAATTTGACGGTTTAAAATTTGTAAAATTTATCACCTTATTTTGAAGGTTTAATGTTTTGTAAAATTACCATATACGATCCTCCTCGTTATGGTATCAGAGCCATGGAATCAAAGGAAGTTATTGTATGTCTTGTTTCAATACTTTAATTTAAATCATGTTAAATTTGTTTAAGAAAAAGAGTACTATTAAAAATAGTACTAATGAGGAATAGTTTAAAAGAGTACTTTAATTTGATTCCTAGGGTCATATACCAAATTGTTCACAAAATTCTCCTAATTGTCTTTTTTCTGTTAGGTTTTGTTTTTTAATTTGCTGATTTAATTTTAACTCATTACATAGAGCTAAACCTTCTTGAACACAGACCCCTATAAGTCTTCCATAAGTATAACTATCATAAGGGATTTGAATATTATTTCCCCTAAGGACTTTCCTAACTCTTTCAGCAAATAAGGACGGAAGACCATCAATGAACTTGGACTTCCAATGAGAACTATTATTCTCTGGGAGTTCATAAACTCTACTTAAAAATACATCTTTATACCATCTAAATGAGGTTAAAGTATGACATTTAAGACCATTTAACAAAGTTCTAATGGTTTCAGAATTATCAGACCATCTACCTGTAAAATGTTCTATTATAGTTATGATTAAAGTGTAAACAGCATCAGCAATTTTTGTATCACCATCTTGCCTAAAATGTTTATAAATTTGTTCTTGTTTATCACTTATATAATTATCCCACCATCCTTTTAACTGACCTGTAAAGCCTGCAGTTATCCATTCATAAATGGCTTTTCCATTATAAGAATTATTTATTTCTAATTCTTGTTCCTCATGTAAGACATCTTGAGGAGTAGGCCTAGGATAATAATATAATCTTTGTCTAGGTCTATCAGAAAATTTATTACTATAATTATCATAACTCTTATGTTTTCTACCTTTTCCAAATTTATTTATAGAATCAGTAACATAAGCTTCATGCGTTTAATTATCCATGTTTTCCATATCACTTAAAACATTAAGTTGGACATTTGAAAACTTTTCTTTTATAATTTCTATTAAGTCATCCATTGACTTAAGTTCTTCTTCAGGTTTTATTTTATAATTTTCTATCTCAGGGGGAGGCTGAATAGTAGCTTTAGCCAATATAATTGACCCAGGTCCAGGTTTAGAAGTCTTAATATTACTAGACTCTCCTATTTCCTTCTCTTGATTAATTAAAACCTTTTCAATTTTATTATTTATTTCCTGAAGATTTTTAGATAAATTCTTTAGGCATAAATTTGTATAATTATTCTGTTGTATAATATGATTAACATGAGCAATAGTAGCAGTCATACACCCACTTCCTAAAGCTCTCTTAAAAGCAGCAAAATGAATGACATCATTTTCTTTTGTCATTTCAAAATCATTTTGGGGAGGGAAAATTGATTTTGTTATCTCCCCTGTAATTAACTTATAATTTTTCTCAAAAACTGAAATATATTTTAAAGAGTATTTGTTTACAAACCAAACAGGAAATTCTATAATTTCCTGGATATCATCCAAATCTTTATAAAATTCTCTTGCTATCTCAAATCTTTTTTCTCTAGAGTATGACTCTAAAAACCAATCTTTAAAATGTTGCCAAATAGGGTATCTATATTTTTCACATATTTTCTGTCTTATGACAGATCCTTTACTAAAATCAAGTTTTTCTTTATTCATTATAAACTAAAACTCATGTGAGAGACCGTATCATCCTCACTAACAGGTTGGTATATTCCTGAAACTAAATTATTATCAACATTTAAATTTTCTGCTCTACTATTTCTTATTTGAGAAGTAGAGGCTCTAGAAGATTCAGGTAAATCCACTTTATAATCAAGAGGAGATATATAGGATCTAGCAGAAATAGATTTTAAAAGTTTTTTATCTTTCCTTTCTTCTTCAAATTCTATTTCTATATTCCCTTCAGGAGTTTCTATTAGTCTTCTTAACTTATGATTTATTTGAGGTTGTATTTTTACAGCCCTATTAATGACCCAATTTTCTGGAAAAGTAATTTCTTCTTATGGAAATATTAGATTTTCCATAGTTTGTTTCTATCAAAATAGTTTCATCACTAGATTTATCAACCCTTTTACATTTAGCATTCATAGTGGTAAGTAATCTATAATATATTCTATAACAAACACATATAACTTCAGATCCTTCATCATAATTATAACCATGTGTTTTAACATATAAAGTTAAAGCATCATCAATATTTTGATCTGTTAAAGATAAATGAACATCATGATAAACATTAAAATATACTGGACCATGTGCCAGACTGGTTTCTATAATACCCATTAATGATTGTTTCCAGTTTAAATTACGAGCATCTCGTAACACGACTATAAAACTTTCTGGTAAAACTTTTAATGTTAATGGCTTAAAAGCGACTTGGACTAAACCAATATGCATAAAATTAAAATCTTTTTTATATCTATTTATCTCAGACATATTTAAAAGTTTTATTATCATTTCCTTATCTTTTATAGAGGCTGATTCTTCAGTGGTTTTAACCACATGTTTGTTTATTAGATTATCAAAACTTCCAATTTGGTATATGACCCTAGGATTTATATGAGGGATTGTCCAAGTAGATCAAGATCTTGAGGTATATCATATTCCTCCTTAGTACTATTTTTAATAGTACTCTTTTTCTTAAACAAATTTAACATGATTTAAATTAAAGTATTGAAACAAGACATACAATAACTTCCTTTGATTCCATGGCTCTGATACCATATATATATATAAACCCATTTCTCTCAGCCTAAAAACCCACATTCCTTCTTCCTTCTTCCTTCTTCTCCACTTACCCACCACCACCACACCTGCCACCAAACCACTACCCACCCTCACACCACCCCGTCGCAACCACTACACACCACCATTACCGTCACCCCCAATCTGAACTGTAACAACCCGCACACTCGTGCGCTATTACTACTCGCTATACTCGTTACGCCTAGCACTAGAGATTTGGATCATAATGTAGCTATTTCGCTTACGTCACTTCTTCGCAGTATTTTCGCATATTTCGCATACTTTATCGCTATAACACATCATACCGCATATACTAACGCTCACGATGACGTTGAGTGAGGACCTATTCTACCCTCCTCGATAGCCGTGATGCGTCGCAAAGTAACGCATATTCGAAAAGAAACCAAATTATTGTGTCACAACTTGGAAATGTGGATATTTATATACGACCCTTTGTGACTAATTATAATAAATATATAATATAGAAATGTGTGAACAAACCATCGCAACGCTTAACGAGCAAAACGAAACATCAAAACGTAATTCGCCAGAGACCACCGATCGAATGACCATTCGATCGGATCGTTCGACCAGCGCACTTTTGGATCTATTTCTCTCGATTCCTCGCGATTCTTGTAAGTTTCTACCTCAAATCTTATACTTCTATGATCTACACGCACTCTGTTAGGATCGGAGGCTCTCATGATTGTGTTTGTTTGTTTAAAATAAATAATCAATGACGATGAAAACATGTAAAGTGCAGCGGAAATGAAAACAAACTTTGTAAACACAGTCAAAAGGAGAAAAATAGTTTGATAAACAATTGCTTCTCATAGAGTCGAATGATTTACAAATAAAAGCAAAAGATTACAGATATGCTTACAAACTAAGCTCCCCCTCAGCCTGATGCCTCAAGGTTGGATTGCACAAGATGAAAGGATTAGACATGAGAAGGGAAAACCAGCTCAGTCAATCAAATGTAACAGTACAGGGTACTGATACATTTATAGGCAAACCAAACCACTGAGGTATCTCAGCTGTCGTCACCATGAAAGCGACGTCTAACAGCCTAACAACCTGTATCTACTGACCTTACACAAACACTGCTAACCTAACCACTGACTATACATAAGACAAACAATTTACTAAACAACTGCTCTCCCTTTATGTCAGTGCTTTCCTCAAGGTCGATTAGTCCTTGACTGGGCAGTGCTTTAACATCAGTAGATAGGACCAGCAGTGTTGAATACTTCAGGGTTTTCATCAGCAGTTGAAAGGACAGCAGCAGTTGAATATGAGCAGCAGATAGAGACCATCAGTTGTTATAAATCACTTTCAAGGGGAGAGCAAAGTGTAAACCGCTGCTTATTGTGAATCCACTATTGTGACCTGGTTTTGGCTTTACATTATCTGTTCCTCTGGTAGGGTTCGATCCCAACAATCTCCCCCTGGAACAGATAATGCCAAAACCTTTCATTATTCAGGACCTTTATTACTCATCAAGAGTGCCTTAGCTTGTTCTTTGAATTCAGCTTCAAATTCCTTTGCACTCTGGTCATCCTCATCCCTACACAGTGAAAGCCCAAGGAGATCCTGCAAATCTTGAACACTAAGGCCTAGTGCTTCTTTCCTTGATATGTGCTTCACATCGCCATTGGCTCTGACCAAGGTCAATACGTGAGTCTTTTGATCAGACATCCACTTTAGTATTTTTAAGCCAAGTGGGTTTCTTGGGAGAGACTTATTTGAAGATGAGTTGAGGGATAATGGCCTTGAAAACAACTGCAGACTTTCAGACATTCTTTTGAAAGCTTCTTCAAAGACTTTGTCAGCTGCAGCTATATCTTCTGCAGTTTCTTGCTCAATAAGTTCTTGTCGTTCAGCTTCTGTCTTGTCTTTAGCAGTGTTTGGAGACGCAGGTTTGTTTAATGCCTTAAAAAGGCTTTGAAGCTTTGTTGAAGTTTCTTCTTTTAGACCCATTTTCGTGATGGTATATTTGAAGTACTCTGCTTCCTTTTCTATTAGCTCTTCTTCAGTCAGTTGTTCACCCTCTTCTTGATTTGTTACAAAGGTAGACCGGAACAGTGTGTCGAGGTTTCCCATCTTCTGTTCAAGCTTCATCATTTGTTCTTGCTTCTTAGAGGTGCTTGAAACAGTTATCTTTCTTTTCTTTAGCCTTTCATAGGCTTCATCGGTCTGCTGTTTTGACCATTTTGATATGGCTTCAGCAGTATCCATTTTTGCATCCACTAGCTCCTTTTTCTTTCTTTTATACTCAGCAGTGAAGTCAGCAATGAGCTTTTTGAATTTGTTCCAGTTTGGAGCATTCTTCTTCTTTGTAGGATCTTTCTTAATTCTGCCAATCCTCTCAGCCTCATGCTTTAGAGCGATTATTGGCCATTCTTCAAACTGTTTTTCTTCAGCAGGATAGAATTTTTCTTTCATAATGTAGGCAAGATATTGTTTTCTAAGCTCTTTGCGTTGTTCAGCCTTTTCTTTGATTAGTTCCTGTGCGAAATCTTCCATCTGCTTTACCTTTTCAAGGAAGAAATCCAGTCTTTTAGCAATGCCTTCTTCGCTTAGACGTTCACGTTCACTTTCAAATTTAGCTCTTTCTTTAGCCTGTCTTGCCTTGAGTTTGAGGTAATCATCCATATCCTCTGGTGGCATGTAGCCTATGAGTGAGGAGAATCTCCTTTTTGAAGGATCTTCTTCTATATAAAATTGCCTCATTTCATTTTTGATAGCTTCAAGTTCCAGTGGATATTTTTCAGCATTAGGATCATGTGTACCCTCATCGACAGAGATTGGCTTTCTTATTCTGTTGAAGAGCTTTGGTTGTGATGTAGAAAGGATGAGAGCAGTGATGGATGCCTGACTAACAGCTGTTGAAACAACTGGTGTCTCAACATCTGTTGTCATTACAACTGCTGATATGTCAGCAGTTGTCTTCTGCTTTTGAGCAGGGGATGGAAGTGGTGATGTTGGTGGTGATGGTGGTGAATCATCATCTGATATGAGATTTCTTCTCCTTTTTAATGAAGAAGAAGCAGATGATGTTTTGGGTGGATCAGTGGTGGTAGATTGGATAGCAGTGGTTTGTGGCAGTGATTGACTGACAGTGGTTGAAACAACTTGTGTTTCAATCACTGTTGTCCTTACAACATATGTTGTCTTCTGTTTTATGACAGGAGGCAGTGGAGATGATGTGATAGTAGATGATGATGGTGGAGCAGTAGTTGTAGTGGTGTGTGGTAGAGTGGTGTGTGTTGATGACATAGCAGCTGTTTGGCTACCGACAACAGTTTTTGTAACTACTGCTGTATCAGCTGTTTGGCTAACAGGTTTTGAGACCTGTTTTTCTTTTTCTTTTTCAGGCTCAATATGGAGGCCATGCTCTATTCCCTTCGTATTCATTTTTCTCAACAGCTTGATATTCTCCCCCTTTTTGGCATTATCTGTAGGAGGGTTATCAAGGAATGATATGGAAGAGGGAGCTTTGCCAGAGACACTTTGAATGCTTGCCTTTATAGCCTTGATATCTGCTTGAGTGTCCTTGAACCTTGATTCAACCATGTTGGTCAGCATTTGTACTTGAATAGCATGCTTTTTGTCAGCCATAAGTTGCTGTGCTTCAAGCATGGGTTGAAAAATATTCCAAAGCTCATTTTCAGCAAATACATGTTGTGCAGGTGCTTGAGCAGGAATAGCAGTGGCTTGTGCTTTCTGAGCTTTTAAAATCTCTTGCACCATTTCCTTAATTTCAGCAACCGAGGTTTCCAGTTTGTCAACCCTGTCCGTCAATTCCTGATATTTTGAATCATCACCTACTTTAGTAGGATCATCTGAATCCCCACCAGCAGTGGTTATATCAATGTTTGACTTAGGAATAGAGTCCCAAAAATCACCCATTGATGCCCCTTGTTCTTGGTACTGGGGACTTCTTTCTTCAGCACTTGATAAACCTTTGATGTTACTAGTGGTCAAAATAGGCTCACTAGTGGTTAACATTGGTGCTATTGAAGAAATTGCCTTCAAGGGAGTCTGATTTATGAAACAACTGGCCAACTGGAGACCTGTTGATCCACCAGTTGTAGTTGCTGCTCCACTTGAACTACCACCAAGAGTTATATGTAACTCAGGGGGTGTAACCTCCTCAATTGTTGCTGGGATAGCAGAAGTAGTAGCATCAGACCCAGTCACTTGTGGAAGTATGCTCTAAGTGATAGGTGTTAGAGAGGAACTGGTTTGTGTCTGAGCTATATCAGCTGCATGCAACAAAGGTAGCATGGTTTGTGGTAATATGATTGGTGAGGGGATGGGAGTTGAAAGAGACATGTCCTTGGGATCAGGACTGAGGAAGATGGATCCAAGTGGATTCAGAGCTTCATAGTGTGGTGTCCCTGTGCTTACAACCTGATCCTTTTGTGAGGATGCAGGAGGAGTTTTAGGCATGGGTTGAGATCTTTCTTCCAACTGCTGTGAGGAAGTAGCAACAGTGGTTTGTGGTGACTTTTGTGTTGTCACAGGCATTTCCTCTGGGATCTCATCTTCCAGAGTTGCCTTTGTTTTGGGTTTGGTGGGTTTTCTGGATGTTTTTCTTTTGGTCTTTTTGAAGATGTCAGGTGTGGGTTTCAAAGCAGTGGTTGTGCTGCTTTGATCACCTGGAGCAGTGGGCTCAGCAGCTGATACCTGAGGAGCAGTTGTAACCGCTAAAGTCTGCTCAGGTACCCCTGCTTTTGTTTTTATTGGTGCCATCATCCTTGAAAATGTTTCTTTTGTTAAGCTTTTTATTTGACAATGAACACCTTGTTTGAGCAAATTTACATTTTTCTTTTCAAATTTTTGTTCAAAATAATAACTCAAAAATCTTGGAAAAAGTAAAAATGCTTTACTTTCAAGGTTTTTCACCATGTCATTGAAAATCTCCTAGGAGTAGTTATAGTCTTTATTATTCAAAATAGCGTAACCCAGGCTTTGAATTTTCAATGGTATTTCGTTGAAAGATGTTGTTTTATTTGAAGCACACATCAAGAGTGTGTGAAATAAAAACCTGGGTGCAGATGGAAAATAACCCTTTTGTAGGGTATCTACCTTTGGTTCTTCTGCATAACCCCTTTTCAGAAAATCAGCTTTTAACTCGTTTTTGTCAAAAGAGGTTTTACCGTCCTGATCGTCGAGTATGAAGACTTCTGATATCGATTGTGGTGTGATTTTGATTGCTTTTCCCTGTATCGAGGAGTTAATGGCTATGACTTTATCGTCTTGTTTCTCAAGCGTCGCCTTTTTCCAAAACTCTCTTTGGGTTTGCAGATATATGGGAGCATTTACTGTCAACAAAGTTTTGTACTTTGATGCAGATAATGTATCAATGATGGTGTCAAAGGTGTGATTATCAGTAGGTTTTGTGAGTAACCCCAGATAGTTGTGAGATTGTTTGAATGGTATTTTGATGGTTTCTTCAGCCGTTTGAGCGGCCTCAGTTGAAGGTGGTGGTGATTTAGGTTTTGGTTTTGATTTTGACTTTGATTTTGTCATTTTTGCGGAGAAGAATGAAGGAGGATTTTGGAGATTTTGAGAAGAAGGGTTGGAAACTGCTATGAGAAGAGAATTTTGGAATTCAATTCGACAGTGTAAAACCCTGTTTGGGGTTTAGAGCAGGGTTTTATTTAGGGAAAAAGTGATCGCTGATATGGCAGCGGTTATTACGATCTGAGGGCTAAAAACTGACCACGTGTCAAACACTGATGAAATGAATGAAGGATGGAGAACAATTGTTTTAAGAGCCACTGACGTATCAAGCATCAGTGGTTTCAACGGTAAAAATTATGGGCAGTGGATGATTTTTACTATCAGTGGATAGCATATCAGTGGATAGGTCACTGATTTTGAACATCAGTGTTTTTCAAGAAAATGAAGGATCAGTGGATAACTTTCAGCAGTGGACAGTGTTTAGAGATCAGACGTTGGAACAAAACAGTGGTTAGGGTAAATGATGCAGATTTGAAAGACAAATATTTTAGCAACAGTTTTGATAATTTTCATTCAAGGTTTTACCACATGTCAGTTTTGATGGACAGTGGTTTAGTACCCCAGATGATGAAAACTTTTTGCTAAGGCCACTCATTTTCGTTTCATATTCAATTAAAACATGAGTACCTTAGTAATTCAAGCATAGTTAGTAATCAACATTTGAGCAAACCTGAGAATGACATGATCTTGACAAATTTACCATTTCCTTTTGACCCATTTCTGAGGACGATAATACCAACAAAAATAAGGTATTACATCCTGACAGGAACTGAAACTGTTGCTAAACAAAAACGAGCAAAAGTTCCAAATATATTATTAAAAAAAAATGAACAATATATCCTGGTTATTTGAGAAACTCCTTTTGAAAAAAAATGGTTAAGGACTTTCTGAGAACAGCATCAAAAAGGATCTGGTATAATTTCAATGAAACACATAATCATACCATACTCAAGTTTTTGAAAATGGTCAGTGGTTTTGACAATAGTGGTAGGAAAACTTTGAACACATTTTGACCACTGTTTGGTACCATTTTCTTTGTCAGTTGATTACAAACATGAGGACACATGGATGAGTTTTTGGATATTTGTCTAGTCCTCTTTAAAGTTCATTCATCGAAATCAAAACCTTGTCTGAACACATGAATGCACACAGTTGCTTAATGACCATTATTACCCTAAATTTTGACTCATAAGTGTTTTATGTTTATTACTCTTTTCTTTTAACATCAAAAGTTTTGAGATAAACACACTTCTGAGTTTTTGTGAATTTTCTTCTTCCCTTTTTACCCTTCCCAGACATAAGTATTGAGATACTTACTGAGAGTTATTTATTGAAGGAATACTTGTTCCAGAATCATTTTGCAGTAATGTTATGAGAGATTTGGTCATTTTTGCAACTGCTTATGCCAACCTCCTCATTACTTATGATTTGGACATTTTTGACTCCTGCTTTTCTTAATGAGTTTTGACAAAGTTGATTTTGTCCTTTTGAGGATCTCAACCTGTTTTCAACACATAAGATCAAATGACTAAAGTTTTAATTTCCCTCTTTTTGTGTTAGCAAAACAACAATGTTTTTATGAACATAGGTTTTGTTAATCTGAGGTTCACACTTTAGTATTTGTGAAAAACATCACAAATTACACATCAACAATTGAAATTAACTTAGAAAATAAGAAGTATTCTCATAGTTTAACAGATATTGTTTTCAGATCTAGAAACCATGAGTGTTTTGTGTATAACTTCACTTGTTGTGTGAAATTTGTGTGTCGTATGACATCTTGGTTGATTTACAGAGTTTTTGAATAACCACTTTGAACATGATCTACTCGTTACTCTGTTTTTCAACTGAATACAACCAACCTTAGTATCAATGAATTTTGAGCCGAACTGTTATGTCAAATTGATTGTTAGATCGAATTTGACTGTCCAAGCTCTGATACCAATTGTTAGGATCGGAGGCTCTCATGATTGTGTTTGTTTGTTTAAAATAAATAATCAATGACGATGAAAACATGTAAAGTGCAGCGGAAATGAAAACAAACTTTGTAAACACAGTCAAAAGGAGAAAAATAGTTTGATAAACAATTGCTTCTCATAGAGTCGAATGATTTACAAATCAAAGCAAAAGATTACAGATATGCTTACAAACTAAGCTCCCCCTCAGCCTGATGCCTCAAGGTTGGATTGCACAAGATGAAAGGATTAGACATGAGAAGGGAAAACCAGCTCAGTCAATCAAATGTAACAGTACAGGGTACTGATACATTTATAGGCAAACCAAACCACTGAGGTATCTCAGCTGACGTCACCATGAAAGCGACGTCTAACAGCCTAACAACCTGTATCTACTGACCTTACACAAACACTGCTAACCTAACCACTGACTATACATAAGACAAACAATTTACTAAACAGCTGCTCTCCCTTTATGTCAGTGCTTTCCTCAAGGTTGATCAGTCCTTGACTGGGCAGTGCTTTAACATCAGTAGATAGGACCAGCAGTGTTGAATACTTCAGGGTTTTCATCAGCAGTTGAAAGGACAGCAGCAGTTGAATATGAGCAGCAGATAGAGACCATCAGTTGTTATAAATCACTTTCAAGGGGAGAGCAAAGTGTAAACCGCTGCTTATTGTGAATCCACTGTTGTGACCTGGTTTTGGCTTTACATTATCTGTTCCTCTGGTAGGGTTCGATCCCAACACACTCCTTCACCTTTACCACCATCAAATCTCATCTTCTCACCGTAAAATCCTCTGATTTGGTCGTTCTAAAGTGATGTTGTTGGTGCAGTTGTCTGTCGACTTCATCTTTGTTCGAGTCTTAGATTAGAACTGATTGATTAGGGCTTGTAATATGAGAAAATATCATGATTTAGTGTGTTTTAGTGATGATTTCGCTTCAAGGGACATTTATCAGAGATTTCGCTTCAAGCAAGTTCAAGCGAAATCTACATGACATGATTTCGCTTGAACAGTGCTCAAGCGAAACCTAAATGCCTATAAATACCCTGAAGCCTGAAGCGTAATCAGTAGGTAAGAGTTCAGTTCGGTTGTTAGTTTCCGACACAGAAGTGTTGTCGAGGTGTCTCCAAGTCTGTAATCTTTCAGAGATCAATACAAGAGACAGTAAATAGTATTTCTAGTGTGTTACAAGCTAAACAAAGACAGAATCAATGAATTCCGCCTCTGATTCTGTCTGAGCACTCTTCTGATAGACTCGTTAGGTCGTCTCACGATCCTACATGTGGTATCAGAGCTCAGGAGGAAGAGTTCTTACCGTTTAGCTTGTTTTCGCTGGAAAATTCTGACTTCTACACCTTCTTTTCAAAATTAATCAAGTTTTCATGATTAAAATGGACTGACTTTCACATATTGTGTACGAAACATTGAATTAACAAATCCTTGAAAGATTCAGACTTTAATTCGACCTTGAACTTGATCATTTTTGCAAAAATCAGATCGACTTGATGATGTCAGCATGATTCAAGCGAAACTAGGAGGTTGATTTCGCTTGAAATCTAGGTTTTGCTTGAGAAATTGATTAGTTTCTGTTTGATTTCGCTTCAGTGAAAGATTTCGCTTGAAATTGTGCCGAGTTCAAGCGAAATTGTGTGTTTGTAGATTTCGCTTCAAAGTATTCCAGGTAGAGTTGTATTTCAAGCGAAATCATTGTTTTCGCTTGAAGGGTTTCTCTTGAGGCATTCTGTTTTATCAAGACTATTTCGCTTCAAAGGGTTTTTCTGCTTTAGTTGTTTCAAGCGAAATCAAGTATTTCGCTTGAACTTATATTGTAGTTAATCTTTTGTTCTCGCTTGAAGGTTGTTTGCAGGTATTTCGCTTGAAGATTGCTGAGTGAATATTGTTTTGGAAATATGGCAAAGATGTTTGATGAAAAAGAAAACTATGATCTTAAAAGATTAAATGATAGGTATCGAGGATGTATCAGTAGTTCGTATCTGAAATTGCCCAAAGAGGTTTGGAGTAAACGTTTCGAATGTTTTCTGAGTAAGGAAGATGAAAAATTGGATGATTTGGAAAAGCGGTTTGATTGTTTGATTGATCATTTGAAAGAAAACAAGATAGTAATATCAGAAGCTGACATGGTATCAAAGTTTGCTAATGGATTACCTGCTGAATGGGATGTTTTTTTGAAAAATCTGAAAGAAAATTCAAGTTTTTCAAAATTATCTCTGAACAAATTTATTAGTAAACTGAAAAATCATGATTATGATTTTTATCAAAAGAAGAGAGATTTATTGGATAAAGTAAAAATGAATTTAGAAGATTTGAAATTAGATGTGATATATGAAATCAACAAAAGAATTAATGTTTGTCGGGCAGCGAAAAGAAATTTGATGTATGATATGAAAAGAGGTTGTTATATTGATAATAATGGAAATTCTATTGATCTTGTTACTATCTTTGGTGCAGGTACATATAAGATAGAGAAAGAACAAGATCCAAAGAATGAAGAATCTGTGAAGAATGAATCTTCAAGTTTTGTATCAGTATGCTCAAAATGTGACAACTTTAAGATTGACAATGACAAACTCTTGAAGAATGCGGAAAGTTTGACACTGGAAGTCGAGAAGTTGAGAAACGAGAAGCAAGCTGATGATAAACAGATTCTTATTCTGAAAGAAAATTGTGAGAAATTGAAAACTGAAAATGACAAACTGTTGGGTAATTTGAACAGTTTGACATCTGAAAACAAAGTTTTGAAAGAGAAAGAAAAGAAGTTTGAAAGCAAACAGAAATCTTCAGAAGATGAAGATTTCTGGATCAAGCTGGAGATCAAAAATTTGAAAGCAAATGAAACAAAACTTCAAGAACAGATAAAAGTTTTGGAAAATGAAAAATTTGTTCTTGAAAACATGAAGAATGAGAATGAGAAGTCAATCAAGTCTCATCTTGAGAGAATATCTCAGCTTGAAAATGAAGCTAAGAATTCAAGGAACAAGATTGATGAACTTGAAAAGAAATTGAAAGGTTTTGTGATTTTATCTGATTTTCCCTGTCCAAAACCGATCAATTCTGTTTCAATAAGTGACAATGTCACAAACTTTGATAATGTCAAAGTTGAAGATTGCGATGAAAAATCTGATGATGAAAAAGAAAAAATTGACAAAAAGAATTTACATTTGAAGTTAAAAGAAAAATTTCAAAAAACTGTTCCACAATCAATCGAAAAGGGAGAATGCTCTAAGCAAAAACCTTTAAAGAAGAAAGTGGAACAGAAACAAAAAATTAAAAATTTGAAAAATGTTCAAAAAGAAAATAACAGTTCATCAGATCGATCATCCAATCGCAATCAAAAACCACAAAAAGTAAAAAATGAAAATTCAAAAATAGTTGGTGAAAAGTGGTGCAGGTTGGACCACAGTGCTTCAAGGCCAAATCAAGTTTACAGGAGAAGAGAGGATTATCACCAAGCCAAACAGTGCTTTGATCTAAATGTTTGGGCTGAAAATGGTGATTGGTACGATAACAGAGTGTGTTACCGATGCGGTTATCAAGGACACATTGCTGTTAACTGCCAGAGTTGGAATTATGAGACGAGAAGATGCTATAACTGCCAAATCAGAGGCCACATTGCCAGAGATTGCCCAAGGAGATCAAATGACAGATCGAGGGTTAAATCTCAGAAATTGACAAAGAAATCAGTCTCTGTCAAGCCCAAAGAACAGAAAGTTCAAGAATGTAAAGTTCAAGAACCGAAAGTTCAAGAACCGAAAGTAAAGCTTTCTCAGGGGCAAAAAGACAGGCTGAGGAAGAAGAGAAAGAAGGCCAGAGAGTATCTGGAAAGGATTTTGTCCTCGGATACAACTGGTAAAACAGATAAAAGTTCTGATAAATCGTCTTGCTCACCAAAGAACAACAAATCAAGCAAAACGCATTCATCAGATACAAATCTGAGGACGAAAGAGGAGAAGAAGAAGAAAGTTTGTGGCAATGAATCTGTTTCTTCGGAAACAAAGGAGCCACATGTCGGCGATGAATCTGACGTGTCAAAGTCAGACAAGCCACATTCAGGCAATGAATCTGGTGTGGTAAAGCCAGAAGAGCCAGTTGTTGAGGTAAAGACTGAGAATTCTAGTTTAACAATGGATGATGAAAATTTTCCATCGTTGTTGAACAAGAATTCAAAATCACCCAAGAACGGTCAGGCTTGGGTGAATCTGTTTAAATGAAAAACCTGACTTGCCGGAACTCCCAGGTTGGTAAGTGTGGAGTAGGAATCGGCACATTTCTTGAGAAATTCACTTCGGTGATATTTTGACTTAAAAGTGGTAAATCAGGGACATTAAGTTGTACTTGATTTTCTACAGGTGATGTTTGTGGATTGATCTTACAAATGTTAAAATTTTTACAAGTGGTTGAAGAAAACAATGTGATGAATTTAACCCCTAATCTACAAGTGGTAAAATCAACAAAACTAATTTTCCGGAAAAACCATTTTGATTAAAACAAACTTAAGTGTTTTGAAATCACTATGGGAAAATAGTTTGTTGTGAGGGGGAGTTCTGATTGTTTATGCCAAGTGGATGGAGAATTGAAGTAATTCTCATCATGTTGTCACGTTTCTTTGTACAGTTTGATTTCAAAATTTTCCCAGAAAATCGAAAATTGAAACATATTTTAGATTTTAGGGGGAGTAAAAATTTAAAAAAAATTAGAAAATTTGAAAATGTCAAAAACATTGAAAAATTAAAAATGAGTTGTTGTTGTATAAAAGAGGAAATGATAGTAAATCAGTTGGACTGTCACAGCATGCTAAAGAAATGTAGAGTTAAATGTGATAAGCGATCTCACTAAAGATGTGACGGTAGGCTCAGCTAGACTAGTAGATTTGCGATAACGATACAAACTTAAATGAAAAAGCCTAGTTCTAGTGGGAAACATGGTCAAAAGCATAGTACTTAGTTTTGTCCTTCTTGATTGTGTGCCTACTCAGTAATCGCTGATTGTCGAAAGACATAAAACTGGTTAAGTTTGTGAACTTTCACAACTTTGCTAAAAAGTCGCTGTGATTGTGCATTTTATTTTGCAAAGATTTAAACTTGTTTTATTTCTTTATTTTGTTTAAGCATCGGACATCCTCTGCGTATACGTGAGTATCGACCTGGATGTTGTTGCCTAAACGTTCTGCTTTATTTTCTTTGGTGTTTCGTTTAAGCTTTGGATCACCTCTGCGTATACGGGAGTATCGACCTGGTGGTTAAAGCCTAAACAACTTCAACTTATTTTTATTTTCTTATTTTGTTTAAACATTGGACTTTCTCTGCGTATACGGAAGTATCGACCTGATTGTTAATGTTTAAACATTCTGCTTTATTTTTGCACAAATCACAGTTGATAAAAGTTTAAAGGCATTACTTGAGCTAGTGTATTGCATGATGAGGGGATATGCTGAGATCGTGGGGTCCATAAGAATTTAGTGCTATCTAAATATACCTTAAAGTATCGGTAAGCAGATTGAAAGTTTTTAGATTGAGTTTAAGTGGATAACAATATCGTCAATCTACGTGAATCGTTTAGAACTTAATATGTTTAAAGCTTAACGGTGCTAGTGATTGGTCACATAAACTGATATGATCCTCTTACACGAACTCACAAATGATTGAGAAACAATATGATGAAACCCCTAACCTACAATTGGTAAAATCAAACTTATTTTCCGGAAAAACCATTTGATTAAAACAAACTTAAGTGTTTTGAAATCATAATGAGAAAATAGTTTTGTGTAAGGGGGAGTTCTGATTGTTTATGCCAAGTGGATGGCGATTTGAAGCAATTCGATATTGGTTGTCATTTTTTTTACAGTTTGCTTTCAAATTTCCTTTAATGTGTTTGCATTTTAGGGGGAGTAGAAATTTTCAGAAAATCCAAAAACATTAGAAAATTTGAAAAAGCCAAAAACATGATAAAATCAAAAAAGAGTTTTGTTGTGAATAGAGGAAATGATAGTACATCAGTAGACTGTTACAACATGCTAAAGAAATGTAAAGAAAAATGTGATAAACGATCTCACTGTGGATATGTCAGTAGGTTTTTGCACATTTAGTAAATTGTGACGAGATATAAACATAAAATTTATTTGCTTATTCTGTGGGTTAACAACTTCTTGGATATATAGGTAACCCCTGAAATCTTGTTTGAAAGGTCCCTTATTCTGAGATACTAGGTCTTTATGCTCAGTGATATCTGGGGTATTATCCCGGGACTTCTGATTTTGCGGAAGCAATGGCCTAGTCCTCGGAGAATACTTTACGCTTGCTTGAAATATAGCTCACCCTCAGCTAAAAAATGATGAAACATTGAAAAATGCTAATCATGGCTGTTGAAACAAAAGATCCTCTAAAGGGGACACACCTAAAAGTCAACTAGGCTCTCTGCTGAACGGAAGTTCTGACCTGAGCTATCACGGTTGCATAATTTATTCCCCTTACAGATATCATCTGTGGTATACTCACCTGTAAGACTGAATATTGGGATCTGGATACGGGAGTATATTCAAGTAGTGGGACACACGGATAAGTTTAAGTACTTAAGACATTAATATCGTATCTCGAAGCAGTTGAACTTTGTGTGAAAATTTAAGTGGACCAGTATACTGACAATCTAGGTGAATTGTTTAGAACTTAAAATGTTTAAAGCTTAACGGTGTTGGTGATTGGTCTCAAAAACTGATATGATCCTCTTACACAAACTCACAAAAATATTGTTTGTAAATAGTTCATGTCTGCATTTTATTTCTGTTATTTCAAAATCCAAAAAGATTTTCGGTGTGTTTTAGCATAAAATTTTGAAAAAATTCAAAAAGATTTTAGACGACTGATGTTGAAGAGCTGATTTTCAAAATTCCAAGTGCTGAACATGACGAACAGGTTTGGGAAAATTTGATTGAAAGTTTTTTTTTCAGAGATAAAAATTCGTTAAATGATCATTGTTAATGTTTGATTGTATATTGATTGGAGAAGGCTCAGTGTTGGTGTTTGATATTTGACAAATTGTTAAATATTTTATTCTTGTGAATCTTATTTTTGGGTAGAGGATATGCAGGATAGCAAATAGAGTGCCAGGTTTCGATACCTGAGGATTCTGAAATTCTGTAAAAGCCAGACTACGATCCCAGCATGTTTTGAGGGGGAGTCTGTTAGAGAGAGAGAATTGGAGATAGAATAGAGCCAGGTAGAGATACTGAAGAAAGCTCAAAGACTGATAAAGACTGAAGATTGAGAAGACTCGACACTTAAGACTCGTCAACATCTGAGGGGGAGTCTGTTGGTGCACACATCTGTCGTCTTCGTCTTGTATCGAGTCTCGGGTACGGTGCGGATCTAAACAAGACATGATGTCATCTTACTCATTGATGACATCATGAACATGACTTAATCAATGACATCACTCACTAAAGACAAAAGAATACAATTGAAATCAGAATGTCATTTGCATGAGTATTTCGCTTCAAGACAAGATCTTTGTTAGGTTCGCTTGAATTGTTGTTATGAGGATTTCGCTTGAAGCCTTCAAGCGAAATCATTCCATCTATAAATAGGCATAGTGTGTTGTCATTTGTAACAGTTGTCTCAGAGTTATACCGAAGTGCTGCCGGTTTCTCTTCTGAATGTAAAGGTTGTCAAATTAATATACAAGAAGATTAAAGTGTGAAACAAGCTGTTTCATTGTCCGTTTCTTAGTTTCCGCCTCTGAAACGAACTAGAACTCTTCCAAACGACTCGTTTAGGTCGGAATCCGATCCTACAGATGTCATCATGGAGTTCTTAGGAACAATGAAGTGTGACGTCACCTCGTCAAGAACAGTGCAGATCTAATGGATTCCACAGTGTGAAAAACACTAATCTCACCTAGATCTAAGCCGAATCTAAGTATTTCAAACTTTTACTCAAAACTGATAGAATCGGAGCTCGTTCAGGCCTTCTTCTCATCCTCTAGTGAAGTGTCGGGTCAAGAACTAATTTCTATCGACGAGACGACCGGTTAACAGGTTGAACACGAACAGCCGTCAAGGACAGTTAACTGGTTGGACGGGGTGATTCCAATCTGATCTGATGACTTAGCCTTGGTGGAGTTCCATTGTTTAAAACATTGTCATACCATCTCGATCAAACCGCAAACTTTCGAAATAATCAAGTTCAAAGACGATCGGATCGTTGGGACGGATTGCCCTCCGATCGGAGGCCATCCGATCGAATTGCTATCCGATCGAGTTGCACTTGGTTCCACACTTAAACTTTTCTTCAAACTTGCAAGCTCTGAACGTCGAACAGATTGCCGTCCGATCGGATAGCCATCCGATCGTTTGACATTTAGAACTTCGATACTTAGACATTTTATAATTTCAAAGATCATCAATTTCCAACGTATTGCCATTCGATCGGATTGCAATCCGATCGAGTGACCATCCTCCTGTGAACTTGTTCTCACTAAGTGTCCTGCCAATCAGATCGCTATCCGATCGAACGACCGTTCGATCGACGACCTGAAAGGTAGAGATACTTCTCTGTTTTCAAAATGCTACAACGAAAACTTTAAAGCCATCATGCACAAACACATCCATCCCAAACGAATGTCAATCCGACCGAATGGCCATCCGATCGAATTGCCATCCGATCGGATTACCATTCGACACTTGGTTCACTCGCCACCATTTAACGCACCGTTCAATGCTTACGCTTTCATTCTGTAATCAGGCTAATCTCAGACGCGCTCCCTTCAATCCAAGATTGTGTTACTTGGCGAACACGAACTATGAGTATACTCGAACCCTTTTTATCGCATTTTTTGGGTGTAACGTACGTTCCTATCAAATCGAATTTATCAAAACGAATTATTCAACCAAACTGTTTATCACTTGCGAATGACTGTTATGCATATTTACACGTGATGCTAGTTACATATGTGTTAGGACTTTTACTGGCGAGGTCCCGCCTCAACTAGTATATTACTATAGCACCCGACAGGGTCTAGTTAGGATGAATAGCAATCGCAATCGCAGCTCGAGAGACTTAGCTGGTAGTATCTGTCTAATATATGTGTTGAGGAATCTCGTTTATGTATGTGGTAATTCGCAGCACTTTTATCTATTTATGCTATTCCATCAAACTTGTATACTCACCAATACTTTTGTATTGACGTTGTTTTAATGTATGTTGCAGGTTTAGTCGCAGTCTACATCAAATCAAGCTAGGAAGTCTAGAAACACACCTAAAATCTAGGTTGTTGGATTTGTATTGTTTGAGAGAACATGAAATTCGTGACAGCTTATGTGATTGTATTTGTTTATTAGTATGGGATAATGAACGCATTAAATATTGTCGCAATTTAGTTGTTATGGATTCTCTTGAGCAGTCTGATTCGCCTAGTGCCGGCCCCCGATGATTCCGCCATCGGTTGGGGTGTGACAGATTGGTATCAGAGCCATAACTATAGGGAATTAGGCCAGACTTGACCTAGTCCGGGTCGATGTCTTAGAAATGACCTAGTCTATAGTCTAAGTACCAACGGGCCGACTCGTGCGAACCCAGTAGGATTTGCACGGGCCCACTTGATACTCTCGTTCGAATCAGCTAAAACTACAACTTCGTGTGAACACCGCATACTACAACTTCACACGAAGGGCCTTTCCTAAGGCTGGAATATTACTTAGCCTTTCCTAAGGCCAACACAATACACACGTTTTCGAAAATACTCACGTAACACAACCGAGTGGTCCAGTCGAGATCAGGCGTGAAAACCAAGAACTCTCGATAAGATCTCTCACTCAGCGCATTTTTCTAGCACGAAAACTTTCTGTTGAGCTAGGAGTGACATCCACATCTCAGCGAAAGTCTCCATTTCGAAATCTAGTGGGACTCCCGAATTTATTTGATGAGCACAACCACAGTTAGGAACGAAGTTATTAAGTTAGGGGTGAAACCCGTAACTTAATAAACCGTTCCACTCTCTATAAAATGGTTTTCAAAAGCTCTCACCAAGGACTCGACTATAACGGTGACTCGAGCCACGCGATGACTAGGAGGACAAATGCCGTGAGCTGCATCCCAGTGGAAGCATAGTATTCTAGGGCAACGCGCGTGCACGAACTTGTTGAGTATAGTTGGGTTATCTTGGGAAGTCAAAGCCTAAACACCAAAGGCACTCTGATTTTTACGCTTTATGGAACTTATTTACGCTTATGTGTTTACAATTTAAAACATTACGCTTTATCGATTTCTCGATTTATCAATTTTCGCTCCCTGCTTTATAAACGCACAACTCTCACAGCCATCACAATCTAAAACGAAAACCGAATGCTCGCAACAAAACTAATGTCTAATTACTCGCACTCTCTCTCTCTCTGCATCGCGTCCTCGCGCTATCTATACAGGCATAAAGGTGTAGTTTATACGAATCTATATATACGTATACAAACAAATCAATTATGTGAAGAACTTAGGGATTTCGTGTCTCCTATGTGGCTCCTATGTGAAATATACTATATTACCCGCAACAAGTTTTGATCGCGCTCAATCGCATGGCGAAACTCAAAAATCACTATGATCGAATCTCACTCCAAATCTCTCTCTGTCTAGATGTCTTCCAATGACTCTACCTCGAGACAAACAACTAGGCGAAGAGCCAAACGAAGCGCCGAAAAGAGGATTGCCTCGCTTGTGGCCAAGGAAGTGGCCAAAGTCATTCCTCAAATTGTCGCTCAAGTGCACTCTCTCGGCAACTCTCGAACCTCGGAAGACCCTAAGGCGGAAGCGCCGCAATCTGCTTTCCTCTACAAGCACTTCAAAGCCTGTGACCCGATGGTTTTCACAGGTGAAGGAGGTGTACCTCAGTTGCTGCAGTGGTTTGATGCCATCGAGGTGACCCTTCGTCAGAGTGGGTTCCCCGAGCACTTTCGTACCACATGCGCTACCAGAGTTTTTCAATCGCAAGCACTCGACTGGTGGACAGCTGAACGTAACAAACGTGGGATCTCCGCAGCTTACGCTCTCTCTTGGGATGAGCTAAAAGAACTCATGAAG
Organism: Helianthus tuberosus; assembly: GCA_030545235.1. Taxonomy (NCBI): domain Eukaryota; kingdom Viridiplantae; phylum Streptophyta; class Magnoliopsida; order Asterales; family Asteraceae; genus Helianthus; species Helianthus tuberosus. Next base: position 61,811,489 of record CM060378.1, on the reverse strand, counting down.
AAAGAGTACTGCCCTCCCCATGAAGTCCAGAAACTAGAAGACGAATTTTGGGAAATCAAGCAAGTTGAAGGTGACAATACTGGCTACACCGCAAGGTTCAAACAACTTAGCATAATCTGCCCAGGTCAAGTCAACACTTCAGAAAAAGCCATCACGAAGTACATTCGCGGCTTGCCCGAATGTGTGGGCGATTTTGTCAAAGCTGCAAGACCTACTACCCTCGAAGAAAGCTACCGCTTAGCCGCAGAAATCAACGACAAACGAGTCATGGAAGGATTTTTCTCCAAGGATCCTGTCATATAGGCTCATCAAGCAACCATCATCGACTCTTCTGATAATTATTCTAACGATTCCTTCGACGATTCTACCAACGAATCCTCAGACGAATCCTCCGACGACACCGCACCGCCGCAAGACGCTCAGCCAAGCCGCAAACGAAAGACCTCGAGCCCAAACTCTTCAACAACTGGACTATCGCAACCAGAACCCCTCCAAGCAGTTCCGGTTCACTCAAAGCGCACCTACAACGGAACCCATCCCCTGTGTCTCACGTGTACGTATCATCACCCACCAGAAGCTAACTGTCGTTATTGCGCAAATTGCAACTGGTATGGTCATTTTACTAAGCACTGCCGCACGGGGCCACAACCTTGAGGAAATTTCAGCAACAATCGCAGTCTCCGCAGAAGTTTCTACAACAACATCGACTATGCTCCTAACGATGTTGTAATAACATGATTTTCGATGTTAATTTCTTTCATGTGTTAAATTTGTTCCATTACTCGATAAAACGTTGACACTATCTCTCTCGCTCCCTCGTACACTCGCACACGGACCATATACTAGTACCATATACTATATAATGTGTTTTACCCTTACTATGCGTTCTTGAGATAAGTTACGATAAACGTGCAAGGATCAATTTAATCACGGGTGCACACGAGATTACTATGGTTAGTGCACGGAGATCGTAGTGAGTTTCAATGATGCCATAACTTTAAAAGCATGGTTAAGCGTGGTGGATACGCTGCTGGTACTTCCTATATATAAGCGTCTTGACCATGTCGACACAGTGTGACACCTATTCACAGGGCAGAGGCGTGTGGTTGAACCATGGTGGATACACCACTGGTACTTCCTATATATAAGTGCTTCGCCATGCCAACCAATTTCTAGTGAAGAAAGTGTCGTGCAACGTTGAACGTTATTAGACCAAGTATACTATTGAAACTATTTTCGACACACTAAACTACATCGCAAGGCGTAACAACCTCATCGCAACTCAAGCGTGTCATTACTAGACTTTTCGTAAGTCAACACGCTCGCAATCGCATTATCGCTGGAATCTATCTCGTAACTCTCAATCGCTTATTAGGTGTTTCGCTCAATCGCTTATTATGAGTATCACGCTATCACTTATCATGTGTATCGCTCTATCGCTTTGTGTATTGCTCTATCGCTCATTGTGTATCGCTTAACGTTTATCGCTATCACTATCCCTTACCGTTATCCATGTTAACTGTGCTATCTGTGTTATGTTAGCACACGTGACCTCGCTGCACGAGACAAAACTGATAGGGTTAAAACATGGTGGATACGCCGCTGGTACTTCCTATATATAAGTGTTTTAGCCATATCAGCAGACTTTCAAGGAAAAAGGCCATGTGGGGCTTAATGTTAGTTAAAGTTGGTGGTGTTGTTTAATCTAATCAAATCGCATGTTCCCATCACTTGAACGCAACGACCGCCGCTTATCGCTCGACGGTTGTCGCTATCGCTCGTCGTTTATCGCTTTTCGCTTATCGCCGCCGTCTTCGCTCATAATGTTGGTGTTGTGCTATCGATTATCGCTCATCGCACTCACTCGTGTCACTAAACTGGGTTCGAAAATGACTTCATCACTCAGTTTTCTCAAAACTTGCTCCGACCATTCTTCGCTTGGACCGAGGAAATCGAAATATATCAGTAGTATGTCGACACACATGACACTGCTTCACGGAACAGAAGCCATATGGCTAAAACATGGTGGATACGCCGATGGTACTTCCTATATATAAGTGTTTTAGCGATATTGTCGAACTTTCATGGAAAAGTGCCATGCGGGGCCGACTTTAAATTTAAAATTTTGATATTACTAAAAACCTCTGTGTAAACAAAGCTTTTTCTTACAAAAATTTTCTAAAATTTAATCAAAACCTTTGTACAAAACGAGACTTTCTTGTAACGTTGGTGTGAACTCAAGTTAATGCCGCGTGACAAGAAAATTTCGTAAAACGAGTTTTAATCACCCTAAAATCTTTTAGTAACCTAACAAAAAACTCTTCTCATGGCGCTGGTGTGAACATCGATACAGTTTAACGTCGCACCGTGGGAAGATTTTCATGAACAAGTTTTCTCCAAACCTTTCAAATTAATCAACTTTTCGAGAATACAAAACACTTTGGATCGCTTTTCGAGTGTTGCCACCTTTTGTTATACAAATCGCCTTACTCGCTACCATCGCTAGTCATCGCAACGCTCTCGCTCGTCGAATTTCAATTGATCTCTCGTTTATTTTGACGCTTTTAGCGTTACTCTCACTCGCATCAATTCTCGCAACCCTTCTTGTGGATTAATTTCGGGATGAAATTTCCTAAAGCAGGGGAGACTGTAACAACCCACACGCTCGTGCGCTGTTACTACTCGCTATACTCGTTACGCCTAGCACTAGAGATTCAGATCATAATGTAGCTATATCGCTTACCTCGCTACTTCGCAGTATTTTTGCATATTTCGCATACTTTATCGCTATAACACATCATATCGCATATACTAACGCTCACGATGACATTGAGTGAGGACCTATTCTACCCTCCTCGATAGCCGTGATGCGTCGCAAAGTAACGCATATTCGAAACGAAACCCAATTATTGTGTCACAACTTGGAAATGTAGATATTTATATACGAACCTTTGTGACTAATTATAATAAATATATAATATAGAAATGTGTGAACAAACCATCGCGACGCTTAACGAGCAAAACGAAACATCGAAACGCAATTCGCCGGAGACCACTGATCGAATGACCATTCGATCGGATGGCCATCCGATCCATGGCACTCCATCACCTTCTCCCCTCTTCACCTATAAATAGCACTTGTCACATCACTTGAACAGTGATGTGACAGCTCTCGTTCGACCAACGCACTTTTGGCTCTATTTCTCTCGATTCCTTGCGATTCTTGTAAGTTTCTACCTCAAATCTAGTACTTCTATGATCAACACGCACTCCTTCACCTTTTCCACCATCAAATCTCATCTTCTCACCGTAAAATCCACTGATTTGGGCCGTTCTAAGGTGATGTCATCATGGAGTTCTTAGGAACAATGAAGTGTGACCTCACCTCGTTAAGAACAATGCAAATCTAATGGATTCCACGGTGTGAAAAAACACTAATCTCACCAAGATCTAAGCCAAATCTAAGTATTTCAAACTCTCTTCAAACTTTCTTAACTTATACTCAAAACCGATAGAATCAGAGCTCATTCAGGCCTTCTACTCATCCTCTAGTGAAGTGTCGGGTCGAGAACTGATTTCTATCGATGAGCTGTCCGGTTAACGGGTTGAACACGAACAGCCGTCAAGGATAGTTAACTTATCGGACGGGGTGATTCCCATCCGATCTGATGACTTAGCCTTGGTGGAGTTCCATTGTTTAAAACGTTGTCATACCATCTCGATCAAACCGCAAACTTTCGAAATAATCAAGTTCAAAGACGATCGGATCGTTGGGACGGATTTCCATCCAATCGAATTGTTATCCGATCGAGTTGCACTTGGTTCCACACTTAATTTTTTTCTTCAAACTTGCAAGCTCTGAACGTCGAACGACCATTCGATCGTTTGACATTTGGAACTTCGATACTTAGACATTTTATAATTTCAAAGATAACCAGTTTCCAACGGATACCCATCCGATCGGATTGCTATCCGATCGAGTGACCATCCTGCTGTGAACTTGTTCTCACTAAGTGTCCTGCCAATCGGATCGCTATCCGATCGAACGACCGTTCGATCGACGACCTGAAAGGTAGAGATACTTCTCTGTTTTCAAAATGCTACAATGAAAACTTCAAAGCCATCATGCACAAACACATCCATCCCAAACGAATGTCAATCTGATCGAATGGCCATCCGATCGGATGACCATCCGAACGGATTGACATCCGATCGAATGACCATACAATCGGATTGCCATCCGATTGGATTACCATTAGACACTTGGGTCACTCGGCACCGTTTAACGCACCGTTCAACGCTTACGCTATCATTCTGTAATCAGGCTAATCTCAGACGCGCTCCCTTCAATCCAAGATTGTGTTACTTGGAGAACACGAATCGTGAGTATACTCGAACCCTTTTTATCGCATTTATGGGTGTAACATACGTTCCTATCAAATCGAATTTATGAAAACGAATTATTCAACCAAACTGTTTATCACTTGCGAATGACTGTTATGCATATTTACATGTGATGCTAGTTAAATATGTGTTAGGACTTTTACTCGCGAGGTCCCGCCTTAACTAGTATAGTACTATAGCACCCGACGGGGTCTAGTTAGGATGGATAGCAATCGCAATTGCAGCTCGAGAGACTTAGCTGGTAGTATCTGTCTAATATATGTGTTGAGGTATCTCGTTTATGTATGTGGTAATTCGCAGCACTTTTATCTATTTACGCTATTCCATCAAACTTGTATACTCACCAATACTTTTGTATTGACATTGTTTTAACGTATGTTGCAGGTTTCGTCGCAGTCTACATCAAATCAAGCTAGGAAGTCAAGAAACACACCTAAAATCTAGGTTGTCGGATTTGTATTGTTTGAGAGAACATGAAATTCGTGACAGCTTATGTAACACCCCGAAAACGGGTTTGGTAATCAAACTACGTTAATATTAAAAGACGGGTAAAGTACCGTTAGTGGTAAAATTAACCCGGAAAATATTAGGATTTATATAACTAAACCTAATATTTAATAAAAAAAGGAAAATAACGATTTTGAGGAAATAAAAGTTTATAGACGCCCGAGTTAACGGGACATAAAATAAACCTAGTCATGAATTCCCCGAACCTACTAATTTGACTAGGAACGTTTAACCTAGTAATAAGTGGAAATATTGTTAGAACTAAATGGGTTGAAGCCTATTTAATAACTAACCAAACAAGAGGGGCCAAAGTGGATAAACTTGAAAGTTATTTAATAAAAGGGGTTTTAAAACAAAACACACACAATTGTGTGTTCTGTTCGTCGACCTCAGGAGAGCTCCTAGGAGCCAAACCCTAACTTCCAGCAAAATTGTCCAATTGAAGGCTCAAACGAAGTCAAAATTCACAATTGAACGTGAATTAATGATCACCCAAGCTAGGGGATCATAAGGTATGTAAAATTTTGATGATTCTTGAAGTTGTGAAATTTGATAAATCTCATAATCTGGGAATTTTGGATAAATTCTTGAAGATATGGCTGAATTATGATGTATAGTTGCTTAGAAACAAAACCCTAAGTGAAAAATTATACATAAGATGCTATAAATTGAATGATTTGATAAATTACCACACTAGGATAAGTGGGTATTAATCATATGATGAAATTGATGATATAATGGTTTTTATAATAATCATATATGATAGAAGTAAGGAAATACTTGTACAAATTGTGTGTTTGAGTTTATGATCATACTTACTATGAAACAAGTTTTGTATGATAAAACGAAAATGATGATAGATTAATGCTAGAATGATGTTTGATATCATCATGTGTAAAAACTGATTAAAGTTGTGTTAATTCGATGAATTTTGATTACATGAACTTGATTGAATAAGTAATTAAACCGGTAGCATAAGAATGATGCTCACCGGATATTGACAAAGTAATAAAACGAGTAGTTGATCTACATCGTGTAATTACTTTCGTCAATAGGTAGTTTGACTTTTTAAAAGTCAAAATGACCAATTATATGATCGAATGATAATTTTGACATAAAGATTGTAGGACCGAATAGTCGTGAATGATTATGACTAGTCTAACCATCTTACAAATTACAATGATAGTTTGACGCTTGATGAGCTAGGTGAAAGCTTGAGAAGGAAGCGGGTCAAACGAGTCAAGAATGAAGGAAAAGCATAATTTGGACTCAAGGTAAGTATAACTTACATTCAATTTATTTAATACCTATTGATTTTATAGATTATGAATAATAAAAAGTCTTGTTTGAATTATGAGGTTCCGACACGACATGTGCGATTCGGAACAAAAGACAATAATGATTAAACCATGTTTAATGGTTAAAAAGAACTAATATGATTATTTAGTCATGCAATGACTAATAGATAGCAAGTTTTGAATGATTACCATATAAGGTAAATCAATACAAATAATAAGGTTAAAACGGTAATTCGGTCACTCGTTGATGATAACCGTTAGTTTTTGAAAGACACTTTATGGTGTAAGCCATAAAGGGGTCAAAAGAATTGAGAAATTGTTTATAAGTAAAATGACCATACGGTGTAAACCGGAGCGAGCCATTTAGATGAGATGGTAATAAATACCATCTTGCAAAAATAAACGGTCACTTAGACCAAACGGGTCAAAAGGTGAAGATATCACCTATTGACAATATCGACTAATGATTATTGAATGATTATTGAATGATTTCAGGAGCAAATATCGAATGGATATTTGCATCACTAATACTTAGCGATTATTAAAGCAAGGTATTAAAACGGGTCAATATATTGATCCGAATCATGTATGTATAATGGTTCAACTCATCATTTAGATTTTAGAACTTGAGGTTCTATAAGAGTTAAACAAGGTAAAAATTGGATATTCGGTTATCTTATAGGTAAACCGAATAATTTAAGTTATAATCATGGTGTTTTAGAAACATAATGGTTTCTAAACAAGATTATAGTTAAAAGGTCGGATTTTTGGGTCAAACAAGTAGTTAAAAGTCCTTCATCGTAAAAGAATGACTAAAATGCCCTTGTAAGCTAAATTGAGAAAACGTCCCTTAAAGGTTGTTTGGAAACGAGTTTTATAAGTAAATAGATACTTCGAATCTCCCTATATTATAAAGCAAAGTTATCAATCCTATGTGTCACACTCTCAAGCCTCCATGTTAATATCATCCTAGGTGTAATTTTTATAGAATTTCTTTTTATTTTAGTTAAAGCCCAAAGTCAATTCTTAAAAAACCATAGTCAAATTTGTTCCCTACATCTCTTTGTAACGTCTCTTTCTCTTCCTGCAGTTCATACAAAAGGTCAAAAAACCCTAGACGCCCCCACACCCATATTTCCCTTTCCTCTTCCTCTTCTTCTTTGTTCCCTCTGTATCTTCTCTTTTCTATTCCATTCCATTTTGAGCTATGGTTCAAAAAAACCCAAAATAACCCTTCTGTATCTTACTTTCTCTCTGAAATACATATCATACAGTTCCATCTTTGCATAAAACTCCAAATCTTATTCAAGAAACACAAATCCTACGGTGGTGCTTGATTTTTAAAACCCTAATTTAGATCTCATTTGCCGCTCTACTGGATCACCATTCTTTGCTTCGATTCATCATCTAGTTTTTAGGTATGCGAACCTTAAATCTTTTTAAGTATATGATGCATAGATGTTGCAATTTTCCGGTATTGATTTCAGAAGGACCAGAAATAATGATTAGGGTTTTGAAGTTGATGAAATCTGATTTTCCAAACTTTCCGGCTACCTAGCTCCTCGCTGTCGTTTAGGTGAGTTCATCCTGCCTTTATAGATAGAACATACTCGAGTTCTTCTATGTCTATATAGTGTTGTTCTTTCTTTCTTTTCTTTTTTTTTTTACTTTTTTTTGTAAATTGAGTGGATATCTGTAATCTTTCTTAGAGAATTGCTACTGGTTGTTCGGCCGATGGTGATTCCAGGGTTAATGGGGGGTTTGACTTTTTTTAATGGTATAGGATTTGTTCTCAATCGACTTGGTAAATCATATATCTTTATGTCTGTTTTATATGGTACAAATTATATGCAGTTTTTCATGTTCAAATTACCAATCATGTGATGCTATTTCTTAAGTTTGATTGTTTATGAAGTTCGTCATTAATTATGTTAGTGTTTATGTTATATGGTGAGTTTGGGATTATGATAAGTTTAGGTCGTTAAATGTGAAGTTCTGGTCTGAGTGAAGTTGAGGTTTGTTTTTTTGCATGAATCTCTTTCGTGTGAAGTGAATGGTAGACCCTAAAAAACACATTGGGAAGTGATATTTTTTTTTTGGTGGAATTAGTTCTAAAAGAAAATGTTTTTTGTGTTTCTTCTTAAAGAAACCAGTACGTGTTTGCGGTTATCAGTTGTCTTATTTAAATGATCATTGTTTAGTGATTCGGAACGATGGCGGTAGCGGTTTTTGGCTATCGTCGTAGGGTGTCGAAGACAGATTCCAACCTGAACCTGTTCTGACCTGTCACCCACTCGACTTGCTCCGGTTTGCCAAGTCTATCCATCACTCTTCGTATGGTGGTATGCGACTCGCTCGGTTTGCCAGGTCTATCCTCATATGGAAGTTTGCCTTTTCTCCACGGTTTAGATCAATTACAGTTCTTAACTATGGTTAGAATTTGTTCTTCGACATAGCAATAATGCATTTATATTTTATATTGTTTTTGTTTAGACTTTAGATAGACAACAAATTGTTGAAAACACCTGTTGGTAGTGTCATTAATGAACCAGTTCAAAATAAAGGCTCTCGGGGTTAGTTAGTTAATTAGTTAGTTTGTTAAGTAGGTCTACCTTTTATTTTTATTTAATATCTGGATTGATTTACTAGACAAAATGTATATGTGGATTGTGATGTTCTCGCTCTTAGGTTATTGCAGATTTGTTGTCCATTGAAGAAGTTGAAGATTTCAAGGAAATGTTTAAAAAGATATACCATCGATGGTTATTCATTTGAAGATGGAGTCAAAAGAGAATTATTCGTTTGAAGATGGAGTCAAAAGAGTTGTTCTTTCAGCCCTCAATGGCATTAACTGTGAGTATGGTGGGCTTTTCGTACCCAAGATGCAAGACGATTGAATGATATATATATATATATATATATATATATGTCCAATAGGTTTATAGCTATAAATAAGTTCCCCTACCCAGAACATAGCTATAACTAAGGTTTTATATGATTTTATCTACATGTACAAGCTAAAAACCCAAGGTACAACAGTTTAATGCTTAAAAACACCCTAGGTACAAGAGGCACACGCCCCAGGCCAGAAAAAAAAATCCCCAAGAATGTGCTTTTTGGCGCTTATTGGAAAAAGTGCGCCTTAGGTAACAAAAGGCGCCAGCGCTCGCGCCTCGGTCGCACTTTTTAAAACGAGGTATCTTTTCAAATTAACATGTAGAACGATTTGCATACCACCATGAAGCTGGAGAGTCGATCAATCATCGATCTACAATATTTTTCGAGTGCACTTTCTCATATTCTACTCGCTGTTTACGTTTCCTCATTTCTTATTCGCTGATTTATTACTTGACAGTACGTTTCTCATATTTTTCCAGTATGCTTATTATCTTCAACAATCGATAAATTTATCACTAATTGATTTGTTTGATAATTTTGAAGGTTCTCAATTAGGATAGAGATGTTTACAAGAATATATGCTATTATGTCTGTGTAGATAATCCTTGCCCATTGAATTTGTGATGCGTTAAAGTTCCATACATGATTGATATCCATTGAGCTGTGTAGTATGGCGAAACAGGTATTTTGCATACCCATTTAAATTGTCTTTCTTAAATTTAGTGTCGTTTAATCTAAATAAATTAAGATCATTTGTATGTGTTGGGTAGATTATAAATTTAGTGGTTCTTATATATGATTTTTTTGCAACCAATCAGTGAAGATTCTAAAATTAGTTAATAAGGTGGTTAGCAGTTGACTAGAGTTATTTTTTTTCAAAGAATGGTGTGTTTGGTGAAAGGTCTTTGGACCATTCTGGTGTATAGGTGACTTCGTGGCCAAGTTCATGGTTCTTTTTAGTTTCTTATGATAAACCGGTCGGACTATATATCACGTTCACAGTCCTGCTTAAATTGCAATTTTCTACATTTTGATTTCAGAATAATGCAAGTTACAAAGTTGAAACTATATGAGGATAGCGTGCATGAATTTTATGTGTTTATTAACGGACCTCCCAACAGTAAATTCTTTAAATCCCCAGTCAGTTTTTTGTTTATTGTTAGATTATGTGTGTAGTTCACAAATAGTAATCGTCAATTTAATGATCATCCAAACACCCCCATTATCCTGTATTAATGAACAAGAATATATCTTAAATTTCATTTATTTATCTTTTCATTCTTTGATTATCAATCAGTTTTCTGTGTTTGATTCAGTTGTAATTTGGTTCAGATGAAATGCTAAAGGTTTTCTACTAAACTTATTCTATGTTAAGTTGTTTTACTATGTTGGTTTTTTTAGTGAGCATCTCTAATATTTACATTATATTTTAAGACTGCCCAACAAGCTTTTCTGATTGCATGCATTGTAGATACTCGGTCAAACATGATAAATGGAAATTAAGCAAATATTGTTATTGCTTGCCGAACCATTGTCAGTTGTAATGTTGTAGTTGCTTAGATGCATTTTTTATTTAACTTTTCTAATTCCTTTATTTGATTTGGATGCTAAAAAGGAAGAATACAAAATAAAATACAAAGTTTGAAAAACTCCTTGATGATATAAGTGAAATTTACATTTACAAAGTTTAAGATGATATGTTGTTTTTTAGTAGGCGGATTATCACCTTATGATGGCTAAATTGAATGAGCATTGCAAACAGTTCACCTTTTCACACAAAGTTTGGCAGTATATATTTATTTGTAGTGTTTAGGGATTTTCTTTTGGTTTCTTTTGTTTGTAGTGAGTGGGCAAGAGTTTAGGAGGACTCCATGAGGATTGTTCGGCTTGATCCTAAATATATCAAGGTCTAGATTACCAGACTTTTTGATATTGAATACATACACATACATAATTCATATGGTGCGTTTCATGTCATTTTTTACTAGGTTTATAGCTTGCATTTTCATTAATACACACATCTATATCTATTATGTATATACAATAAAAATAGATGGGGGACACGTGTCCAGTGATTAGGGCCGATGGTTCTGTGTGTTTGACGGACTCACTGTCTTATAAATTTTTGTGGTGGATACGCTTGATTTCACTCTTCCATTTTCATTTGTAATGTTGTATACAAATGCTCTGCTGATAGGGAGGAATGTCGGTTAGGGCTTTGACGAAGATTTGCATACGTAAAGTTGGAGAATGATTTGCACACCGCCATGAAGCTGGAGAACAGATCGATCATCATTTGTTACTTTGTTGTTATTTAATGTAATATTATGAAATTTCATTTGTATTCTGTTTATTTATAAATGTATGATTTACATAAATTAAATTGTTTAGCCCGTGTATTACACGGGTTATAACCTAGTAAGTATATAAAAGCGAAAAATGTAAATTTATGGTCAAATGACCCTATATGAGTCTTTGCCGTAAAATGATAATCCGAGGGGTAAAACTCGAAATATATAGATCTCCACATTAAATCCACCACACATAGTTGTGGTGGAAGATAAATTGATAAATAATGTGGAAATACAATGCTAGAAGCGAATGGGTATGAATTATGCGGAAAAGTGCTTAAATACCCTTAACGGGTCAAAATAAGCTTTTAAGTCAAAACGGGTTTAAGAAGGTATATAAACCCGTGATTTGAACCTAATATGATATGAAATATCGAAAATATAAGGTTCAGGAGTAATTGAGATCAAAACCAGTTTGTTTTGATAAATACACGAATGGGTCAAAACCTTATAAAAGGGTAATAAGCCGAAGGCTTAAAAGTTTAAAATTTTGTTAATCCGAATGTCAGATGTTAACTCCATGTGATGGAGAATAATTTTACGGTCACGTAGGAAGAAACGTGACTTAAATCGGATAAAAAATAAGCAAGTTATACTCGTTTCCGTGAAAGTTAAGTTGGCTGGAAATATGCAGCTTTGAACAACAACATTCTGTAACAGATGGGGTGTCGCGCCACGCGACGACAAAGGCCAGGGGCCGTCGCGCGACGCGACGGTGTCCTGGTCTGGCGAAAATTGTTTATTTAATTGTTTTGCGTTTAGGACTGTTTATACACGTTATAAACTCCCTATAACAAACTCGTTTCATATTTTATGAAATGTAGGTATAGCTTAACGTACCGGAGGACGATCAAGATCGATAAAGAACCGAACACGATCAAGATTCAAGCTTCCGCGAAAAGTTTCGTCGTTACTTTTAAACCTCAAATTCATACATGTTATGTTAAAATGTTTTAAAGTTTAAAATGTTTTAACAAACTCATAATTTCATGTGTTTTTGTAATCGTTAATACACAATTATAGTCAGAATTTATATGATAATCTTATAAAATGGACTAAGGGTCTTACAAGTTGGTAATCAGAGCTCCAGGTCAAGGAGTAAAGTGTTCGGTTCGAGACTTGATCGCAAAATCCGGTAAGTTATTCAATACAGTAACAGTCTAGCATGTAAAGTGTTGAAAACAACACATAGGGTTATCGTGTAAAACACGTTACCCCAAATAAAGTAATAAAAGACCGATATAGTTAAACGAATTACGTGTGTTAACACGTGTCATAGAAAGCCTTGTATTATAATACGGGCGCTTATAAAGATCAACGTTACTAATGTTTGTAAACGTTTTAAGATGAAGGAACCTCGCATTGGAAGATGACGAGAGTTTAAGGATTTATTGATACGAGGAAGATATAGTATGAAGTATGACAAGTAAGTCATACACGCCAAAGATATGAAACCAAGAAATGATCTCGAACGAGAGATCGAATAACAAGGAGAGTTATAAGGGCAAGTATCTACAAGGTACACGTCTTAAACTTATAGTATAAATAGTAATATGCAATAAACACATAGTGAATTACAGTTGCATATAGAATATGAAACTTGGAAAACCTGGATAGGTTACCTATTGACGGGTAGTCCGTGGGACAACCCTTAAGTGTGTTAAAAGACGAGTTAATCCCTCATTTGATCATGTAATTGTCTTGAATTAGATAACTACGGTTGCTTGTGTTTCAGGTACATTTGGAGCTTAAAAGTGTGGAAATGAAGCTTCGAATAGGCACGACTGGATTAGAGATTGAAAGACGGAGAATAAATGAAAAAAAATAATTATTGGTATGGAATAATTAAGAGGATGAAATTACGAGAACGTAGGCGAAAACGGTGAAGAAAACGGAGTTGAAACGAAAAAGTTATGAAGAAAACAAAATTTCATGCTAAAGGCTACCGTAGCTTACGGTAGATACCGTAAATTACGGTAGCCCCCAACATTTTTCTTCCACCGTAAGGCAGTAGAGACCCACCGTAAGCCATTCCAAGCCACCGTAAGCTACGGTGGCCACCGTAACTTACGGTGGAGGCCAACGAGAAATGTGTAACTGCCCTATTTTATGATGTTTTATTGTGTCTTTTCAAATCCAATCAATCCCATTCGGTTACCAGCAGTCTAGGGGCGATTTTTGGGTGTTCTTGAGAGCTTGAAACAATTTCTAAACATCTTGTTAGTGTTTTTAATTCCTATGAACATTGATATGTATGTGATGATGATTGTCCAAGTCATGAGTGGCTAAACTTATGGTGATCATCCTAGGTTGAAGGTTTGTCTAAGACATTTGTGTTTTGATTCATATTTCTAGAATAATAGACTTGCTATGATGGTTTGTTTATTATGGTGTGCTGTTTGCTTGTTCGTAAATTGTTAATTTGTTTGTTAATCTTAGTCTAAACCATATGTTCTTGGTGCCGTTGGCAATCGAGATATCATGGGAGGGATTAGGATTGGGTATTGATTAATTGGTCATCGGGTAACAACCTCGCGTTCTAGGAATCCGAGTACTTAGTTCCCTTTCATCACGATAAGTAGTAACACATGAACCATGTCTATGTGGTTCTTTCTAGTTGAATATTAGCATGAATGTCAAAGCAAACCGGAAACTTAGGATGGTCATTTGTCTCTAAATTGTTTACAAAACCAATTCTCAATTCGCAATTTAATTTGTAATCTTAGTTTTAAAAATCAAACAAACAATCCAACTCTTTGAATTTACTTTTTATTGCAATTAGTTTGATCTTAGTTAACTTAGATACACTTCTAAATAACACATATTCCACAAACTCCCTGTGTTCGATACCCACTTACCGCTAGCTATTAGTAGTAATTGGATTAAATTTGCGTGTACCTACGACAGCACGTCACCTATCCAGGACGACGTTTCCAAGAGAAATTCAGTAAAGATACGTATTATTCACAGTCGTGAATAATAAGACAATAACTGAATTTAGTTTAAATATAAACTTGGACGAAGTAATCATCCAAGAAAGTATTCTCAGTAAAGATTAAATTGAGAAAGGTAATGATCACATCAACGAATGTGATTGTATAAATGGTTATAAAAAGGAACATTGTATATGTTCAAAGATAAAACGGGTAAAACTAGATATTGTTAACTGGCAATTAAATAAAGTTTTACTAATTAAAATAAATCAAGAGATTTCTTACATGGGACGTGATATGGTAATTATAATAAGGTTATGTGTACCATGTGTTGATCGCTTACTCTGGCCAAGTAAGTAGTGAACACATGATACCATGAGCTTCTTATAATGAGCACAGTTATGTCCGATGTAGTAAGGTCGAGATGAATAAAAAGTTAAAAGAACCTTGGGGTCAAGAAATTTTATGGGCATACTCGTATAAATGGTTTACGAGGGAACCATAAAAACGATGTATGGCGCGCATAGAAATAAATGACCCAAGGGAATTCATGAAATAAGTCATTTTGGACGAAAGAGTCGTGATTGACAACAAGGGGTATATAAAATCAAGGTATAAATGAACCGCAGGGTCATAGAAACGAAGGTATCGCCCATACAAAAAGATGATCGAAGTCATTGACTTGGTCGTAGTAAAGAAAGGATGATGATAATAATCATCATTCAGAAATTAAAAAGACCATCAAGCATGGTCACATAAAGAAAAAAGGTTTGGTTAAATAAAGCGATGGATTTCGCTAAGAAAACCAAACAAGTCAAATTGAAGTTTAAGTGCATACCCAAAGGGTTGCATTAATAATGACTTCAGTAAATCACCCGGTTGATGGGTAGGAATTTAAGCACATGCGTAAACCAAGAGACGGGAACGCGGGTTGAAAGTCAAAGGACTCGGATTATGAGTTATGACTAAAAGACTATAAAATTTCGTAAATAGAAATTTTGAATAAATGTGTTCAATTATTTGAGGTTGAACGGGTTGAATAAAGAATAAAGTCTGATTGTTCATAAGTGATATATTTCACAAAAACAAGTCAAACGGGTTAAATAAAACATAATGCTTGATGGTAGCCCGGTAATGGGTTACAAGAAAATATATATGTAAACTGGATAACGGTAAGCATAAGACGAACCGACGCATAAATAAAGTGAGAAGTCATAGAGTCGGGAGAATGATCCGAAATAAAACAAGTTTAGTTACGAACTACAGTCAAGGTTAACGGATTTTAAACATGGAAACAAATGATCTTCAAACGTAACAAGAATGATCAACGGGATCGTCATAACCTTTGAGTTATAAACAATGTAAAGGAGTATGGGACCAAAATGACCTTCGGGTCATAAATACAAAGAAATAAACTATAAGGGCCTTGCCTTAATAAGGTGAAAACCTAGAAAAATAGCCCACGAGGCTAAGTGAAAGAACCTACGGGTTATTTAGACAAAGCAAGGAAAATATTTGAAAAGTTCCGCGTAAAACAAAGACTATAAAGAAATATTTTCAAGAATGAAAGAATGAAATAAACTTAAACATGACGTGACGCGATCATGGTCAAGAAAGGTAATGGTAAATATAATCACATAGTAGCCCGAGAGTTGGGTATAAAGTAACTGGAATAATAAGTTTAGTTAGTGAGACCGATTAAGGTCAAAATTCATACTAAGAACTTGCTTAATATGCTATTCATTATGAGATTAGCGTGGAATAAACATAATTTATAAACTTATATGACTAAATGACCAGTTTTTGGCGACTTAGTCAAATAAACAACAAATGTAAATAGTGCAAGCTGAAAGTGACGACCGTGAGGCCTCACTAACAGAAAATACTTATCACCTATATGAGGGATCATAAGGCAACACAAGTAAAGTGTTGGGAAGTCAAATCAAGCAAAATCCAGATTAAATGATAAAAGCTATAAGGTATGTGGTTATATGCTTTATAGAATTTTATTAATGTCACCTATTAAATTGTGTTAAGCAATTAAGATAAAAATCAAGAAATTCGGTTTGTTAGTAAGCGGTGGATTCCGTATAAATAAATCAATTGAATGAATTCGAAAACAAAAGAATTTGTTTGTCAAAAGTGAAAGATTTCACTAAAATATCCAAACGGGTTAAATTAACGAATTCATGAAGAATTCGATAGTCTAATAGCGATGGATTTCGCTAAATTAACCAAATTGGTCGAAATAACGAAATTACGTTATTTCGAGTTGCATTATGTCGTATGAGATACGTGTATGCTTAGTAACCAAAAAGATATTACCATACTTTCCTGGTAATACTAACAATTGGTTAAAGTATGAGTAATGCTTAAAAGATTACTCGGGTTAAATGCATTGAGTTTAAAACTCAATGAACTATATAAGAAAGGTTTCAAGGACGAAACCTCTTTAAGGGGGGTAGACTTGTAACACCCCGAAAACGGGTTTGGTAATCAAACCACGTTAATATTAAAAGACGGGTAAAGTACCGTTAGCGGTAAAATTAACCCGAAAAATATTAGGATTTATATAAGTAAACCTAATATTTAATAAAAAAGGGAAAATAATGATTTTGAGAAAATAAAAGTTTATAGAAGCCCGAGTTAACGGGACTTAAAATAAACCTAGTCATGAATTCCCCGAACCTACTAATTGACTAGGAATGTTTAACCTAGTTAATAAGTGGAAATATAGTTAGAACTAAATGGGTTGAAGCCTATTTAATAAATTACCAAACAAGAGGGACCAAAGTGGATAAACGTGAAAGTTATTTAATAAAAGGGGTTTTAAAACAAAACACACACAATTGTGTGTTCTGTTCGTCGACCTCGGGAGAGCTCCCAGGAGCCAAATGTGACACCTGTGCCTCCACGGCCATCAAACAAGTACCAAATCAATGAAATATTATATTTCATACTTGGGATTTGTATAAATATGTGTATCATTTGCACATATCAATTCTCGTTCGATTTCGAGCTCTAAATCGCTTTCTGGGAAGTTATACGCGCACTGATGCGTAAACGTAATCAGATTAATGCGAAAAACACTCCGGAATAGTGACATGGGCTTAATATACCTTAAATAACCTTTACATAACATAGAAATAAGTTTTGGAAGGTTTGGTGTGTCGAAATCAAGTTTATTCGCTTACAGGGACTAAATTCGACAAACTATGAAAGTATGCTGATTCGTACTGTAACAAACATTCCGGAACTTGATCATAAGTTAAACATACCCTAAATATCCTTTACATAGCTTAGAAATAGGCTTTAAGGGGTTCGGTATGCAAAAATAACTTTATGCTCATTCAGGGACTAAAAGCGTCAAAAAGTGCATAAGTTTGCATTTTCGCGCATAACTTACGTTCTGAATATATCCGGACATCCAAATATTTATGTAATCATTAAAATATTATGTTTTAGTGATTGGCATGATAAAATTCCATTCTTCGCGTAATTTGGATCGTTTTTCGCGTTCGTTCGTGTTTCGTCGTAATTAACCGAATAACGTGATCGTACGACCAAACGAACTGACATATTTTTGAGCATGTTTCATGTCCACTATATTTAGGCATCATTGTAGAGCCTTTAAAATGGCTTAACGGGCCTCAAACGTGCCAAAATGGGCCTTAAATACATGCAGGGACTGAAACAACAACTTTTGAAACTGTTTTGCTGATCTGAAGTTTTAGGCCTGGGGCGTAAGCCTTGATCAATTCTTACGCGGACGCCTAAAACTGCCAGATGTGCAGAAACTGGTTTCCAGCCATTTCCAGCTGTTCCCCATGGTTGCAAATGGTTTTTGAAGTTCCTATGTGCTGGTTTTGAGTGCCCAAGGTATTACAAATCAGGGGGCACAAGTGTACGGATGAGATTGAAGCTTGGTTTTTGATGAACGATCCTAACGGTTGTACGAAAACTATAAATACCCCTCATGTTTTCACTCTCAACTCACACTTTGATCAGATTTTTCCCTAAGTTGAAGGATAAAACCTTCATACCTGGGAATTATTAGATCAAAACTTCCGTTCTTGGACCCGTTGTAAGTATTCCTTCGTTCTTTTACGCGTTTTAGCGTGAAAGTCAAACTTTGTTTGACTTTCTGCATTGACCAGTTTATGGTCAACATGAAGTTTGTTTGAACTTCATAACGTGAGCGTAATCACGATGGTTTTAGTCTCTTGTGACTATACCTACTGATTACCACATTATCTAGGCTTAGTGACGAGTCGTAGTTTCAGCCAAAATGCGTATTCTTGCGTATTTTGTATCCAAACTACTTTTAAGTATCAAAACCGTTTGTTTTGATACCAAACCTGTTTTCTAAATTCATTAAACATGTTTTAACATGTTTAGCTCGTCACTTTTAGGTTTAGTGCTTATGTAGGGTCGTAAGGTAAGCGATCTAAACAATCGCTTATACTTTCGAACCCGACCCGTTTGGTCGATCATTAGGATCCGACCAAACACATTAGGTGACCATAGTTGCATAGGGAATAACCTTCCGAGGTTATACCTTATGGTCACTTCGTTTAAGTAGTTGTATGATAAGTAGTTTATATGCCTTAGGTAAATGTCCAAAATGCCCTTTTTGCGCATAAATTTATTTTAAGCATATGTAACATAATTTTTGATATCTAAACTGATTAGACAACAATATTAGACATATTAAGGCATATACTACTTGTCATAGGACTAGTTAGGCGTTCCGAACGCATTTTACGCGAACGACGCGTTAAAGTGGCGTAAGCTACCTTAACGATTCGTAATGGGTCGTAAGCACTTAGGTTAGGTTTCGTTTTAGTATGTAGGCTTTGTTAAACCATATCATACGAGTTCCAATACCCATTTGGTTTACGAAACCTCATTCTATCCGGTCTTCCAATTTAGGTCCGGTTAGTAACGTAGTTACCTATATTAGGTGCCGTTTAATTCCGTGATCCCTTTAGCTTTGCTTGGTTGTTGTTCAAGACTTCTAAGCACCCTCAAGTGAGTACATAGTCCCCTCTTTTAGTGATTTTCAAACATTTTGGGGGTGAAACACATGTGCCTACTTGTTACTTTCATGCTTTCCATGTTTTCATATCATATACTTGCTATGTTCATTAGTACACTATTAGTACATGATTTCATTATGTTTTTGCTATGTATGTCCATTTAGTGCATACTTAGTACATCGTTTTACATTTCATTTCATGCTATGTATGTCCATTTGTTGCATACTTAGTACATTATTTTCATAAAACATGCTTACATTTTGGTATGACATTTGGTTTGTTTAAATGGCTCAAAAATACATTCGTTAACATTAGCTATGCCGTTCGTTAGTAGGTAGTGGTACCATAGGAATTGACAACTCCCGTTCCTGACATCCTAGGTATGTTTGGATGGAAGGAATGACCGAATTCGATAAACATAACTCGAATAAATCTTTAATTCGTTTAAGGGTTTATCACCACAGTCTCAAGGCTTGAGTGTATGCATTTTCACAATATCGCATAGATGTCTGTATCAGTAAAGCATGCATTATCTTACAAAACATAAATTTTGATTATAATTTATAGTATGCATTGTTTTGTACATTTCTTTCTTATAGGGTCGAGTAAATGCTTTTAATCAATAAAGGCTTTTTATTCACTCTACATTACTTTTGTTTACACAGTAACATTTCAACATTTGTTTAAACATTACATTTAGTTATACATGAACATTTTTACATTAGTGGTTTGTTTGGGTAAGTGATTTAAGTAACGAGACGTGTGTAATATGATAAAAGCATGGTGGATATGCCGCTGGTACTTCCTATATATAAGTGCTTTTATGATATTACATATCTTAGCATTATTTAAATCATTTTAATTTTGACAAATTACATTTTACACAAATTAACATATCTTTACCAAACATTGTTTTACAAACAACACATTTTATACAAATTCATTTTACTTGGTTATTTAATTAACCATACATATTTCTTTTATATCATCTGTTTCCTTATCAAGTTTTATATGATTTATAAAACAAAAGCGTTTTACAAGGATCATGACTGACTTTTGTTAAACAACTTTTTCTAAACTTATAAGTCATGAATCCTAAATCAATAAAACCTATGTATCTCACAGGCATTTTTATGCTGACGTACCTATTTTCACATGTGTTTCAGAAAATGATGCATAGGATTGATCAAGTTACACATAGGCAGACTCGGGCCTTAGTGACATTAAAAGATGCAAGACTAGTTAATTATGTTATGCTTCCTTGTTGTTAAGACATTTTAATTTCTTTTATTCAATAAAACAAATTTTCAAATTTCCATGTGTTATGAAACAATGATTCTGTTACAACACCCCCCGATGTTTCCGCCACGATTTGTTGTTTTACGTGGTCGGGTGTGACAGAAAAGTTGGTATCAGAGCTCATGGTTATAGGGAATTAAGTTATTAGTAATGCTTTGACCTAGTCTATAACCTTCCTAGGACTCTAACGCGAGTTTACTTGCGTTTAGTTATAAAACAATACCATCACCTATCCTTAGGCGACACCCACAACAAGAACACAAATTTTGAATTCACTTCGAAAACCAATCATCTGTCCTAGGATGATTGATTACTAGGTTTTGAACCCTCTGAGTTTTCAAAATCTCATCAAAGTTTGGGTCTTATAATGTGAACACGTGAAAACTGGAAGGGTGAATGCCTGTACTCTGAGTTTTCTGTCTAAGGCTAGAGTGTTCGTACAAATCCGCAGTATCGGACCAGTCACTCTTACCTGGGAACTCTTGGGGTGAGTGTTCACTTATAGGCAAGCATGTCTTCAGTGATACATTAATATGACCCGTTTACTTTGATTTGTCGCCGTCTCATTTGTTTGCCTTAGGTAACAAACAAATGATCGCAATTTTATGCATTGCCATTCTGTTTTGATTATCCAATAACATTTCACTTGTTTCCTCCTATGTCTTTCACTTCCTCCAGAATGTCTCTTCATCGCAGCGACACTCAAATGTCCGAGCAAACTGCCAAATTTGCCTAGCGAATAGGCGAAATAATCCTGAAGTCTGTGGATTTAGGTGTCGCCATGTCTCGTCTCAATAATAGAGCCTCTCAAGAAGCATCGAAGGAAGCAGAAGCCAAGCCTTCGAAAAGGTCAAGGATGCGTAAAGCTTCAAAGAATTCTCCAGTCATTGCACCAAATCAGACCAGATCTAGCCAGGTGGCAGCACCACCAGCTAAGAAGTAATACAAAGGAACGGCACCGTTATGAAACAAATGTAACGGGCATCACCAAGCTCACCTACAGTGTCGTGTGTGTGTATCATGTGGGTGAATTGGTCACCTGGCAAGTGCTTGTCGAACTAACCCAACCCAAGGTGGTCCAAATCAACAACAAGTCAACCCTATCCAAGCTCGTTTTCCACCTGGATCATGCTACAACTGTGGCGAGACGAGCCATTTCCGGAACAAATGCCCAGAGATTGTCAATGCAAATCCAACCCACAAATGAGCATTTGGCCGATCAGAAGAAGCTGCTTTAAATAATCTGAACTTTCATGCTTTGTATCTTTTGTTGAACCCTAAAACAATCTGTTTTATATAAATGGTTGTTCACAATTCTGATGTACAAGTGTAGTTACATATGTGTATGGCATTTCCCTATGATACCTACATCAAGGAACTATGTTCTTTAAACAAACTACTCTTGTGATTCCCCCTTTCATGTGATCACTCATGATTTCCTCGAAAATTTTAAGTACTCGTTTCATTCTAAGAAACGAAGTACAGAAAATAAGTGACATTATGAGTAATCGTGCATTATGCACATCTGTGCCTTTAAATCCTTGGTTAGATAACTAAGGGTAATTTTTCGATCTCATGCCCATTGCATTCTGGTTTTCATAACAACATGCATAGCATAAGTTTTCAAAAGCAACCTTCATGATTTCAAAATATTCCATATAGTTTGAAAACATTTTTAACATAGTATATTTACTAAATATATCAAGTGCATGATTTCAAAAACACCATTCATGTTTTCAAAAAAACCTTATACATAATTTCAAAAATTCATCTAGAATGATTTTAAAACATTTTATAAATATACTTATCTAATACACCTACTTTATGATTTCAAAAGTATTATGTAAGGTTTCAAAAACATTAAACGTGTTTCAAAAAGCACCCCATGCATAGGTTTCCAAAAAAAAATTGTTTTTTCCATACATTGACTTAATCTTCAAATTCTACTTCATATGTCGCCTTGGCATATCTAGCGCCTCAACTTCATAAGCATTTTACCTCATGTTTCGACTTAAGCACGTCTAGTGCAAGGTTTTGAAACGCCTCCCGCTTTTCAAATCCCAAAATCCATATGAGATCTTCTTACATTCACAATTAGATCCTTGTGGATGATTATCATTCAAATCAAGAGTCCTTCATTGGATTCCTTGTATGCCTTAATTCGAACATTTCGATTCCTTATAATCGAAATTGGATTTTCTTTTTAAGATCTTCCTATCTTTATAGTTAGATTCTTGAAAATATTCAAAGTGCCAATCAAAATCCACGGATTGGATACCTGGTGTGCTTTAAGTACATGTGCACAGTTAACAAAACAAAATGATAACAAATTAAAGATCAAGATAAACAATTTGTGATTATGTGTTCATGTGTTTTCTTTTATGCATTTTGTGTTTTTGAGTAATCTGGATATTCGTTATCCAAATCCTCGTAGAATCTTCCATATCTTCATATGAAGGATTCATAGTAGGATATTAAAAAAGGTACTACCCTAAATCCTTAATGGACTTCTACGTAATAGTTAAGACCCTTGGATTATATAGTACCATTCCATAAATCAAAGAGACCCTTTGAGTGGTCTAGTCAAAAAGATTGATTCAGAATCTAGTTAAGAGTGACATGTGATGATATAAGCTGAAAAGACTCCTTGGGGGTCTAGTTAAAGAGAATCATTTATTGGTTTCAAGGATCCTATGGTGGTCTAGTCACACTCATCACAAACTTGTTCATTTGGTTTTCCCCCACACATTATAAAATACACTGTGTGAACTATGCAAGAAATTACGCAATTATGGACACGTACATAATTATGAAATTTAATGCATAGGAACCCCAGTAAGATTTATCATGTGTAAGAACCTATGGTGGCAACAATAACAAAACGTGAACAATGTAATGAAGGTACGGTGGACGCACCAATAACGCTTTATATACTTATATATAAGTGTCCCTCTTACATTGCAAGCATGATGTTATTAAAGTTACTAGACGTTCAGAACCTTAACCAGTGTTGTTTTATCTTTTCAACTTCATGTTTCAAGATCTCACAAATTTCCTCTAAATAAATTTCGGGACGAAATTTCCTGAAGTAGGGGAAACTGTGACACCTGTGCCTCCACGGCCATCAAATAAGTAGCAAATCAATGAAATATTATATTTCATACTTGGGATTTGTATAAATATGTGTATCATTTGCACATATCAATTCTCGTTCGATTTCGAGCTTTAAATCGCTTTCTAGGAAGTTATACGCGCACTGATGTGTAAACGTAATCAGATTAACGCGACAAACACTCCGGAATAGTGACATGGGCTTAATATACCTTAAATAACCTTTACATAACTTAGAAATAAGTTTTGGAAGGTTTGGTGTGTCGAAATCAAGTTTATTCGCTTACAGGGACTAAATTCGACAAACTACGAAAGTATGCCGATTTGTACTGTAACAAACATTCTAGAACTTGATCATAAGTTAAACATACCCTAAATATCCTTTACATAGCTTAGAAATAGGCTTTAAGGGGTTCGGTATGCTAAAAGAAACTTTATGCTCATTCAGGGACTAAAAGCGTCAAAAAGTGCATAAGTTTGCATTTTCGCGCATAACTTACGTTCTAAATATATCCGGAGATCCAAAAATTTATGTAATCATTAAAATATTATGTTTTAGTGATTGGCATGAAAAAATTCCATTCGTCGCGTAATTTGGATCGTTTTTCGTGTTCGTTCGTGTTTCGTCGTAATTAACCGAATAACGTGATCGTACGACCAAACGAACCAACATCTGACATATTTTTGAGCATGTTTCATGTCCACTATGTTTAGGAATCATTTTAGAGCCTTGAAAATGGCTTAACGGGCCTCAAACGTGCCAAAAATGGGCCTTAAATACATGTAGGGACTGAAACAACAACTTTTGACATTGTTTTGCTGATCTGAAGTTTTAGGCCTGGGGCGTAAGCCTTGATCAATTCTTACGCCGGACGCCTAAAACTACCAGATGTGCAGAAACTGGTTTCCAGCCATTTCCAGCTGTTCCCCATGGTTGCAAATGGTTTTTGAAGTTCCTATGGGCTGGTTTTGAATGCCCAAGGTATTACAAATCAGGGGGCACAAGTGTACGGATGAGATTGAAACTCGGTTTTTGATGAACGATCCTAACGGTTGTACGAAAACTATAAATACCCCTCATGTTTTCACTCTCAACTCACACTTTGATCAGATTTTTCCCTAAGTTGAAGGATAAAACCTTCATACCTGGGAATTATTAGATCAAAACTTCCGTTCTTGGACCCGTTGTAAGTATTATTTCGTTCTTTTACGCGTTTTAGCGTGAAAGTCAAACTTTGTTTGACTTTCTGCATTGACCAGTTTATGGTCAACATGAAGTTCGTTTGAACTTCATAACGTGAGCGTAATCACGATGGTTTTAGTCTCTTGTGACTAAACCTACTGATTACCACGTTATCTAGGCTTAGTGACGAGTCGTAGTTTCAGCCAAAATGCGTATTCTTGCGTATTTTGTTTCCAAACTACTTTTAGGTATCAAAACCGTTTGTTTTGATACCAAACCTGTTTTCTAAATTCATTAAACATGTTTTAACATGTTTAGCTCGTCACTTTTAGGTTTAGTGCTTATGTAGGGTCGTAAGGTAAGCGATCTAAACAACCGCTTATACTTTCGAACCCGACCCGTTTGGTCGATCATTAGGATCCGACCAAACACATTAGGTGACCATAGTTGCATAGGGAATAACCTTCCGAGGTTATACCTTATGGTCACTTCGTTTAAGTAGTTGTATGATAAGTAGTTTATATGTCTTAGGTAAATGTCCAAAATGCCCTTTTTGCGCATAAATTTATTTTAAGCATATGTAACATAATTTTTGATATCTAAACTGATTAGACAACAATATTAGACATATTAAGGCATATACTACTTGTCATAGGACTAGTTAGGCGTTCCGAACGCATTTTACGCGAACGACGCGTTAAAGTGGCGTAAGCTACCTTAACGAGTCGTAATGGGTCGTAAGCACTTAGGTTAGGTTTCGTTTTAGTATGTAGGCTTTGTTAAACCATATCATACGAGTTCCAATACTCATTTGGTTTACGAAACCTCATTCTATCCGGTCTTCCGATTTAGGTCCGGTTAGTAACGTAGTTACCTATATTAGGTGCCGTTTGATTCCGTGATCCCTTTAACTTTCCTTGGTTGTTGTTCAAGACTTCTAAGCACCCTCAAGTGAGTACATAGTCCCCTCTTTTACTGATTTTCAAACATTTTGGGGTGAAAGACATGTGCCTACTTGTTACTTTCATGCTTTCCATGTTTTCATATCATATACTTGCTATGTTCATTAGTACACTATTAGTACATGATTTCATTATGTTTTTGCTATGTATGTCCATTTAGTGCATACTTAGTACATCGTTTTACATTTCATTTCATGCTATGTATGTCCATTTGTTGCATACTTAGTACATTATTTTCATAAAACATGTTTACATTTTGGTATGACATTTGGTTTGTTTAAATGGCTCAAAAATACATTCGTTAACATTAGCTATGCCGTTCGTTAGTAGGTAGTGGTACCATAGGAATTGACAACTCCCGTTTCTGACATCCTAGGTATGTTTGGATGGAAGGAATGACCGAATTCGATAAACATAACTCAGATAAATCTTTAATTCGTTTAAGGGTTTATCACCACAGTCCCAAGGCTTGAATGTATGCATTTTCACAATATCGCATAGATGTTTGTATCAGTAAAGCATACATTATCTTACAAAACATAAATTTTGATTATAATTTATCGTATGCATTGTTTTGTACATTTCTTTCTTATAGGGTCGAGTAAATGCTTTTAATCAATAAAGGCTTTTTATTCACTCTACATTACTTTTGTTTACACAGTAACATTTCAACATTTGTTTAAACATTACATTTAGTTATACATGAACATTTTTACATTGGTGGTTTGTATGGGTAAGTGATTTAAGTAACGAGACGTGTGTAATATGATAAAAGCATGGTGGATACGCCGCTGGTACTTCCTATATATAAGTGCTTTTATGATATTACATATCGTAGCGTTATTTAAATCATTTAAATTTTGACATATTACATTTTACACAAATTAACATATCTTTACAAAACATTGTTTTACAAACAACACATTTTATACAAATTCATTTTACTTGGTTATTTAATTAACCATACATATTTCTTTTATATCATCTCTTTCCTTATCAATTTTTATATGATTTATAAAACAAAAACATTTTACAAGGATCATGACTGAGTTTTGTTAAACAACTTCTTCTAAACTTATAAGTCATGAATCCTAAATCAATAAAACCTCTGTATCTCTCAGGCATTTTTATGCTGACGTACCTATTTTCAAGTGTGTTTCAGGAAATGATGCATAGGATTGATCAAGTTACACATAGGCAGACTCGGGCCTTAGTGACATTAAAAGATACAAGACTAGTTAATTATGTTATGCTTCCTTGTTGTTAAGACATTGTAATTTCTTTTAATCAATAAAACAAAATTTCAAATTTCCATGTGTTATGAAACAATGATTCTGTTACAACACTCCCCGACGTTTCCGCCACGATTTGTTGTTTTACGTGGTCGGGGTGTGACAGAAAAGTTGGTATCAGAGCTCATGGTTATAAGGAATTAAGTTATTAGTAATGCTTTGAGCTCATGGTTATAGTTTGATGCTTGACGAGCTAGGTGAAAGCTTGAGAAGGAAGCAGGTCAAACGAGTCAAGAATGAAGGAAAAGCATAATTTGGACTCAAGGTAAGTATAGCTTACATTCAATTTATTTAATACCTATTGGTTTTATAGATTATGAATAATAAAAAGTCTTGTTTGAATTATGAGGTTTTGACACGACATGTGCGATTCGGAACAAAAGACAATAATGATTAAACCATGTTTAATGGTTAAAAAGAACTAATATGATGATTTAGTCATGCAATGACTAATAGATAGCGATTTTTGAATGATTACCATATAAGGTAAATCAATACAAATAATAAGGGTAAAACGGTAATTCGGTCACTCGTTGATGATAACCGTTAGTTTTTGAAAGACACTTTATGGTGTAAGCCATAAAGGGGTCAAAAGAATTGAGAAATTGTTTATAAGTAAAATGACCGTACGGTGTAAACCAGAGCGAGCCATTTAGATGAGATGGTAATAAATACCATCTTGCAAAAATAAACGGTCACTTAGACCAAACGGGTCAAAAGGTGAAGATATCACCTATTGTCAATATCGACTAATGATTATTGAATGATTTTATGATTTCAGGAGCAAATATCGAATGGATATTTGCATCGCCAATACTTAGCGATTATTAAAGCAAGGTATTAAAACGGGTCAATATATTGATCCGAATCAGGTATGTATAATGGTTCAACTCATTATTTAGAACTTGTGGTTCTATAAGAGTTAAACAAGGTAAAAATTGGTTATTCGGGTATCTTATAGGTAAACCGAATAATTTAAGTTATAATCATGGTGTTTTAGAAATATAATGGTTTCTAAACAAGATTATAGTTAAAAGGTCGGATTTTTGGGTCAAACAAGTAGTTAAAAGTCCTTCATCGTAAAAGAAGGACTAAAATTGACTAAACGCCCTTGTAAGCTAAATTGAGCAAACGACCCTTAAAGGTTGTTTGGAAACGAGTTTTATAAGTAAATAGATACTTCGAATAAGTATATAAAAGCAAAAAATGTGAATTTATGGTCAAATGACCCTATATGAGTCTTTGCCGTAAAATGATAATCCGAGGGGTAAAAATCGGAATATATAGATCTCCATATTAAATCCACCACACATATAGTTCTGGTGGAAGATAAATTGATAAATAATGTGGAAATACAATGCTAGAAGCGAATGGGTATGAATTATGCGGAAAAGTGCTTAAATACCCTTAACGGGTCAAAATAAGCTTTTAAGTCAAAACAGGTTTAAGAAGGTATATAAACCCGTGATTTGAACCTAATATGATATGAAATATCGAAAATATAAGGTTCAAGAGTAATTGAGATCAAACAAACATGTTTGTTTTGATAAATACACAAATGGGTCAAAACCTTATAAAAAGGGAATAAGCCGAAGGCTTAAAAGTTTAAAATTTTGTTAATCCGAATGTCGGATGTTAACTCCATGTGATGGAGAATAATTTTATGGTCACGTAGGAAGAAACGTGACTTAAATTGGATAAAAAACAAGCAAGTTATGCTCGTTTCCGTGAAAGTTAAGTTGGCTGGAAATATGCAGCTTTAAACAACAACATTCTGTAACAGATGGGGTGTCGCGCCACACGACGACAAAGGCCAGGGGCCGTCGCGCGACGCGGCGGTGTTCTGGTCTGGCGAAAATTGTTTATGTAATTGTTTTGCGTTTAGGACTTGTTTATACACGTTATAAACTCCCTATAACAAACTCGTTTCATATTTTATGAAATGTAGGTATAGCTTAGCGTACCGGAGGACGATCAAGCTCGGTAAAGAACCAAACACGATCAAGATTCAAGCTTCCGCGAAAAGTTTTGTCGTCACTTTTAAACGTCGAATTTATACATGATATGCTAAAATGTTTTAAAGTTTAAAATGTTTTAACAAACTCATAATTAAAAGTGTTTTTGTAATCGTTAATATACAATTATAGTTGGAATTTATATGATAATCTTATAAAATGGACTAAGGTAATGAACGCATTAAATATTGTCGCAAATTAGTTGTTATGGATTCTCTTGAGCAGTCTGATTCGCCTAGTGCCGCGCCCCGATGATTCCGCCATCGGTTGGGGTGTGACATGAACCCTAGCTTGGGTCATTGGAAACCACCACCTGTCGCCATCACCAATCTAGCACCACCAAGGATATATCCTGGTTCGTACAGATCTGAACTCTATGATACTGAAGCCGATACCAAGGATTATAAACTCTTTAATTGTATTCAGGTGCGTACAGATCTGTTGAATTGTGTGATCAGATGGGTTCACTACCGGTTGAATTTACTTGTTTGGGCTTTGAGTAATAATAAGATTTTGTGGATGTGCAAAGAGGGCATCCGAATTCACTGGAGACCTTGCTGTTTTTTCTCTGTTTGATGGTTGTTGGAGGGCTTAAGCACCCAGTGATATGCAGTGGTTACAAAAGCTTTACGATAATGGCGACTATGAAGATAACAATGAATGCTCCTCCAACGTCTCTTCGATTCAACCTCTGCAATGCAACTTTCTGCAAACCCTAGATATATTCTGCTTCTATTTTAGTATATTCCTGATGTTAGATTACATGTTCTAGTATTTCGAGTTGCAATGCAGTAAATCCGATGCAAAATTAACCGATATTGAATAGAATAATCAATAATCTATGATTATACATACTGAGTGATTATCTATAATTGGAGCAAATACCGACTGTTTGATGTAACTGGAGAAGAAGGAAGAAGGGGATGTGGGTTTTCAGGCTTTGTGGGAGAAAAAGGGGTTTATATGTATATATATATATATATTGTTAAAGATACTTCTAAACTGACTAAAGTACACTCATGTGCAATGCACATGCCATATTTAACTGAAAATTATAACCTAGTTAGGGCCTAAGGACGTAGAGTGTAATGAGTTTCCAAATAAAGGATTGTGACTGTAATTATTGAAATTAAAGGTTATCCATTGCAACCCGCTACAAACATAAAGGACGAAAAATGTAATTTACCCAAAAATATAAAAGTTCAAAAAAATATAATTATTATTCAAGAATTTAAGTAGGGCCCACACCCGTCCCACACACTTCATCTTCACCACTCTAAACCATCCACCACCATCCCCACCTTCACCCCCACTACCATTCACCAACCACTTCTTCACTACCTACCATAACATCACCACCATTGTGCATCACCTCGAAAACTCCGATCTCTCCATTATTGCAACCCTAAAGCACCTTCTTCCATAAACACGACCACAACTACCCTCAACCACATCGTACGACCACCACCATCGACCTCCACATATGACCATCATAGTGTACTACTGCCTTTCACCACCAACGAGCACCCACACCTATTACCTTCACAACCCGTCACTTGTTCATCACTGCCATCTACCCTTTACCTCGAAACCCAAACCAATACAACCACTGCTCGCAAACCACCCTCCAACCGAACCACCTACGACAAAGCGATTCGACCACCACTATGGATCATCGAAGACCGAAACACCAGGGTACCATTGTTACGCCTGCCGCAACATTATACGATAATTTGGGCTTTCATACACCTCGCTAACTCTGCACGGATACGGCAATAGATTGGAGCAGCTCCTCTACACTAACTCTTGTAGTTGGTTCTTAAACATCGCTTTCTGTTATTGTGCACTAGAAAGATTGTGACAACCAGCAAAAAAATGGTAATTCCATACAACTTAACAACTAATTATACGTTTAATTGCGTTCATTTATGGCTTAATTTGTGCATGATTAGGTCATACAAGTCTAGCAATTGTAGGACATGTTAAACTTTACAATTTGGTTGTTACATTCGTCGTTTTGCGAGAAAACGATTAACTATGTCCGAATATGTTGGCTAAAGACTAAAAAATCACTATTCACTGAACACACTATTCATGCTAGCAAGTTCTGAAAACTAGCCGAAATGATCAACGAACGATATGAAAGCATATCGTCATAAAAATATGACTAAAAACCCTAATTAGGGGCACAAAATGCAATAACATTTTAACTTTCCGGAAAATGCATATATTTATAAATCGTCCGACCCGCATAAAAATTTACCATTGTATTTGTCTGCAACATCAAAACTTCAGCATTGTAATGTCTATAAGACTTGCAAATAATGCCATACATCCTTAATAAACCCCGAGGACGTCAATGGTATATGGAAATCACTGCTCCCGGTATTACAACACACTTTTCATATATTGTCCGGTTTCAAGCCTACAAGCGAACTAGTGATATTTTTATCATCTTAATACCTAGTTAACTAGCCTAGTGAACTAGCTAGACTTCATTTGACACTCTAAAACATGATTAACATCATAATCATGCAAGAGATTCCTTAATGACTAAAATATCTAAACATGATATTATTTATACATATGTAGAATTTCTATAAAAAAAATAATCTAGCTAACCCATGCCCAAAATCGGCCCAAGTGGGCCCTCCCATACCCACCATACTTCTTGCTACTCAAAGTCATGGATGTTGATGGAATGGTAAGGCTTGTGTTGACTAAGGTGTATGAACTTTATAAGTTATAACCATACTCACAATCCTTCATTTTACACAACTTGCAAACACAAAGAAACCCCCTTTGCTCCCTCCCATTTACTACTCCACCCCCACCTCCTAAACCCACCATTTTTCACTCATAAACTCCACATTTCAAGCCTTACAAACACATTTCATGGAGATCTAAGGGTGTTGCAAGCATGGAGGAGCATTAGAGGACACCTTGGAGCTTCTACACCTTCATCATCTTACTTTCTAGTGTTACATAAGCTTGTGCAAAGTTGTAAGACCTTATACACTCATTTTTTAAGCTTCTTATATTATGTAGATCATAATGTACAAAGTGGCCATCTTGAACTCCACATAAATCAAAGCTTAAAAACCCAAATCACAACTTAAAAAGTCTACTAAAATAATATATCACATTGTGATTATGTTGATTTGTGTTAGATAGTGTATGTAATCTTGGTGGTTATGTTAAAGTAAGTTGTTAATATGTGATGATCTTGTATGAACTTGGCGATGATAATCTAAACACCAAGATGTTTAGATCTAAACAAGATCATCATCCTCATAATCCATGGACTTTAACTATAAACTTGAAGGTGATTAATAACAAATATAACTTTTATAAACGTTAAAACCCATGATTTACAATATAGTGGTCTTAAAAGTAGCTTAAACAAGGTTGTTTAAATGGAAGTAAGATAGTTAAAAAGCATGAGAAATATGTTGATTTTTAATTGTCTAGTTGAAATATATAAAAAAGTGCCATCATTTTTAAAAGATATTGTTAAAAAAATATAAATAGAAGGTCCATGGAAAATGAAGGTGTTTATGGATATTACATGCAGGTAAAGTTGATGTGGGAACTTGATTTGAGATTAGTGATAATTTTGGGCTTAAACATGCTTTAAAATACGTTTAGAAAAACGTGAAAAACGCCATAGTTTAGGGGAAACTATGGTGAAATTTTCTAAAATCTTAATCGCTTTTAAGGGGTAATTAAAAGGTGATTAACAAGACTAAATGCGATTAGTGACCTTAATCATGATTAAGAAAGTTTTAATGAAAAGGGGTTAAGCCCTAAACTCCTAAGGGTTTTTATAAACACTTATATATAATTTTCATAATTTAAAATGAAGATATATATATATATATATATGTATTTTTAAGGTGAAAATATATATAAATAGAATACATTATCTTGTGGGGGGGGGGGTAAGTGCACGGTCCTCCCAACCGCCGGAGTGATCTCACTCCGGGAGCCGCTACCCGACCAAGCTAGCTCCGCGGTGACTTCCCCATGCCGAGTTCTTACCCTGGGCGACATATGTCACTCCCAAGACTCGAACCCGGTACCTCTGGGAAGAGGTGGGTGTCGGTGGCCAACTGGGCTACCCCAGTTGGTTGAATACATTATCTTGTGTGTATAATACTTGAGTATTTGTGTATGTATAAGATGTTAGGAGGATACTAATCAAATACAAATACACCATACATGAAGACCTCCTAAATACTTACAAGTATGAATACGGGCATGAACCTTCATGTATATATAAACTTGGGGAAGTTACTACACAAAATATACACATGAAACATAGTTATGTTATATCTCTAAAAACGATGCGGACAACGGACAAAATGGACATCAGACAAACCGTACTGTATATATGTTGACAAAATAATATATTGTTGAAACCAATATAAAATACAAAATAAGTTCGGAAATAAAAATTATATATCGTCACCGACAACGATCGCCATATCGTCACGACAAGAACCGGATATACACCACAGACGACACTTGGGCATTCTCGACACGAAAATATATATATTAACGACTCCTACGACGAACTCTAAAAAATAATATATTTTTAGACTTTGGATAATATATATATTCCAATACTCTTAAAAATTCTGGAAAGTATAAAATTAATAAATACGAAGTGTAAATACATAAGTATACAAGTATACTAATACGTATGAGAATATGTACAATAATACACTTGGTGAAAATTGCAAGGATACGAGGATGGTACATGTACGCAAATACGTATAAATACGACAAAAATACCGATAATAAAATATATAAGTAAAATATATATATGGTATACATAGACGTATAAATACGCAAGTACATAGTTATGTACTCAAATACACTTGTTGAAGTTTACACTCACAAAGAATACCGTACATGTACATCAACGTAAATACGATGTTAAAAATAAATATTTTTAACTATTATATCTATAAAAGATATATATATATGGATCATGAGAAAACTAGTTTAAATGAGAAAACCAAAAAAGCCTAAAAAAAACCTAAAAACATACCAATTTTTTTTTTTTTACAAATTTTTATAGAAAAATCGCTACTTTTTATGTATGGAAAAATTTTTCAAAAAAAAATTTTTTTTTTTTGGTTGTACTGCACATGTGCACTAATACATAAAGCTTAAACCACTTAACCCCCCCCCCCCCACCGACACCCCCCAAAAACCTAAACCCCCCACCCCCCACCCCCCAAAAACCTAAACCCCCCACCCCCCACCCCCCAAAAACCTAAACCCCCTACACCCAAAAACCTAATCCTAATCCTAAACCTCCAAAAAAACTAACCCTAAAAGCTAAACTAGACTCAAAAGGCTAATTTTAAGCATGTAATGCAATTGTAGTACATGTTATATTGCACATGTGCACTACTATAATAATAGTATTGAAAACAAGACGACACCATAAATCTTTTTTTATGTCATAAAAAATATGCTCGAATATACTTGAATGAAAGATACAAAAATTTGTGATCTTATAGTGCCATTTTTGTTTTAAAATGATAACGTATGGAGAAATGGGAAATGTTTGAAAAGTTATATATATTTTTTTTCCAATTTTACCCCTCCTTCATTAAAAGTCCCCCTTCCTTCATTAAAAGTCTCCCCCCTCCTTTTTAGTGGTTTTTAGTTAGTTTTCTAGTTTTCTCATTTATATCTAGTTTTCTCATGATCCTCTCCCTATATATATATATATATATATATATATTTGTGAAACAAATATACAAACTCGAACCGAATGTATTTATACATGTGAACGAGGTTCACTAAACCTAAAAATATATATTTGAAGAATATATATATGACACGTAACGAACGTATACCGTGTGTGGCATGGAGACGCTAATGGGCTAGGCCCACTCACACCGTGTGGATCACAGAGACTCAAATGGGCTAGGCCCATTTTCACTTATGCAAGTCACAAAGACTCTCATGGGCTAGGCCCACTTATGCTTGTGCGAGGCATGAAGACTCACGAAGGGCGAGGCCCGTTCGTACACATTATGAATGCAATATATATATAAGAAGTATATATATATATATATATATATATGTGTGTGTGTATGTATATATATTAAAACAGACATAAGAAACAAATGCCAACATATTTAAAATACACAAGGGTTCCAAATACATAACAAATACAAATTTAATAATGTTCAAGATGAGCAACGCGTACACGGTCTAATAGAGCCTAAGTGTCTAATGAGTTAGAAAACTTGTAGGTTGACTCGCGCATTGGATACCCTGCTTGCTAGCACATACTATTTACGGACGCAATACTGTGAGTTTATGTTGATCGGAATGTCGCGCCCCGGTCAAAGATAATATTTATATACCCTAATTACCCTTAACAATGTGTTAGTGGTAGTAGGGGGTCGAACCACGAAGAGTTTGTGGTTTGTGTATGGACGAGATTGATTTTAAAGAATGTTGTCACTTTTATGAAGCTTGCTATTAAATTGATTAATTTGTTTGGTTGAAAAGATGTCGGGTTAACCGACGATTTTTTTTAGTTACTTAGCCAAGAAAAACTTAAACAATTGCACGAAAACTTGATTTATGGTTTAAAACAATATTTTGGAACAAGGTTCACACCCGGTTCAACAATTGCAAAGCCTAGGGTTGCTAAACATTTTTAGATTGATTCAATTGAATTTGTCATTAACGATTTTCTATCACGAAGCTTAGGTGCCAAGTGCTATCAACGCGTATAACGGATCGCAATGCACTTTGTTACCTCGGATAAGTAAAACCTTTTGAAAGATAAAGCATAAATACACAAACTTATTTCGCAAAGTCAAATTTCACAACTCATTCGATAATTCACAAATCTAGTTCAAATGTAAGACAATTATCAATCAATTTAAAATACAAAGTAATTTGTCACAAATCAACTAAAGAACAAATAGAAAACCCTAAACCTTGCAAAAGTCTACACCGGGGTGAAACCCGAGAAGATTAGTCGCTCATGGTGGATGAAACTTGATCACCGGATGATTGGAACTTGAGCACGAACATCTTGAAGCTTCGAGAGTGATTGAGATGGTGGTTAAGGTTGGAATGGATGATGGTGATGGTGAATGGATTGAAGAGGTGATAGTGAATTAGGGTTAATATGGATTGATGGAGGATAATTGTGGATCAATTGGATGAATGGGAATGATTCGAGATGAAGAAGATGAAGTTCTTGGCTCCAAGAAGGGTTTTCAAACTCAAACAAAACTTAACTCACCTGAAAAACCCCAAAATTCAAGTTATATCCCGTTTCCAAGTGTTCAAAAAAACTAAAACTAACGTAGTAGTGCAGAGGCGGCCGTCGCCAACGGCCTAGTATGGCGTCGACGACGCCTTGTCTTTTGTGGGTATTCCTTCGACGTCCAATTCTACTGTCTACGCAACAATCCAGCCAACGAGTTTATCAAGGTGGCGTCGCAGACGGCCCCTGAGGGCGTCGACTCCAAGAAAGGTTTTCATGGTTTCTGTTTTTTTCCATTTCTTGCTCCCGGTTGACCTGTTTTGTGCCCCGATGCTCTGAATAGCTCCTTAAACTCCGTTAGACCTGCAAAACACAATTCCAATCAAAAGTAGGCTATTTGAAATTAAAAGTTATGTAAAACATCAACTTAAACATCCTAGAACACCGGTTTTCGACCACACATCACATATCCCCCTTTTCTTTTGAACGTTTTCGGTTTTATAACTCTCGGGGGGAAATACATGTCACTATGGTATGGTTAAGCTATGGAATGAAACATTTGGATCATGTGCGAATACGGTCTCTCTTAAGCGCCATTAATCTTGTATAAGACCAAGGAACAAAAAAGGGTAGATCTATCGGGTACGGGCGAGCCGCACTCATGGGTCCTTGTGTGGCCGCATGGAGTGCTTTTGTTGTCCCCGCTGGGTGGACCGGTACTAAATCGTCTACGGGTTGAGTGCTTCTTATGTCATCACACATATTAATGTCCTTGCAAAACAATAATGATCATCGATTTCATAGACGCTTTACATACCGGTTTCTGTACTTGAACTTTCAAATGTTTTAAGATTCATTTGATGTGTAAGGACTCTCAAAATTGTCCTAAGAATACCCGTAAGTGAAAACCCGGACCCCTGAAACCCTAACCCATATTAAAAATCAAGAAAAATAAAATGTTGGGTCTCAGGCGGGCCGCGTAAAAGACATGTATAGTCTTACGCGGGCCGCGTCAACCCTGTGTTAACTGGATAAGCGTAACCGTGCCACATGTCGTCCATCTGGCTAACCTACGTGTGACTAGTCAAACCTACTCGTAGACTGGGCGGCAACGCGGGCCGCGTAAGGTTAGGCTAACTTTTACGCGGGCCGCGTCAGACCTCAATTTCAGCTATAAATAGCCCTTCACCTGCACAATCCACTGGTGTCGATAAAAACTTACAAAAACGAAATTCTACTGCTCTAAGGTCGAATTTAGTTCAATTATAGTGTAGTGCTGCTCAAATACCGGGTATTAACTCGATCGCTGCTACGATTCAATATCCGATCGATTGAAACTATCCGACCGGATGTTTAAATGCTGCTACTTTGTCATTCGCGTGAAATCCAACCGGATGTTTGAGTGTTGCTAGATCTCGAGCAATACTCTGTCATTCGTTGTGAATCCGCTTAATGTTTAAGTATAGCATTTTGTCATTCGTTGTGAGGGTTAAATCTCGTGAATTATCGTAAATGCTGTATTAAGTTACTAACCGAGTTCATATGTACATTGTTTAAATTTAGGTTAAAAAGCTAATCAGTAGGCAAAACTCTGCCCGTGTAAACTTGCAATGTGAGTTATTCTCTTTTTATCAAAACTATTTCCAAAATTATTTCTCAAAAGTTATAGTTACAGGGATTAAGTCTTTGTTATCTGAAATTACTGCCAGTAAGTGGGGGGATGTGCACATAGCTACTAAATATTTATCACTAGTGGGTGAAAGGACCTACAAGTGATATGTCCACAGTCACAAGTCCGGTCAAGTGACAACTGGGTCAGTGATATAAATGATAAAGGCAATTGTAATCGCTCTTAATACTGTAATCTATATCACTGTGTCGTTTTGTATCAAATGTATAACTCGCCAGCATTTCCCCGCTGATAAAATATTTTTAAAACATGTTTCAGGCGACCTGCTGTAAATCAAGGAAATGTGCTACGGAGCACTAACAAGCTTGAAGAGGTGGCTCAGTTAAAAAAAAATGAATAAACATGTTTTAAATAAAACAAGGAATTTCCTAGTTAAATTCCTCTATTGTAAATTTCGGGGTTTATCTCCAAGTTATGAAATAAAAGAAATTGGGCATTTTTGAGTTTTAAAAAGATCTTGTTTTCCGCTGTCGCATATTAAGATACCACGGGTTTCCTGTCCCGCGGCTCCAATACCGGGTCAAACCGGGACTGGGGTCGTGACAGGAAAAGGTGGTATCAGATCTATTAAACGAGCCACTGATTTAAGCCTATGAAGTATTTTAATACTTAATTTTCCTAATTGCTATTTTGTGATTATGTGATTTTCTGTTTGACTATCTGATAATTACAGTATGGGTAAGCAAAAGTTGTCAAATATCTATCTTAAATTAGATAGGTCATTCCACGAGAAGGGAAGTTCGTCTAAAGCAAAATCCTCAAATCAGTCTGAAATTCCTGAAGAAGGAATATTTGTTAGGAAGGCACAGTATGAGGAATCACTTTCTCCTCACAGAAGAAGTTTGATTATTAAGAAAGGTCAGGA
This sequence comes from Helianthus tuberosus, assembly GCA_030545235.1. NCBI lineage: Eukaryota > Viridiplantae > Streptophyta > Magnoliopsida > Asterales > Asteraceae > Helianthus > Helianthus tuberosus. Next base: position 61,772,390 of record CM060378.1, on the reverse strand, counting down.
GAAAATAAAAAGATCACAACCAAAAGAAAAGAGAGTTAATCAGGAAACTCAGGAACTAGACAGCAAACCACCATGGGAAGATAAATTAGATGAAAAATGGGCAAATCTTTACATGTTAGCCAGTGTAGCGGAAAATGCAAATTTTTAAATATCCTAACTCAAGTTTAGCATCCTTATCCCCTACAAACCAGAAATTTTACTAAGTAAATAAATAAAATTACAATAAACCACTAGTAGATTTGAAATTCAGTTGTAATAAAAGTTTGCAATAAGTTCAGTTTAAATAGATTTTAAATTTTCTAAATTACCATTCTATGATTTTGTGATTTACAAAATTTTAACTTAGAATTCTGTGCTAAACAGCATGAATGAAATGTCTGAGGCATTAGAGAATCTCAATCTCTACCCCGTTAAAATAGCAGTTTCCAAGGAATTCACTGGTTACTTCGCCGACAAAGAAGAACCCATAGAATTTCAAGCTCCACCTCCGGAGAAACTTAAACCCAAGAAAAGAAGAAGACTGGTGGGTTGGAGGCGTGTACGCATGAAAAAGCCAGCAACAAGAAAAGCTACCAAAATTGAAGATCCAAAAGACAAAGGTAAAGGCAAAGTGATAGAGACTGGGGAAAGCTCTAGACAAAACCAAGAAATAACACCAGGGGAAATCCTAGATCATAAATTAGTAATGAGTGACCTCATTGGACCTGCCGATGGAAACCTTGAACCAGCTAATCCAAACCTTATGTTTACTGAAGATGATCTTTTCAACTACCCATTAGAAGCTCAACTTCCAATCAATCTAGAACCTGCTATCCCGGATCCTATTGTCCAACCCCAACCATTACCAGTAGAATTAGATGAATGGTGGACAACTGATTGGCAATTCCAGAATCTCTTAAACAACCCTGATACATTTTTCCCACAGGTTGACCTAGAACCTCCACTATACCCAACTATGAGCCCGGAGAATCTGGCTGAACTTCGTCTCTGGGGTGAAGAGTTAATTGATGCAGGAAACAGAATTAGGGATGTTGGAGAAAGAGTTACCTGGAAATATGTTGAGAGGGAGCGTCATTTCTAAGAGATTAGTTGACCGGATAAAAGGGAGTTTGCAGGAATACTTGTTTAATAAATAATCATAAAAACAAGTATGTGTAATAACTTAACAATAAAACGTTGTATGATAATAGTGTGAACGAGGCATACTATAATATATAAAAATGAAACTCGGGAAACTGATAACTTTTGGTTATACATGTTAACGTGATTATGTGCAAATTGTTTTGTTATAACTAATTCTTTGTATCTATACTAATTATTTATATAAAATTAATTAACAGATGGCAAACGCTGGTAATCAACCAGTTAATGAAGTAATTCAATCTGAGCAAAATCATGAAGAGCAATTACTAAATAGGCAAGATATCGAGGATATCGTTGCTCAGGGAATAGCTAATGCTATTCCAGCAATACTTGCTGCTGCTAGAGTTACAGTGGAACCTCAACCAGTAATTCCTAGTAAACGTACTGTTGAGGATAACTTTAGTAATAGTATAAACGGAGGCGGAAACAACAATAATAATAGAAACGATAATGTTCTGCATGTCCCGATTCCCAAGAAAATGAGAGCTGCAACGCCTGGTTGCACTTATAAGGAATTTCTTGCCTGTAAACCAGCTGAGTTTGCAGGTAACGAAGGGGCAACTGCAGCATTGCGTTGGTTAGAGAAAACTGAGGCAGTAATTTCTATAAGTAAATGTGTGAAAGAAGATCAGGTCATGTATGCATCGAATCTTTTTAAAGAAAGTGCGCTAGAATGGTGGAACACGGTGTTACAAGCCAAAGGAAGGACAGTAGCATATGCTATGATCTGGGAGGAATTTAAGAATCTGGTAGAAAGAAAATTCTGTCCCGAATACGAAAAGGAGCAAATGACCAATAAATTCCTCACCCATCGGATGGTGGATGTCGATTGTCGAGGATATACTTCGACGTTCTTCGAGTATGCGAGAGTAGTACCAACTCTGGCTTCACCGGAGCCGGTACTTATTTCTCGATATATTTGGGGATTGATTGGTGAAATCCGTAATTTCGTCAAAACTGCGAAACCTCGCACAATTGATGATGCGGTGGATTTAGCCAATACTTTGACTGACGAACTAGTACGGACGCGAGAAGAGAATAGAAAGAAAGAAGTAACCCAAAAGATTACCCAAGGATTTCGAATGGGTAATCGTAACAACTTCAAGAGAAAAGGAACTGGGCAATCTTCCACTGGTCCATTTTGCAATTCTTGCAAAAGGAAGCATTTTGGAAGATGTAAGGGATATTGCAATTTTTGCAAAATTCCGGGACATCGTGAAGAAGAATGCAGAAATAAAACAAGGGTTTGCTATAACTGTGGAGAAGCTGGACATTTCAAACCAGAATGTCCTAAATTAGTCAAACCAGCCGACAACAAAGCTAAACATGCAGAAGGAGCTAAAAAGAATGTGAGAGCTTTTCAATTGACGACTCAGGAAGCAGAGCTGATTCCTGACGTGATAGCGGGTACGTTCCTAGTTCACAACGTTTATGCAAAAGTATTATTTGACTCTGGTGCGAACCAAAGTTTTATAAATACTTCATTCTGCCAAGCACTTAATTTACCCTTAACCCAACTTAGGCAGATTTTTGCAGTCGAAACGGCAGACGGCAATTCTGTTAACATAGATAAGGTTTTGTATAATGAAACAATAGAATTCTTAGGTCATAAGTTTTCTGCAAACTTGTTACCTATGAAAATAGCCGAATTCGATGTTGTATTAGGAATGGATTGGTTAGTAGCCAACCATGCTCGAATTCTTTGTGATAGGAATTCCATAGAAATTCATACACCAACAGGAGAATTAGTGGTGGTTACAGGAGACAAGCCACGAAAGCCACTGAAATTCATTTCAGTAATGAAGTTGGCCAGTTATTCAAGGAAACAAGAAATGGTGTATATGATTTCAGTAATCATTAACACTAAGGGTAAGGAACTAAAGGAAATTCTAGTAGTATCAGAATACTTGGATATATTCCCAGAAGAACTACCTGGATTACCACCTGATAGGGAGGTAGAATTTAGAATTCATTTAATTCCTGGAACTACACCGATAGCTAAGGCACCTTATAGGTTAGCACCCACTGAGATGCTAGAATTGAAAAAGCAGTTAGATGAATTACTAAGTAAAGGATTCATACAACCTAGCTCATCCCCGTGGGGAGCGCCAGTGTTGTTTGTAAAGAAAAAGGATGGTTCAATGCGAATGTGTATCGATTATAGGGAATTGAATAAAGTTACAATTAAGAATCGATACCCATTACCTAGAATTGATGATCTTTTTGATCAACTTCAAGGAGCTAGATATTTCTCTAAGATCGACTTACGCTCCGGATACCATCAATTGAAGGTACAAGAAGAAGACATACCTAAGACTGCTTTCAGAACTAGGTATGGTCATTACGAGTTTACAGTCATGCCCTTCGGATTAACAAATGCTCCTGCAGCATTTATGGACATGATGAATAGAATCTGTAAACCGTATTTGAATAAATTTGTAATTGTTTTCATAGACGATATACTTATTTATTCCAAAAGTCAGAACGAGCATTGTCAGCACTTGCATATACTCTTAACTTTGTTAAGAAAAGAAAAGCTTTACGCCAAATTCTCAAAGTGTGAATTTTGGCTGAAAGAAGTGCAATTTTTAGGACATATGGTGAATCACGAAGGCATTCACGTAGATCCTACTAAGATAGAAGCAATCACCAAATGGAAGGTCCCACAATCAGCAATGGAGATTTGAAGTTTTATAGGATTAGCCGGATATTATAGAAGGTTTATTAAGGATTTTTCTAAGATAGCCGTACCATTAACTAAGCTAACCTGTAAAGCAGTTAAGTTTGAATGGGGACCCAAACAAGACGAAGCTTTTAATATTTTAAAACAGAAATTAACCAATGCTCCAATCTTAGCCTTACCAGAAGGAACTGAAGATTTTGAAGTATATTGATATGCTTCAAAACTAGGATTTGGATGTGTGCTAATGCAACGCAAAAAGGTAATTGCGTATGCATCAAGGCAATTGAAAACGCACGAAGAAAATTATACGACTCATGACTTAGAATTAGGAGCCATAATTTTTGCCCTTAAGATTTGGAGACATTATCTGTACGGAAGTAAGTTTACTATCTATACAGATCATAAAAGTTTAAGATATATATTTGGGCAAAAAGAATTAAACATGAGGCAAAGGAGATGGATGGAAATCCTAAGTGATTACGATTGTGATATTCAATATCACGAAGGAAAAGCAAACGTAGTTGCTGACGCCCTAAGTCGTAAGTATCATGAAAAACAACGACGAGTTCGTGCTCTTAGATTAAGTTTACAATTAGACTTAATGGACCAACTGAAAAACATTCAAGAAACGGCAATCAACGATGATGCTGAAGAAATGAAAGGGCGAATTAAGGATTTAAAACAAGGTAGTGATGGAATCTGGAGATTCCATAAGAAGCGAATTTGGGTACCTAAGCAGGGAGAATTAAAAAATCAGATTCTAGAAGAAGCTCATAAATCTAGGTATACCATTCATCCTGGTAACAATAAGATGTACCAAGATTTAAGAATCAATTTCTGGTGGAATGGAATGAAAAAGGACATAGCTAGATATGTTTCTAAGTGTCTTAATTGTTCACAAGTTAAGGCAGAACACCAGAAACCCGCAGGCCTACTACAACAACTAGAAATGCCGGTGTGGAAATGGGAGTTTATAACAATGGACTTTGTTACAAAGTTACCCAAAACCAGAAAAGTAATGATGCGATTTGGGTAATTGTGGATCGATTAACCAAATCAGCTCACTTTCTACCTATGAAAGAAACCTTTAGCATGGAAAGGTTGGCAAAGTTGTATGTAGATGAAGTTGTATCCTTACATGGAGTTCCACTCTCTATTGTATCGGATAGGGATAGTCGTTTCACTTCTCATTTCTGGAAAAGTTTCCAACAAGCAATGGGAACTCGATTAAATTTAAGTACGGCATATCATCCTCAAACAGACGGACAAAGTGAAAGGACGATTCAAAACTTGGAAGACATGCTTAGAGCATGTGTGATAGATTTTGGTGGAAACTGGGATGACCACCTACCATTGATTGAATTCTCCTATAATAATAGTTACCATGCAAGTATCGAAACTGCCCCATTCGAGGCACTATATGGAAGAAAGTGCCGAACTCCAGTTTGTTGGGCAGAAATAGGAGAAAGTCAATTATCAGGACCGGAGACTGTGCAAGAAACTACCGACAAGATCACCCAAATCAAGGAAAGATTGAAGACGGCTCGAGATCGCCAGAAAAGTTATGCTAATAATCGACGCAAGCCACTCGAATTCCAAGTAGGAGACAAAGTACTCTTAAAAGTATCTCCTTGGAAAGGAATAGTTCGATTCGGTAAGAAAGGAAAGCTAAGTCCAAGATACGTAGGACCATTCCCAGTGATCCAACGTATAGGACCATTTGCTTATCGTTTACAACTACCAGAAGAATTGGCTGGAGTACATGATGTATTTCATATATCCAACCTCAAGAAATGTCTATCAGACGAATCAATGATCGTACCTCTCCAAGACGTAGAGGTAAATGAGAAATTGAAGTTCGTTGAAAAACCACTTCAAATCGAAGATCGGAAAATCAAGTTCCTCAAGCACAAAAGATTGGTACTAGTCAAAGTCAAATGGGATTCCAGGAGAGGACCCGAGTACACTTGGGAACTGGAATCGGAGATGAAGCGAAAGTATCCTCACTTATTCCAATAAATCTCGAGGACGAGATTTTAAATAAGGTGGAGAGGATGTAAGGACTCTCAAAATTGTCCTAAGAATACCCGTAAGTGAAAACCCGGACCCCTGAAACCCTAACCCATATTAAAAATCAAGAAAAATAAAATGTTGGGTCTCAGGCGGGCCGCGTAAAAGACACGTATAGTCTTACGCGGGCCGCGTCAACCCTGTGTTAACTGGATAAGCGTAACCGTGCCACATGTCGTCTATCTGGCTAACCTACGTGTGACTAGTCAAACCTACTCGTAGACTGGGCGGCAACGCGGGCCGCGTAAGGTTAGGCTAACTTTTACGCGGGCCGCGTCAGACCTCAATTTCAGCTATAAATAGCCCTTCACCTGCACAATCCACTGGTGTTGATAAAAACTTACAAAAACGAAATTCTACTGCTCTAAGGTCGAATTTAGTTCAATTATAGTGTAGTGCTGCTCAAATACCGGGTATTAACTCGATCGCTGCTACGATTCAATATCCGATCGATTAAAACTATCTGACCGGATGTTTAAATGCTGCTACTTTGTCATTCGCGTGAAATCCAACCGGATGTTTGAGTGTTGCTAGATCTCGGGCAATACTCTGTCATTCGTTGTGAATCCGTTGAATGTTTAAGTATTGCATTTTGTCATTCGTTGTGAGGGTTAAATCTCGTGAATTATCGTAAATTTTGTATTAAGTTACTAACCGAGTTCATATGTACATTGTTTAAATTTAGGTTAAAAAGCTAATCAGTAGGCAAAACTCTACCCGTGTAAACTTGCAATGTGAGTTATTCTCTTTTTATCAAAACTATTTCCAAAATTATTTCTCAAAAGTTATAGTTACAGGGATTAAGTCTTTGTTATCTGAAATTACTGCCAGTAAGTGGGGGGATGTGCACATAGCTACTAAATATTTATCACTAGTGGGTGAAAGGACCTACAAGTGATATGTCCACAGTCACAAGTCCGGTCAAGTGACAACTGGGTCAGTGATATAAATGATAAAGGCAATTGTAATCGCTCTTAATACTGTAATCTATATCACTGTGTCGTTTTGTATCAAATGTATAACTCGCCAGCATTTCCCCGCTGATAAAATATTTTTAAAACATGTTTCAGGCGACCTGCTGTAAATCAAGGAAATGTGCTACGGAGCACTAACAAGCCTGAAGAGGTGGCTCAGTTAAAAAAAAATGAATAAACATGTTTTAAATAAAACAGGGAATTTCCTAGTTAAATTCCTCTATTGTAAATTTCGGGGTTTATCTCCAAGTTATGAAATAAAAGAAATTGGGCATTTTTGAGTTTTAAAAAGATCCTGTTTTCCGCTGTCGCATATTAAGATACCACGGGTTTCCTGTCCCGTGGCTCCAATACCGGGTCAAACTGGGGCTGGGGTCGTGACATGATGCGAACTCAAAACACATGAATTCACCAACTTTTGTTGATGTTTTAAACTTATATGTATTTCAGGTAATTAAAGGGATCTTGGCGCGTTTGGTTGTCATGATGATTTTGGTTATCAAGCTGGCGATGTCATCCGTTTTTGAAGGGTTTGGTCCATATGTCTCATCTTCGATAAGACATAGGATGCAAAGCCTTTGCATTTTTAAACTTTATTTTGAACAAGTCTCTTTTGTAAAACTTATTAACTTGGATTGTCTTTTACTTTGGAACAATGTATGACTTGTACTCACTTTTAATTATGATTAATGGATGAACATCGTGATTTTTATTCATGTAGTTTGTTCACTTATATCGTATGCAATGAAAACCAATCAAGTTCACACTGTGCGCTTCCGCCTATGAGCGGGCGTGACAAAGATGTTCTCAAGTTCAATTAGCTTTAGTTAAAAAAGTGATTGGTAATGCCGATCATAGATTTTGATTTGTGGATTTTGAAAGCACGACCTGGTGGTGATTCTCACTATAGTATAACCGGAAAAACCGTTCCAGTGACCAGGATTAGGGTGAGAGGGGTGCTCCCATCTAGGTGAGTGGTAAACTCTCACCAGAGCCAATCACAACATGTCATGTCAACCCCCCCCCCCCCTCCACTCCCCTTTTTGCACTCAATCACAAGGAGTGCTATGCTCCCCTTTAGGGGAGTCCATTTTTTTTTTATTAATTTCTCTGAATTATTCAATAACTAATATTGGAGCCGCGCTTCTTGGCAGGGTCGTAGGATGTTGCTGGCAAGTATGTACTTGTTTCATGATATATTGATGGCTTATCATAGACCATGCAAACTTTATTTTAATTTAAATGAAGGGTTATTAGATTTTATCACCCCCAACTATTGGCTATTGGCCGCTGCCACCCCTAAATATCACTTTGATGTCTGTCACCCCCCAACTTAACACTTAGTGTGTTATGTCACCAAGTCGTTAACTGATCACTAACTTTTGATCCTGTTACTATACTTTTGGGGGTGTCATAGGGATCTTAGGAAGGTTTTAGGGACCTTAGGAAGGTTTTAGGGACCTTAGGACACCTTAAAAGTATAGTAAGATGATCAAAAGTTAGTGATCAGTAAATGACTTGGTGACAGAACACACTAAGTGTTAAGTTGGGAGTGGCGGGCGTCAAAGTGATAGTTGGGGGTGGCAACGACCAATAGCCAATAGTTAGGAGTGATAAAATCCAATAACCCTTAAATGAATAGTAAAATTAGCAATAAACATGATTAAGTCAATATGTATAGAATTAAAAGTTAGCTTTAACTATAATAAGCTAGATTTAAAAAAATGATTACATTTGTTACCTGGTATATTAAAGGATTAAAATAGACCATGTATGCTTTAATTTAAACGATGGTAAAATTAAGCAAGCCACACAGTTACATAAAAATGTCTAGAGTTAAAAGTTATGTTTAATTATAATAAGTTAAACAAATATTAAGTAAAATAAAAAAAGAATTAAACTTATAAAAGGATAAAAAACAAATATTTGTTAAAAAAATAAATAACTTTATTAAACTTTAGGGCCGTATGATAATAACTCTATTAAAGTTCAAGTGTCAAATCATTTATCGGGAAAAAAACTATTATTAAACTTCCGTATGATAAATCTATTAAAGTTCAAAGATATACGTATATCATGCGTGCCATTTGCGTGAAGTAGTGGAAACGCTTAGGCGAGAAAGACTTTACGCGAAGTTCTCGAAATGTGACTTTTGGCTACGTAAGGTACAATTTTTTGGGCACGTTATAAGTGCCGATGGGGTTTTCGTAGACCCATCCAAGATAGAAGCGGTGTCGAAATGGAAACCTCCGAAGAATCCAACAGAGCTTAGGAGTTTCTTAGGTCTTGTGGGTTACTGTAGGAGATTTATTATAGATTTCTCCAAAATCGTGTCACCATTGACTAAGTTGACCCGCAAGGATGAGAAGTTTATTTGGGGAAATGAACAAGAGAATGCTTTTCAAGTACTCAAGGAAAAATTAACCAGGGCACTGGTATTAACTTTACCGGATGGAACCGACGACATGGTCGTATACTCCGACGCATCCCAGATTGGTCTCGGACGCGTACTCATGTAAAGGGGAAAAAGGTGATTGCATATGCTTCGAGGCAACTAAAAGTTCACGAAAAGAAATACCCGACTCACAACCTTGAATTAGCGGCAATGGTCTTTGTTTTAAAGATTTGGAGGCATTACATGTATGGTGTGAAATGTACTATTTTCACCGACCATAAAATCCTTAGTTACTTCTTTGACCAAAAGGAATGGAATATGAGACAAATGCGTTGGATAGAAACGGTGAAAGACTATGATTGCGAAATCCATTAACACCCCGGAAGGGCCAACGTAGTGGCGGATGCCCTTAGTCGAAAGGAAGAGTATACTCCTATTTGAGTACGGTCAATGCAATTGGTGGTAACTGCGGGTTTACTCGAACGAATTCGAGAAGCCTAGATTGAAGTAGTAAAAGAAGAAAACTGGGAAAAAGAACGTATAAAAGGCCAAGTACAAGATATAATAGACGGTGAAAGCGGGTTGAAAACCCGGTTCGGTAGAATATGGGTTCCAAACATGTGTGGTGTTAAGGAACTTCTTCTTAATGAAGCAAACAAATCGCGCTATTCGATTCACCTGGGGGCGACCAAGATGTATTGAGACCTGAAACCAAATTATTGGTGGCCCGAGATGAAAAAAAGATGTAACACAGTATGTCGAAAGGTGCCTAACTTGTCTACAAGTAAAGGCGGAACATCAAAAGCCATATGGCAAGCTACAACCGTTAGACTGATGGTTGGACCGTAGGACAACCCTTAAGTGGCATAATTGGTAATTAAATTATATATTCTAGTGGGTTATTGTCTCGAAATAGATAACTACGGTTTACTTGTCATTTCAGGTGCAAAAGGCTTAATAGGAAGCGAAAAGGAAGTGTTAGAAGAAGCATGGAACAAACGGGAGCTTAAAATGGAAGGACTACGGAGAATAAATGAAAAAATAAATTATTGGAATTGAAGGATTAATAAGATAACATGATAGAGGATGAAATTACGAGAACGTAGGCGAAAACGGCAAAGAAAATGGAGTTGAAACGAGAAAGTTATGAAGAAAACAAAATTTCCTAGCTGCAGCCTCTCGTAGCTTATGGTGGCTACCGTAAGCTACGGTAGACCTTGACCAAAAATATGTCGTAAGACATTTTTCAACTACTGTAGGCCACTTTAAATCCACCGTAAGCTACGATGGCCACCGTAGCTTGTGGTGGAGCCTAACGGGAAAAGTGTAACTCCTCTTTTAGGGTTGGTGGGTGTGACTTTTGAACTATCTAATCATTGTTTTCAGTCTAGGGGAGTTTGGGGGCGAATTTCGGGTGACAAGAACACTATTTTGGGGTTATTAATCATTGCTTTTCATTATTCTATTCATATGAACATTAGAATTGAAGTGATGACGAACCGAGTTACGTGTGGCTAAGTTTCGTATGTTTTCCTCCAGATTGTAAGGTTTTGAATTGAATGTTTTATGATTGTTTATGTTATTTTTGAGATAGTGTTTAATCTTTTCGATTATATTGCTATGGTGTTTATGAGTTTGATTTGTAATTGTTGATATTGTTGATCTTCGTGTTCTGAACTATCAGTTCTTGGTGCCGTTGGCAATCGGGATTTATTGGGGGGGGGGGGATTCGGGGTTGGCTATATTGAACTGGTCACCGGGTGACTACCTTGTGTTATTTTAATCCAAGTACTCAGTCCCCTTTTATCACAATCAAACGCAAATTCACGAACTATGTCTATGTAGTTCATCTCAGATTAAACTCTCGTCTTAACATTCATAGAAACCTGAAACCGGGGGAGAACATCTCTTCTCATTCCTGAACCAAAACTTTGATAAGTGCTTTTTAATTAATTTTAGTTAATCAAACCAAACAACTAAATCATTGAAATTACTTTTCTGCATTTTAGTTTAATTTAGTCTTTTACAAAAGCTATTTAGATAACGCATTTTCCACAAACTCCCTGTGTTCGATGCCCACTCACCGCTAACTATTTAGTAGTAGTTGGATTAAATTTGAGTGAGACTTCGACCTCACGTCAAATTTTGGCGCCATTGCCGGGGAGTAGTGCACAACATGTGTTATCTTTTGTAGCTATAGTTTGTTATTTTTTTCGGGTTTACGCGGGTTATGTTTAGTGTGCATGTATTTACAGGTGCATGCATACTAGAGGCTCTCACAAGCTATCACCACTAGCATTCGATCCAGAAATTGAGTGAACTTTGCGAAGAAACCGAGTCCTATTACGAGAAAACAAAGTCGTGGATTTGCTCAAGGCGATGCAACTAGAGATGCTATCAAATGGATGATGCTCGTATTCAAAAAGATGAAATCTGTGATAAAGCTATCCAATCTTTGACCACTCAAATGGGTCAACTTGCAAGTGAAGTGGCACTCTTGAAGAAAGGAAAAGGTCAACTACCAAGTGACACGGTGACAAATCCTAAAAACATTAAAAGTGTTAACATCAATGTGGTAAGCACTGTTACTAATAGTGAATTTAATGAAACATTTCTAACTTCTTCTTGTCAAGTGAGTGCAGGTATAGGAAGGGATGCCGAGGTTGAAATGGATAAAGAGCATGGGGCACCACTCGTGCCTATCCGAGTGGGAAAATTAAAAGATTCCCACGCATTGTTGGACTACGGAGTGAGCATGAGTGTGCTACCAGGCGATCTATATGACATGTATGACTTTGGCCCGTTGCAAGATGTAGATACCTTGGTGAGCTTGGCGGATGAAAGTTGGAGGCGTCCACGGGGAATGGTTAGAAATGTTAAAATTCAGTTGGGAGAGTTTGAATACCCGGTGGATTTTCTGGTCCTAGACTATGCTTCTACCAAAATGGCAGCACAACAAAGGGTAATCTTAGGTCGACTGTTTCTATACACAGCAAATGCTCAAATCAATTGTAGAGACGGGATTATTACCATGACCGAAAAGAACCGTAAGTTGTCCTTTGATGTTCAAACTAGAGTGATTAGTTATGAGTTCATTGAGGGGAAGGATGGTGAGTCTAGTGATTGTATGAAAAAAGTGTGTCAAAGAACGAAAATAAATCGACCACCAGAAAAGTGAAGAAAAGCATATGGGATCAAGTAGGAGTGTATTTGATTAACCACCAAATCGAAATGAGACGGATGCATTTTACTCAATGGCACAATGTAGTGAAGGAGATGGCAGGAATCATTTCTTTGAGCCACCATAAACGGGGGTGGCACGGTCTGGCTGAAGACCCGAAAACTTAGCGCTGCTCGGGAGGCAACCCGGGGTTTTTCACTAACCTTGTTATTTCTTTATTTTTCTATGTTCAGGGCTATGGCAACACTCAAGTGTGGGGAAGATTTGCGGATAGTTATGTGAAGGTGGTGATAGGAAATCAGATCATTTACAACATCTGTTGTGTCAAACTTCATCAGGTCCATATACTCTTTCCTTATACTTGTCATGTTCTTTAGCCTTGAAATATTGGTAGTTAGTTTGTTTGCTTTTGTTTAAAAAAAGTTTGGTGTGTTTTATTATGGAATGTTCTCGATTACCCGAGTGTCTTACATCCTCTTTTCCCTTCTTACACATGCTCACTAGGCATATATGTGATGAGTTTCTGCTCGTGAGCATCCTTTCGCTAAGTTTATTAGTTTTCTTCACGTCGAGGTCTTTACCTGCTCATCTGGTTTCAATTCGGACATACTTACTATTACTTTACCATTTCTTTCAAAAATCTCTACCATTGTTGGTACTTAAATCATCCATCAAGATCTTAGCCCATTATCCATTCTGGTCCTCACGAGTCGATCACTACATGTCTAATTCGTAACATATTCAGTGCATCATTCTTTCATTAGAATCTTTTATTACCACAACATCTTTCTATAGATATACTTACTTACACCATCACATGCTACCACATTTGTCATATGTTTTACGTTTACTCGTATATCACGTTTTGGATCTACCATGGTTAACTATCAACATATCCTTACTATATTCCCACAACCAACTACAACCTATTTCACGCGTGTTCACATATACATCACCTATATATATATATATATATATGTATATACATTCTTTTAGTCCAACATCATGCTTGACCGATCAGGCTATCAGTGTCACTTACTTATTGTGTTTATACTTATCTTAAATTAGGTAGGAGAAAGCATCTCCTCATTTGCTTTCATAGATTCCTTCCCACCTAAAGACTTTAACTTTCATCCGTTTATAACTCATTCTTAAGGTTTTTATCCATGCTTACTTACTAGGATACAATCCTTCTGTTCTGACTATCTATTCACGCATTCCATTAGAGTATGATTGGCCCATATTCGCTTACGGGTTCGAACGTTTTCTTTCGTACCTTTCATCCTTATTTGTTGATTCGCACTCAGCTACGGATTTAAACCGTTCATTCTTACATTTCTTTCTTTCATCTCATTATTCTCCCATCTCATCTCATGTAAGACGTCTCACAGCCACCTTCTATATTCAACTTCAAGTGTTGTATTCCAACACTACATTCTGTTTCATGTGTTGCGTCTCAACACAACACTCTACATTTTGTTTCAAGCGTTGATTTCCATATAAATATCTTCCTTCAAAATTTTCGTTCTACTAACATTTACTTTTTATTTGACCAGTTTTTCATCCTTAGAACCATGCTACACTCGCAACTCTATCATACTTTCATGTTCAATACCTTCTAGGTTTGATCATACTTATCATTCTATCATTTCAACCTTACACGATTTGGTTTGATGGGTTAGATAGCTTTACTTCATCGCATGTTACTCCATGACATCACAATTACTTTTTTAATAACTTTCGCTTCTTATCCATTATCATCATCATTTATCAATAAGAATCATACAATGCATGACTTCAAATCATAAGGATTTAAAATCCCTAACCTTCCTTATTTACATTTCCACGTCACACATTCCCGAAATGTAATCATGTGACATAATTGTGTTCGTACAATTTCGTTATGTATTATGCCACTTTCGGGAGTTTATCAAGTCCTTGCTAAATGCCCGTCGTAAACTACTGTTTACTTGTTATTTCCGGTACGAGAGTAGGAATGACAAGTTACAAAATAAAAATTAAATTTCTCTGAACCTGGCCTCCACCGTAAGCTATGGTGCCCACCGTAGCTTACGGTGGTATTGAAAAGGTCTACGGTACAAATCTTCTATCTTACGGTGGCAATGTTTGTCCTAAACACCTACCGTAACTTACGGTATCTACCGTAAGCTACGGTAGAGCCCAGTTCAGCAATCTGAATGTCTTCGTTTGCAGCCCTTTTTGACCCGTTTCCATATATTTTTCGATTAAGTTAGTCCCGGGACTTCCAATGTAACACCCCAACCCGGAAGGGCTGACGTGTCACAATAACAATAGTATCATAAACAAAAGTCATAATTCCATTTATTTATTTGACAAGGATACAACCACACAACAACTAAACTTAAGTTTAATATACAAACTGACACATTCGACTTGTTTAAATAACATCTTCATATTTATTCCTAAGCTTGATTCTTCTCTCTCTTTTACCCGCCCAAAGTAACCTGCGTACCTGTATATACAAAAAATTTACGGAATGAGCCGAATGCTCAGTACGGAATATTAGGCTCAAATAATAAATAACGCTTTATAGAATTGTTATTCGAATGAAACTTGATGCAAATAACTTAATTTCATAATCATATCTTACTGATGTACCCATGAGCAAACTTAAAACGTGACAATACACAGGTAGCTACTCCTGCATAATTATCACATGAGATGGCGAATTGGCATACCCGTTATCCACCTCCTTATACTTAAATCCTAGGATCGATCCATACGCCTCCTAATAGCCTTATGTACCACACTTGTACTTAAGAGACGTCGTGAACTAATCTCTCCGTCATGGTTGGAGCACATGATGTCGATGCCGCAACAACATGCCCGTTGGACACTCCACGAGAAGCGATACTCAGGGTATCAGAGTACAAATGGTCTTATTCACATAACTTATCAAACTTATTTTCATAACAAAACGGAACATATATTGGAACATGCGATAATGAGTACAACTAACATAATACTATCGCACGACATGAAAGCTTAAATCAAATGATTAGAATAGAATTCGAACGGACTGTCAAATGAATCGATAATCAAAGACGTGAAGAGTGTATGAATTTAATGGGTTTTATAACAATTTGAATATGAAGCAATAAGAAGTGGGGTAAGGATCCGTACCTTAAAAATTCCAAAGTGAAGCTACCTTGTGATAATATTTCAGATTTATACGGGCAGAGTTTAGACTACTGATTAGTCTTTTAACCTAATTTAAATAACATGCACACAACTAGGTTAGTAACTTAATACAGCCTTTACGATAACTCACGAGATCAAATTCTCACAACGAACGACAAAGTGCGATACTTAAACTCATCCATCGAATTAACGACGAACGACAAAGTACGATACTTAAACTCATCCATCGAATTAACGACGAACGACAAAGTATAACCCTAATGTGGGCAGCATATATTAATCGATCGGACAATGAATCGTAATAGCGATCGAGTTATTACCCTGTTCTGCAGCACCCCGCTACACTTAATTAGTGTTTTGTGTGTGTTTTGAAAGTAATTAGAGCATAACTCCGTGTAGAAGTGGAATTTCTTCGTCGTTTTTGTGCCCAGAATCAAGTGCCAAGCTCCTGTATTTATAGGTGAATTTTGACCCTTAGGCGGCCCGCGTGAGAATTAGGCTTAACTTGAGGCGGCCCGCGAGAGAACTTATTTTATGTATAGGGTTGCCACGTGTGGGACTAGGCTAGCTGAGTCGACGAAATCATTAAATTCAACTTCGTCCGCAAGTTATTAAGATAATCGTTAAGTAGGGAATACCCCCCCCCCCCCCTGAGTTTTAGGGGCCCTAATCCTGATTCTGAAAATTCTGAAAATTTTAAGGTTGGTGCAGAATCACTTGGGTGTCTTAATTAGGGTTTCCTATTGGGTAATTTATAAGTAATAATAATGGTTTTGGTTGATATACATAAGGATGGATCATAATATAAATATATATTATTATTATTCTTTTATTTTCTAGAATAATGATTTTTAAATTTAGGGTTATTACAACTATTACCCCCTTAAAAGAAATTTCGTCCTCGAAATTTTTCAAACATATCGCATAAGTAACGGGAACGGAATTTTCATAGCAAAGTTACTAACTTATATAACAAAAATTTCTTAAACACACATGTGTATCTGAAATTCATAACTAAGGTCGTGACTATATTTGTCAATTTCCTTATATATGTGCCCTAATGGTCCTTCTATAACGTATCTTAATAAAATATCTTACCGTATGATAAGTCAATAGAGACTTACAGATACTTAGAGTGACTATTAGTACTGATATTTCCTACATAAATATGCTTAGTCATAGCTAAGATATATTTACATAAGGCAAAGCATAAATGACCGTAAACAGAAACAAATGAACATATATCAAAGAGCAAAATTTACCGTTACTCGACTAAAATTCTATTACTAGAATAGATTAGGGTATAGAGAGCGAATTGATTCTTCAGATTCCCATGTTGCTTCGTGTTCAGAGTGATTTTTCCAAAGGACTTTAACAAACGGAATTAGTTTCCTACGCAGAACCCTTTCTTGTCGATCTAAAATGGCTTCTGGCTCCTCTTCGTAGGACAAATCTTCGTGAATTGTAAGTAACGGATAACTAATGACATGAAGTGGATGATAATTATATCCTCTTAATGAGGAGACATGAAAAACGTTATGAACGTGAGAGAGTTGAGGCGGTAAAGCCAGTCGATATGACACTTCTCCAACTCTTTCAAGGATTTCAAACGGACCGATGAAACGGGGACTAAGCTTCCCTTTAATTCCAAATCTACGAACGCCACGCCAAGGTGATACCTTTGAAAATACGTGGTCACCAATTTTAAATTCGAGTGGTCGTCTATCTTGATCTGCATAGCTCTTTTGTCTGCTCTGAGCTTCTTTTAGTTTTTCTCGTGCCATATTGACTTTTTCGTTTGTAATCTGAACTAGTTCTGGCCCTTCAATAATCTTTTCTCCAACTTCATCCCAGCAGATCGGTGCGCGACATTTTTGACCGTACAAAAGTTCAAAAGGTGCCATGCCAATACTTGCTTGCCAACTATTGTTGTAAGCGAACTCAACAAGACATAGATATTCATCCCAGTTTCCAGACCATTCAAGTGCACATGCTCGGAGCATGTCTTCCAAGGTTTGAATCGTACGTTCTGACTGCCCATCTGTTTGTGGATGGAAAGCCGTACTAAACTTCAGTCGTGTACCCCAAGCTGCCTGAAAACCTTTCCAAAATCGTGAGGTGAAACGTGGGTCTCTATCGGAAACAATAGAACACGGTGTGCCATGTAGTCGAATAATTTCTTGAAGAAATATTTCGGATAACTTATTAACCGAAAATCCTTGCTGAATCAGTAGAAAATGTGCTGACTTCTACAATCTATCGACAACAACCCATATAACATCATTCTTCTTGAAAGTCTTAGGCAAACCGGTAACAAAATCCATTGTGATCTCATCCCATTTCCATATGGGACTATCCAATGGCTGCAACAGACCGCTTGCTCGTTTGTGTTCAATTTTCACTTGTTGGCAAGTGAGGCATTTACTTACGTATCGAGCAACGTCTTCCTTCATGCCATTCCACCAGAAGTTCTGTCTTAAGTCTCTATACATCTTGGTAGATCCTGGGTGAATTGAAAATGGTGAGCTGTGAGCTTCGGCTAACAATGACTCACGAAGGGTGGAGTCATCGGGTACACAAAGTCTTTTGCCGCACCAAATCACTCCATGATGGTCTATACTAAATTCAGATTGCTTACCCACCTCAAGATTTTGCACAATTGCCCAAAGTTCTCCATCTTGCTTTTGTGCATCTTTGATCCGTGATATGAGGTCGGGTTCAATCTGCATTCTAGCTAGATATCCATCAAATTTACTAACCTGAAGCCAAATGTTCATTCTTTCGAGATCCCTCATAATATGAGGCTGAATTTGTAAGCAAGATATAGTCCCGGAATTCTTTCGACTCAACGCGTCAGCTACAACATTGGCTTTGCCTGGATGGTATTGAATATTTGCGTCGTAATCTTTTAAAAGTTCTAACCACCTTCTTTGCCTCATATTTAGCTCCTTCTGCGTGAATATGTACTTGAGGCTCTTGTGGTCGGTACAGATGTCACAACTCTCACCATACAGATAGTGTCGCCAAATCTTAAGTGCAAAGACTACTGCGGCTAGTTCTAAATCATGTGTAGGGTAGTTAACTTCATAAGGCTTCAACTGACGGGAGGCATAAGCGATAACCTTCCCATGTTGCATTAGCACACAACCTAATCCTTTCTTTGAGGCATCACTGTAGACTTGGTAACCTCCTGATCCAGAAGGGAGAGCGAGTATCGGAGAGGATACTAGTCGTTTCTTCAATTCTTCAAAGCTTTTCTCTTGTTCCTCATTCCATGAGTACTTCACCCCTTTTTTTAGGAGTTTTGTGAGTGGTAATGCAATTACTGAGAATCTTTCAACAAATCTTCGGTAATAGCCAGCAAGACCCAAGAAACTTCGTATTTCGGTAACAGAAGTGGGTCTTGGCCATTTTATAATAGCTTCAACCTTTGTTGGGTCTACCATAATTCCCTCTGCTGATATGACATGACCTAGAAATGCCACTTGGCTAAGCCAAAAGTCACATTTGGAAAACTTCGCGTACAACTTCTCATGCCGCAAGGTTCTAAGTACTGTATGTAGATGTGCTTCATGCTCTTCGTGACTCTTAGAATACACTAGAATATCATCGATAAAGACAATAACGAATTTGTCTAGGAATTGGTGAAATACACGATTCATCAAATCCATGAAGACTGCGGGTGCATTAGTTAGCCCAAAGGGCATAACCAAAAATTCGTAATGACCATATCGAGTACGAAAGGCGGTCTTGGGAACATCATCATTCTTGATCTTTAACTGATGATACCCGGACCTCAGGTCGATTTTTGAGAAGAACTGAGCCCCCTGAAGTTGATCAAAGAGATCATCAATGCGAGGCAGAGGATACTGATTACGAATAGTAATCTTATTCAGCTCTCGATAGTCAATACATAAGCGCATACTACCGTCTTTCTTCTTCACAAATAAGACTGGAGCACCCCAAGGTGAAACACTGGGTCTTATGAATCCTAGATCTAACAATTCTTGCAATTGTTCCTTCAACTCCTTCAGTTCCATCGGGGCCATACGGTATGGAGCTTTAGAAATAGGTTCGGCACCAGGGATCAAGTCGATGGTGAATTCTACCTGACGGTCGGGTGGTAATCCTGGTAGTTCATCTGGAAATACATCAGGATATTCACGAACAACGGAGTGGTCATCAATACTCTTAACAATAGCAGAAGTATCCTTAATCGATGCTAGGAATCCAGCACAGCCGTTGGATAAGAATTTTCGAGCCTTGAGCGCATAAATAATTTTAAGAGATTTATGAGCTTGAGATCCCTGATATATAATATCAGGATGATGAAGATCACCGAAAATAACACGACGAGAATGACAATCTATAGTTACGCGATGTCGAGACAACCAATCTATTCCTAGAATAACATCAAAATCACACATATGTATTGGAAATAGATCGGCCTTACACACAATAGATTCAATACGGATCGGACAATCTTTATATACGTAAGTGATTACGGATGAATTTTCCATGGGAGTGGAAATGGTTAAGATATGATTTAAGAGATCGGAAGGTACTTAGTAAACGAGTGGGATACTAAAGAATGAGTCGCTCCTGTATCGAATAACACATAGATACTACGTTCACCAATCTGAAGGGTTCCAGATACAGTACCTGGGACATTAGCAGCGTCAGTAGCAGAAAGTGCGAAAACTATTCCTCCAACATTGGGTGGTGCAATGTTTGGTCGGTTATTCTTCTTAGTGTCTTTCTTCGTACACTCCTTAATCATGTGTCCAGTTTGGCCACATCTAAAGCATGCTCCTGTACTTCGGTGACATACGCCCTGATGTCTCTTACCACAAATATTACATAGAGGATATGTAATCTGATTTGGGTTTACATATTGATTCAGTGGTTGAGTTCTAATAGGTTCTGCATACAACTGAATCTGGTTTTGAGCAGGCCTCTGGTTTTGTGGTCTAGGCTGCCATGGACGTGTCTGATTTCCAGAGTTTTGATTTCCTTGCACTTTGCGGTCTTGATGCTGTGGCGTAGTGGATGATTGGCCGTTTTCCTGCTTAAATTGTCCTTCCCTATTTCTCTTTTTATTATCCCCAGTTCGAGATAAGAATTCTTTCCTTTCGAATTCAAAAGTTTTGATTGCATCAGCAACTTCGGTGATATCCTTAAATTTCATATACATGATCGACTTTCGAATTCGATCATTGACTGCCCACTTGCATTTTTCTGCCTGGACTTCTGCTGATCCTGCAACGTCTCCTACAATACTAGCCAACCTTGAAAATCGAGTCATGAACTCAGAGGCTGGTTCATCACTCCCCTGTCGAATCACTGCATACTCCCTGATATAAGCTTCTTTATCAGCGGTCGAAAAATACTTGTCGTAAAAGATGTTACGAAAGTCGACCCATGAAAGATTAGCGTCAAACTCATCCCCTCCATTGACTTGCCTATATCCTTCCCACCAAGTTTGTGCATCATCTTCAAGTTTGTAGGTAGCCAATCTAACTTTGTATTGCTCCGGAACTCCAAGAACTCCGAAGATCTTTTCAACATGAGCTATCCAGTTTCTTGCTCCGACTGGATTAGTGGCGTGACTAAAGGATTTCGGCTTTTGTTTTTGGAATTTAGCGATCCATATGTCTATACTATAGGTAGTATGGTTTATGGTATTCTCACGAGTTTCTTCACCAGAGATTGGATTCGTGTTATTACGTTCTGGAGGACGAGTTTGTTGAATAACGACCTCAGCTGTTTGAGCAACGAGATTTGGAAGCAACCCGGCAACAGCCTGGTTGATAGCATTAATTATGCTTGGATCAACTGGAGTCTCATTCGAAGAAGTGTTGTTACGTACAGGGTTAGTACGATTACTCCTACGTAGCGGACGACGAGGAGGCATATCTATACGAATAAATACAGGAATTAAACCAAATAAGAGACCAAGTTAAATCCTATCATAGATATCTACCCATTCCTCACAGGTTTTAATTACTATCTTCAAGTTTTCTACAGGAAAGAGCCTTTGCTCTGATACCATAGTTGTAACACCCCAACCCGGAAGGGCTGACGTGTCACAATAACAATAGTATCATAAACAAAAGTCATAATTCCATTTATTTATTTGACAAGGATACAACCACACAACAACTAAACTTAAGTTTAATATACAAACTGACACATTCGACTTGTTTAAATAACATCTTCATATTTATTCCTAAGCTTGATTCTTCTCTCTCTTTTACCCGCCCAAAGTAACCTGCGTACCTGTATATACAAAATTTTTACGGAATGAGCCGAATGCTCAGTACGGAATATTAGGCTCAAATAATAAATAACGCTTTATAGAATTGTTATTCGAATGAAACTTGATGCAAATAACTTAATTTCATAATCATATCTTACTGATGTACCCATGAGCAAACTTAAAACGTGACAATACACAGGTAGCTACTCCTGCATAATTATCACATGAGATGGCGAATTGGCATACCCGTTATCCACCTCCTTATACTTAAATCCTAGGATCGATCCATACGCCTCCTAATAGCCTTATGTACCACACTTGTACTTAAGAGACGCCATGAACTAATCTCTCCGTCACGGTTGGAGCACATGATGTCGATGCCGCAACAACATGCTCGTGGGACACTCCACGAGAAGCGATACTCAGGGTATCAGAGTACAAATGGTCTTATTCACATAACTTATCAAACTTATTTTCATAACAAAACGGAACATATATTGGAACATGCGATAATGAGTACAACTAACATAATACTGTCGCACGACATGAAAGCTTAAATCAAATGATTAGAATAGAATTCGAACGGACTGTCAAATGAATCGATAATCAAAGACGTGAAGAGTGTATGAATTTAATGGGTTTTATAACAATTTGAATATGAAGCAATAAGAAGTGGGGTAAGGATCCGTACCTTAAAAATTCCAAAGTGAAGCTACCTTGTGATAATATTTCAGATTTATACGTGCAGAGTTTAGACTACTGATTAGTCTTTTAACCTAATTTAAATAACATGCACACAACTAGGTTAGTAACTTAATACAACCTTTACGATAACTCACGAGATCAAATTCTCACAACGAACGACAAAGTGCGATACTTAAACTCATCCATCGAATTAACGACGAACGACAAAGTACGATACTTAAACTCATCCATCGAATTAACGACGAACGACAAAGTATAACCCTAATGTGGGCAGCACTTAAACATCCATTGGATATATTAATCGATCGGACAATGAATCGTAATAGTGATCGAGTTATTACCCTGTTCTGCAGCACCCCGCTACACTTAATTAGTGTTTTGTGTGTGTTTTGAAAGTAATTAGAGCATAACTCCGTGTAGAAGTGGAATTTCTTCGTCGTTTTTGTGCCCAGAATCAAGTGCCAAGCTCCTGTATTTATAGGTGAATTTTGACCCTTAGGCGGCCCGCGTGAGAATTAGGCTTAACTTGAGGCGGCCCGCGAGAGAACTTATTTTATGTATAGGGTTGCCACGTGTGGGACTAGGCTAGCTGAGTCGACGAAATCATTAAATTCAACTTCGTCCGCAAGTTATTAAGATAATCGTTAAGTAGGGAATACCCCCCCCCCCCTGAGTTTTAGGGGCCCTAATCCTGATTCTGAAAATTCTGAAAATTTTAAGGTTGGTGCAGAATCACTTGGGTGTCTTAATTAGGGTTTCCTATTGGGTAATTTATAAGTAATAATAATGGTTTTGGTTGATATACATAAGGATGGATCATAATATAAATATATATTATTATTATTCTTTTATTTTCTAGAATAATGATTTTTAAATTTAGGGTTATTACATCCAACATACCCTTTTCAATATTTTTCTTTGCCGTGTCTTCTTACTAATCTTCCTCATAACATCATCCATTCATATTATAATTTATAAAATAATTCTTACAAGTTTACCTCTTCTTACGTCTTGGAGCGAACACACACCTTCTTGCGAGCTTTCGGTTTGAGTCCGAGCACTCTAACGTGGTCGAATCTCTCAAACCTAGGCTCTAATACCAACTTGAAACACCCATTTTATATAATGGTCAAAAAGATAAATAAAACGACAACTTTTTAAAACTTCCATACCATAATTTAGATTTTTACCAAAATGCCCTTACGGTTGGTTGAAACAAACACGACCATCAAAGGCGTTTAAAATAACCGTGCTACCGTGTAACAAGTACAACCACATCCTACTTACTTACAAACCATAAGTACGAAAATGACATTTACAACCCAAAAAGTATTTTTGACCCGTTTTTGACAACTTGTCCGGAAGCGTATACGACCGAGATGTGTGTGTTCATTCCAAGCTCGCCTTTTTCAAGATTTTGATTTACCTAGCATACACAACACCAAAACATTTATTAGTATACTTTACTTATCATAATCTACAACTTTCCTTTCAACCTTTACTTGACCCGTTAACAAGATCAAAATTTTATAAAATCATCATTATATACATTCATCCCATACTTGTATCTAATCCATTTACATGGATTTATTGTTAGCATTCCTTTGACATTCAAGCATCGAAAACATCCGACCCGTCCGTAACGAGCCATGGCTTATCCATCATCATAATTCATTATGCAAGTCTCATATGACCCATCCATTGCGGTCAATTCATTCCATAACATTATCAACATGATTTCATCATTTCGACCCGTTTTCAACGAGTCTCTACTTACACTATTCCATCATCATACTTTCCACTCATTTGACCCGTTCTCAACAGGTCAATACGCATCCTTTACTTTCTTATCTTTCTAACCTTTACTTTAATGTTCAACACGTCAACTTATCATTTTCTACACTACAACCTTCAAACTAGAGACAACAAAACAATACTATTATCTTGATTTACTTAAAAGATAGACGAAGTTCATATGAATTTACAGTGATTTTGCGTTCCAAGTACCTTCGCTTGACTTGTACCTTCTTCTTTCTTTACCCCTATAAGGTGCAACATTACATGTTTAGCTTTCACTATATTAATTACATACGCACACTTCGAGTATCAATTATAACGGTAATTGTCCGTATATAATTCCATTTCCATGCTAATTCATCAATTCATCAAGTTTTGGTGTCAAAATCCAACTAAACCAAATCAAGGCATTTCATCAAACACGTTGTGTGCGTACCATTAACAAAGCATAATGTACAAGTAATTAAAACACATTCTTCCAAAATTCTCCATGGATTAATATGATCATTCAATCTTCACAAGTCATCATTATAATCATGTATCATATGTTTTATATCAAATTATTCATCAAAATACTTTCTACAAAACTACTTTAACATCAACATATACACAAATTTAAAACACAACTTCACTAAACTTCATCTTCCTACCAATTCCATGTGGGTTTTATCCCAACTCATCAATACAATCAAAATTAAGTATATTACAACTTCCACACATTGATATTAACTAACATTCATGTTAAATTTCATAATATATTCACGGATTATACATAACCCACTTCATCAAACATCACTAAAACATAAAATTCGACTTACTTAGGGTTAAGGGCACTTAGATGATCATGAATCTTACTTCATGCACATATTTAAACTTCAATTTTTCTTTCAATTTTGCAGATTTGTGATGTTAAGGGTTTTCTTTTTCTTCACCCAGTTCTAGTCGACACACACCTCTGATGTGTGTGTTTGTGTTTTAATTGAGTTTTATTAAATCATCTTTCATCTTATTCATTATTGGTCCCTCAAGCTTGGTGCTTACATTATTAATGGCTAATAATTTATTTCTTACACATTCACCACTAGCCTTTATTAATTAGCACCTAGAATTTGGTGTTTTCTGCCATTTTTCATCCAAACCACTAACTTAATTTACCTTTTCAGTTAAGTTGAAGGATATTTGGATGAAACAGACAAATATAAAACCTCAGGGACGATTTTGACAAATATAGAATTTGGTGTTTTTTGCCATTTTTCATCCAAACCACTAACTTAATTCTTTTTAGTCACTTTTATTTAATTAATTTGTCACATATATATAAAACAGAATATACATGCAGTTCTTATAAAAAAAATTATAGTTTTGTCATATAGATTTTATAAATTTTCATCCAACCACTAACTCAGTTATTTTTTTCTATTAAGTTCAAGGATCTCTTAAATTTTATAAAGTAAGACAAAAATTAATTTCCAATTTTTTTATATACATCAGTTTTATAAAAATAAAATCTACCTCAACCTCTAAATTTTATAAAACTAAAATGCTAGTGACCATATAGAAAAAGGTCAAATAAACAAATCTTATAATATGTACAAAGTTTATAATTTATCTTCTACTCTTTTAAATTCGCTCCTAACAAAAAACAGAAGTCACTGCCCCCTATCAAACAACGTATCGTTACCAAACCTTAAAATTACCCACCAAATAGTAAGTATAATGCCATGAACCAAAAGTTTCTTTTCTCAAACCAATCAGAATAAATATTAGTTAGTTACACTCATATTTTTAGTTAGATAAATATTTTATTTCTGCCAACATATTTCTTAGGTGCTCAACACATTTAAAAATATGTAACGTTTTATAACTTTTTTCTATCTTTACACTTGATTAAATACTAAAAGTTGTAATCGATTGTTATGTGCTGCAAATCATTGATATTTATTTTATATATCATTTGCTTTTTATAAATTTTATCTATATAAAAAACTGGATATTAATTTCTGTCTTAATTTATAAAATTTAAAATATCCTTCATCTTAACAGAAAAATTAAACTGAGTTAGTGGTTTGGCTGGAAATTTATAAAATTTATGTGACAAAACTATTAGTTTTTTTATAAAAACTGCATGTATATTATGTTTTATATATACGTGACAAAATTAACTAAATAAAAGAAATGAAAAAGAGTTTGAGTAAATTGCCAAAATCGTTGCTGAGGTTTTATATTTGCAAGTTTCATCCAAATATCGTTCAACTTAACATAAAAAGTAAACTAAGTTAGCGGTTTGGATGAAAATGTCAAAGGTGAAGGGTCGTTTGCCACAAAAAAAAATCAGTTTGGATGAAACTGACAAAAAGGCCTAAACCTAAGGGACGATTTTGGCAATTTACTCTTCTATATATAACATCGATATATTGTAACAGATACATTCTCGCTAGTACACTCCAACAACACCGCCGCGAAGCGCGGACTTTAATACTAGTTTTTAACAAAGTGCCATGAAAAATACAAAATCCTTACGATAACACCAAATATTTTAAGAAAACTAAGTTGTTTATGACGTTAGTTTCATACTCTTCAATGTTTCAGCAAATCACAACTACTTGGGTGAATGTTTTATACAAAAACAAACTTGTAAATCTCGTAAGTCATGGATTTAAAAGGGTGAGTACTCACTCATAGCAAGCAAGGAGAAGGAAGCAAGAATAAAAGAACTCTTGAGCTTAAATCCTTAAAAATCAAAGCTTGAAACACTAGCAAACACTTGGACTCGAATGTTTAGGCTATGAACTTGAGATTTAAACTAGAAAAGAAATAATAAGTGTGGGTGTGTTCTGTGTTGGATGATGTTCGGCCAAGAGGGATAAAGGGTGAGAAAAAGTTGTGATGTTTTGAAAAATTGTTAAGTGATCTTCAAGGTCTAGAGATATTTTATAAACTTGATGTATGGTTTTCAAAATTAAATTGTACAAGCATGTAATGAGGAGTGTGTATTTGTTTATCATGATAAATAGTATTCGGTATGTCTTGTCTTGTCCTTTGTGCCAAACTCACGAAGAAGCAACAAAATGGAAAACAAAGTCATGAGTTGGTAAAAGAGTAAGGTTAGACTTCATTGATTCGTTTAGTATGGTCTCCATATTTCTAAGTATGGTAAACCCAATAAAATATTACAAAGTACAACTAATAAGCAAGTGGGAATTTAATTTTTTTTTTATAATATTTCGATGGTGGGAAACAAATGTGTTTTGGATCAGTGGCGGACCCAGGATTTTGGAACAATGGGGTCCAAATTTTCCGGTGTTCAAATTTTTCAGGTTTAAAAAAAACACACAAAAAAATGAAGCAAACAAGTATCGAACCTAGGATCTTTTGTGTGTAAACAAGAGGTTTTACCACTACACCAGGCTCACTTTTATTGTTATGGGGTCCAGCTTAATAATTTTATGGGGTCCATAGCAAATTTTATATACCGCTTCTACTACTTTTTTAAAAAAGATTGGGGTCCGGGGACCCCGTTCCGCTATACATGGGTCCGCCCCTGTTTTGGATGACCAAACTTGTTTTGTATTAATAAAGTGTGAATTTAAATATACAATGGGGATGGGGTTGAGATTTTGTATAAAAGAATTAAGTTGGTCTTGCAACTCTTTGATACAAATCGGTTATTTTATATGGAGGCTAGTTATATAACATCAAAAACCAAATTAAATTCATGAAGCCTAAAATAGATGTTATATATATGGTAAAAGATCAAATACAAATAAACTTAACATACTAAACATACAAATTGAATGAAAACTCAAAAAGACAAGGTGACATTTTTGTAATTACCACCAACTATCAAAGTTACTATACAAATGTGAACTCAACAAAAAATAACTTAAAAACACAATTTTTTTAATATTTTTTTATAAAAAATCGCTACATTTTTTTTGCTACTAAAAGTAGCGATTTTTTTATAAAAAATATTAAAAAAAAAAATTTTTGTGTGTTTTTTTTTTATTTTTTTTTAGATTTTTTAGGGTTTTTGGGGGGTTTAGTTTTTAGCATTTTAGCTTGGGTTGGGGGGGGGGGGGGTGTTTAGGTTTTTGAGGATGGGGGAGGGGGTTTAGGTTTATTTTTTTTTTTTGGGGGGGGGGGGGGGGGTGGGTTAGGTTTTTTTTAGGTTTTTAGGGGGTGGGTGGGGGGGGGGGGGGGTTAGGTTTTTGGGGGGGAGGGGGGGGTTAGGTTTTTTTTAGGTTTTTTAAATACATTTGTAGAGTAACTTTGATAGTTATTGATAATTACAAAAATGTCACCTTGTCTTTTTTACTTTTCCTTCAATTTGTATGTTTAGTATGTTAAAATTATTTGTACAAGAACTTTCCCATCTATAATATACCTTGAAATCTAGGTTTAAAATATATTTAGAATTTAAGATAACCATATACACATGAATATGTGTCATTTGTGTGTATATATACCTGTAGATATGTATAATTATATATACGTGCGTGTCCATGATCTAAAATTCTTTTAAAATATGTTGACACAAATAGCTATAAAAGGATTACCTAGTGTACATATATACATATTTAGAAATTACAAGACAAACGCATAACTCTATAACTATAAAGATATAATGGTTTAATGTATAACCATCCAAGGTTTTGAATATAAACGCATAACTCTCAAACCCATGCATAATGGAATTGTTGAATAATTTTATGGAATTATTGGATTTATCGAAATTATCACCAACATTTGTGTGTGTCACGTTAATTCGCAAGTGACCCGGTAATTTCTAAAAATAACTATATGCAAAATGTGACATGAATAAAAATTTCTATGCATATGAAGACCCAATTAATAAAAATTAAGTCTAAAACTAAGATCACGATGTGTGCGAGATTCGGGTTTGTACGGATGTTAGTCTGGATTTGCCGGTTGTCACATAAGCAGAGAGTGCTTGGGGAGTATTCAGCCTATACGAAGAGTACTCGGGCCTCGACAACCTACCTTATAGCGAGTACTCGAAAAGTACTTGGCATTCAAGACCTTATTTTACAACCATGAATTATGATCAGGGGCGGTTCTTAGAAGGGCTGTGGCAGGGCCACGGTCCGGGCAAGTTTTTCGGCCGTAGTGTTAATTTTCCGCATTTCGATCGAAATTTTTTATATATACTATGTTTGGCCCGGGCTTGCCCGGGCTTTTTTTAGTGCCCGTGTCTTTCGGCCCTGGCACATTCAACAGGCAAGATCCGCCACTGATTATGAGTACCAAGTACGATATGTTGTTGTGTAACCCAATACTAACTAAGAAGCAAATCATTAGTACGAAGTACGAGTTTATAATGTGTAGAAACTTTTGTGAAACAAAAACTAAAAGGAGTGAAAAACAAGTAAACAAGGAAGAAAAAAAAAAACCAAAAGATGACGATTTAAAGAAATAATGAAGAAAGTTATTGATCTTATAATGTTAGTGAATAAATGAATTGTCAGTATTAACAAATAAATGGTCAATAAATGCTTTCAATATTTTAGTAACGATACATAAAGAATAGTATCTTGAAACAACTATGATTTTAAGTTGCATATGAACCACGAAAAAAAGGTATGTATATCTCTTGTAAAATATCACTTGTCGAATAATGTCATTAACACGAGTTGTGTCATTTGTCGAACAATGTGATTAACATGAGTCGTATCACTAGTCGAATAATGTCATTAACACGAGTCAAGAAATAAAGATATAAGGTTGCAACAGGGTCCGGGGTTATCTTATATCAAAACATCCAACATGCACTCCTATGAGGGGCGTAGCTAGTGTATTAACCCCGTCTTCATACCATTTTTGTAGTGTAAAAAATAAAAATAAAAATTCGGTTTTATACAAAGGATATACCCCTTATCCTGAAAAAAAAATTGGGATGCTCCTAAATTTGTGTGATAGCTCCGCCACTAAGTCTTCTATGGTGCAAAAAATGTATCATATCAGTCACATATAACTACTCTTCAAGTTAGTGCTTCAACGATCTCCACTAGAAAATTAACTCACTGGACGAAAATACCATCGTATCCGTCGGTTATTAATTACCAACTGATCACACAAATAGGTAGTCTAAACAAACAAACAAAAAAATGCATATTTTTACAATCAATCTCCATATATCCAAAAACTTACAAGATCAAAAATAACAATATGTTCAAAACCATAATTTGTGTCATTTCAATCTGTTTTTCCCACTTATGCGAACTCAGAAGGAGGCATAAAGAAGTCATTATTCAATCCCAAAACATTAAAATGAACCTCCTCAATCTTCCATTTTTCTTCAAGCTCTCTCTTATGATTGGATGAATGTTCTCCATATCTAAAAACCGTTACAGAAGTTTTCCCGCTATGTGCGATATTGACACCCTCGACGTATCTATAATCCTCGATCACTGATTCTGTGCTGGTTTCCCAGTAAATGCCATCCCCATTGTCACCATTAACCGAGAGCAATCTAGAGTCCTCAAACTTGACTAGAAGACCCGATCTTTGGCTAAAGTAACCCCAGATTGTGTGATGTATGATCTCATATTTCGGGTTGGCATGTGCTTCGAGATCAGACTGGCTTGTATCAAGCTTTAGTATAAAGCATTCCTCGTCATTTATGATCTTTTCGCCTATGCATACTGCTTGAAGAAACAAATCTCCTGTGGACCTTGGGTCCAATCCCTACAAAAACATAGTTAGGTTGAGTAACTAAGATTGGGCTTACAATTTGGATCCAACTTGTTGATGGTTTACATGGCGATCGATTCCAAAGTTTGTATTTTATTTCAACTTTTTGTATATTAATACTCTACAATTATATATAAGCTAATTACGTTTAGAGTATAATAGTTTGTCCTCATTTTTTTCACAAAATGCTAATCAGTATAAGTTATCATATAAAATGTATGTCTATTTAAATTTATAAAATAAACAGGTCAACCCACTAAATCAGCCTGAACACACACTGTTTAGCTAAACGGTTCGCAACTTAAACCTGAACTTATTTAGACTAAGTTCAAACCCACAAATTTCGCTTTAGGTTTTTGTTAGGGATTGACAGAGTTTTACCCTCCTAATCAAGACAGGCAAGACTAGGTTAGCTTGTCCAAAACACATTTTGTGTCCAAATTTTTAGAATTTTTTGTAGATAACTAATCTGTTATTGTTACAAATACAATATTACTATATTTTTGCAAAACAATTCAGTCATTCAACCCGTTATGAAACTATTTCAAGTCATTGTAAATGCGACATTAGGTGGTATTTAGGTATAGAAAATGTTTTTCTTTTAAGTTTTAGCCGTTATCTTTTAGAGATAAACATAACAAATATTTATGAATATATGGGTCCAAATTGTAAGCCCAATCTTAGTTATTATAGCTATAATTTCTTATTTGAATAATGGTTTAAAATAGTGTTGATGTATACCTGAAGAAATCGACGAAGAGGACGAGGAGGACCTTTGGTAACGGGTCTTAGTTGGTTTGAAGAGTGTCTCCAAGAAATCTTACCATTACTTCCTGAAATAACTTTGCAACCGGAAACTAGTAACTCTAAACACCATAAATTTGGATTCTTTTGCCAAAGAACAAATCCGCCCGTCTCCTCCTTGTTTCGCGTCTTCACGGTCTCATCACCTTGGTGAAACTCCGACGCACTCATCTTCACTTGCCCGATCGCACATAGACTTTGTACCAAATTTAAAGCCTGTTGTCCTCCAATTGCTGCCATGTATTGCTGCACTATATATTTTGCTGTTGATGATTCCTTCAAAACACATGCAACACTTCATATGTTATTCCTATAGGTGGCAGTTCTGACATGACATGAAAATAATCAGGTTTTGGATTGTCATATCTGACTCATTTAACAAACAAGCCGTAGCTAATCAAAAGGGTCATGCTTGGGTTGACATGCATTTAATCTATTTAATCAAACATGTTGATCTGCCAACTCGTTACGACATGTTCGACCTATAAATTACACCCATAACCCGTATGACATGTTTACAACCGGTCAACTTAAAGGGGTAGAGTTGGAGTTTTTTACATGAATAATACATGGGTTGTACGGGTTCAACAATTCAACCCCGCCAATTTTGCACCACATATTTCATAATGCAAATAATAAGTGCCTCTTAGAAAGACTACTATACCCTAGGTAAGCATTTTTATATCTTGCTTAATGCTTACAATAGAAGAATTACGAATAGAGCGAGCACTTGAATCGTCTAGTTGAATCTGAAGGGGAAGAAGAGGAGACCCGACTACGTAAAGCAAAAAACTAAGCTCGTTATAACTCTTAGCAACGGCGGGAGAAGTCCATTTTTCCGACGTCTGAGCCTTCATCCATGTCGCCATGTTTTGCCATCGTAGAGAAACACTGGTTCCCATGCTCGTAAACATCTCCTCTGGTATTGGTACGTCAAAAATAGTTTCCAATGCATCTTCGCGGTCGAAATTCGGGCAAAGTACCCTCATATGTGTTATTTGATTAGGTTATGCAAATTCAAAGGGAAGAAACACTAGTTTGGTTGTTTTTCAATGTTGTTGAAAGACTTAAGTGGTTTGTGATGGGGATGAGAAGGTGAGGGTGTAGTGGGCAAATCACAATTTTCCAAGGGTGCACCTTAATTGTAGTGGTATATGTATGGCCATTATTTACCTTTGCATTTTTTATGCTCTCAATTTGACTGTTCCAATCTTTTTATTGACAAAGTATTAGAAAACTTAATATCATGTAACATGCTAAATTATATTCATAACTTTTTGTTTGGAATTTTTGTTTGGAATTATTATACGGGACCCATGTACAAACGATACATGGTGAACGGATCCTAGATCAGTTCAGATCCGTGTTAGTTGTGGCAATAAGATTAGAACTCATGAGTTATGACGGGTGCCACCATCGGCCACTACGCTAAGGCAAGTGATGCAAGAAAATGCAGAAGATGACCAAAGTTCTATATTGGGAGGACTGACATTAAGGTTGGCTGTATGGGTGAAGCTTTTAAGGAGGGAAGGGGGTGGCCGACTCTCCGAACTTTTCGCTAAGTAGTGGAGAGTATGTAGTTTTCGTATAGAAATTTTTGGGTATATACGTTTCGACCCCCCAGTTTTATAGCAATTATTAGGTCCGGTGACTTACGCTCCTGTTCGAAAATCTCAAGCTTCGCCACTGGCTGGTTGATTACGAAGGAAAAGAAGATGCAAAATTTCTTAGGGGTTGAGTTCCATGTCAAATGTGGAACAGTGGAAGTAACACGAATAAGCATAGTAATAATAAATCAAAAAGGTGTTGGTATCACCGAGGTTTTTTAGTTCGTTTTAATTATCCTACAAATGATAATTTAATGGGTAAAATTAATATAAGTAAATGGTGATGTTAAATATCTTTATTAATTAGTAGAAAGTTTGATCGGTAACATACCTCACGAACCCCGTCTAGTTCATGGAATCGTACTAAGTTTCTAAATGACATGTTTAACGAGACTTCAAGATTTTTTTTTGAACAACAAATTTCTTTTATTCCATCTCGTTTATGAGACTTGAACTCAAGACCATCATCTCCCAAGGTGTTTAAACTTTGACTTTGCCAATAGACCACCATCCCATTGGTAATGACTTCGAGATTAAGTTATAATAATCAAAACAAAAATAGAAGAGTGTTGTGTATATTTAAAAAATCGTATAAAAATGGAGAGGTAAATCTCCCCTTTCTATTAAAGGAGAGATTAACTTATAATAATTAAAACCAAAATAGAAGAGTGTTATGTATATTTAAAAAAATCGTATAAAAATGGAGAGGTAAATCTCCCCTTTCTATTAAAGGAGACTAGCTGCTGACATCGTTTTTACTTATGTGGCGATCATACGTTCCACCAACAATACGTTTCTAATCTCATTATTACATCACATCTTTATAATTTATAATTCAGAGTTAACTGTCATTTACGTCTTTGTGGTTTGTCCACTTTTACCATTTGAGATCAAATTTCAAAATTGCACAATTTTCCTCCCTGATATTATCGAAACATGTCATTTCAGTCCAAAAAACTAACTTAGTTAAAAAAAATCCATAACTCAGTTATTCCAGGGATGTAAATGACATATAAAGTATAGGGACGAAAATGGCACATAACTTCAACAAATTTTTATTTTTTAAATCTCTTCTTCTTATTATTATTACACATAGTTAGGGATGAGCATTTAGTACCGTGTACCAGTACCAAATTTCCTGTACCGAATTATTTTCGGAACCAACTTTTGCGTTTTTTGGTACCGGTACTTTCGGTTCGGTACCGGAATTTTACCGAATATTACCTTCAAATACCAGTATCGTACCGAATATTTTAGGTACTGGTATCCTTATTTGGCGATTTTCAATACCGGTACCGAGCTCATCCTTACACACAGTCTCTTCCACCCCTATCTACATCACCACCACCACAACCCCTGCCACCACCACCAGACAACCACCACCTGTAAAAAAAAAAACCTCACACCCACGTTAAATCATAACAGCTCTCTCTCTCTCTCTCTCGATACGGTTTGGTGGTCGTGACGGTTGTTTGGTAGTGGTGACGACAGTGGCTGTGTTGGTGGTGATGTAGGGAGGGTGAAAGAGACTGTGTGTATGGGTGTAAGGACGAGCTCAGTACTGGTACTGAAAATACCGGTACCGAAAATGTTCGGTATAATACGAATCAGTATTTAAAGGTAAAATTAAGTAAAATGCCGTTACCGAATCGAAAACGCCAAAAAGTGGGTACCAAACCGGTACCCAAAATAATTCGTAGAGAAAATTCGGTACAGAAACCAAATGCTTATCCCTAACTGTGTGTATATATAATAACAATAATAGTAATAACAATAAAAAGTAAAGAATAAAAATTTCTTGAAGTTATGTGCCATTTTCGTCCCTATACTTTATGTGTCATTTACGTCCCTGAGATAACTGAGTTATGAGTTTTTTTAACTAGGTTAATTTTGTAGGATCGTTATGCGACCTAACGAGTCGATCAGAAGAGTGCTCAGACTGAATCAGAGGCGGAATTCATTGATTCAGTATTTGTTTAGCTTGATTTCACTAATTTGTCTCAGTTTATTGATCTGGTAACAAGTTACAAGCTCTGGAGACGATTTGGCAGGGCTTCGCCGTACCATACAAGACCTCAACCTCACTTACTTTCTGATTTCGCTTATATGTCCTATTTATAGATGACCTGATTCCACTCTTATGTACATGACACATAAGCGGAATCACCTGAAACTGATTCCACTCTTATGTACATGACACATAAGTGGAATCACCTGAAACTGATTCCACTCTTATGTACATGACACATAAGTGGAATCACCTGATTGACACATAAGTGGAATCAGATTCCACTCCTATGTACATGACACAAAAGCGGAATTAGCCTCTAAACTCTAAACATTCTCCTATTTTCTCGCACAACGCACCCTAGTCTATACAATACAATGTAAGACTCGATACAAGACGAAGTCGACAGATGTAGTGCACCAACAGACTCCCCCTCAGATGTTGACGAGTCGACTATCGAGTCACGACAATGCTGTGTCTTCACTTCTTCAGTCTTGATCAGTCTCTGGGCTTTTCTCTCTCTATCGGTCTTCTTCAGGAACTCTTCCTGGAATCATGTACCCGGATTTTTCTCTGGTTCTAACTCTCATCAGACTCCTCCTATCATCGATCTGGGATCGCTGTCTGGAATTTGTTATCACCTTTGAAATCAAATCCTGGCTTTTACATTTTAAGCTCTCCTCAGGTTCTGATGTATCTCCTGGCTTTCGTAGCAACAGGATCAGAAACCTACACATCTCAAACACACAATTATAACAAACAATATTGTGATTCAACCTAATGAATCAACTAAAACTTTGAGAATCATTTACGTTTAACACTTATCAAACTTTAAAACATTTTTAAATCTGATTCAACTTAATGAATCATCTAAACATTTCAAATCAATTAACCAACTCATCTGTTCATCATGTTTATCCGTTGAGATTTTAAATATCAGCTTTCCAACATCAGTTGTCGAAAATCTTATTGAATTTTTCAAAATTTATGCTAAAACACGCTAAAAATCTTTTTGGATTTTTGAAATAAAGTAAATGCAGTAAAGAAATATTTACAAACAATATTTTTGTGAGCTTGTGTAAGAGGATCATATCAGTTTTGAGACAAATCACCAACACCGTTAAGCTTTAAACATTTACAGTTCTAAACGATTCACGTTGATTGACGATATTGTTGTCCACTTAAACTCAATCTAAAAACTTTCAAAATGCTTACCGATACATTAGGTATATTTAGATAGCACTAAGTTCTTATGGACCCCACGATCTCAGCATATCCCCTCATCATGCAATACACTGACTCAAGTAATGCCTTTAAACTTTTATCAACTGTGATTTGTGCGAAAACAAAGCAGAATGTTTAAACATTAACAATCAGGTCGATACTTCCGTATACGCAGAGAAAGTCCAATGTTTAAACAAAATAAGAAAATAAAACAAGTTGAAATTTTTTAGGCTTTAACCACCAGGTCGATACTCCCGTATACGCAGAGGAGGTCCAAAGCTTAAACGAAACACCAAAGAAAATAAAGCAGAACGTTTAGGCAACAACATCAGGTCGATACTCACGTATAAACAAAAGATGTCCGATGCTTAAACAAAATAAAGAAATAAAACAAGTTTAAATCTTTGCAAAATGAAATACACAATCACAGTGACTTTTTAGCAAAGTTGTGAAAAGTTCACAAACTTAACCAGTTTTATGTCTTTCGACAATCAGCGATTACTGAGTAGGTACACAGTCAAGAAGGACAAAACTAAGTACTATGCTTTCAACCATGTTTCCCACTAGAACTAGGCTTTTTCATTTAAGTTTGTATTGTTATCGCAAATCTACTAGTCTAGCTGAGCCTACCGTCACATCGTTAGTGAGACCGTTTATCACATTTTAACTTTACATTTCTTTAGCATGCTGTGATAGTCCACTGATTTTCTATCATTTCCTCTTGTTTCAGCAAAACTCATTTTTAAAATTTTCAATGTTTTTGACATTTTCAAATTTTCAAATTTTTTAAAAATTTTTACTCCCCCTAAAATCAAAATATGTCTCAATTTTGATTTTCTGGGGAAATTTGAAAATAAGCTGTACAAGAAACTTGACAACATAATGAGAATCACTTCAATTCTCCATTCACTTGACTTGAACAATCAGAACTCCCCCTGACAACAAACTATTTTTCCATTATGATCTCAAAACACTTAAGTTTGTTTTAATCAAATGTTTTTTCCGGAAAATAAGTTTTGTGTGTCTTTTCACAAATTCGGGGATCTTTCATCACTTTGTTTTCTTCAACCACTTGTAAAAACTAACATTTTTAAGATCAATCCTCAAACATCACTTGTAGAAAATCAAGTACAACTTAATGTCCCTGATTTACCACTTGTAAGTCGAAATCACTTTCGTGAATTTCTCAAGAAATGTGCCGATTCATGTTCCACGCTTACCAACCTGGGAACTCCGGCAAGTCAGGTTTTTCATTTAAACAGATTCACCCAAGCCTGACAATCCTTGGGTGATTTTGAATTCTTGTTCAACAATGGTGGAAAATTTGCATCATCCATTGTTAAACCTGAATTCTCCATTTTTACCTCAACCAAAGGCTCCTCTGGCTTTGACGAACCATAATCATTGCCTGCACATGGCTTGTCTGACTTTCACCTGTCAGATTCATTGCCTGAAGGTGGCTTGTCTGACTTTGATACGTCAGATTCATCGCCGACCATTTTCTTCTTTTTCTTATCTTCTTTCGTCCTCAGATTTGTATCTGATGAATACGTTTTGCTAGATTTGTTGTTCTTTGGAGAGCAAGACGATTTATCAGAACTTTTATTTGTTTTGCCAGCTGTATCCGAGGACAAGATCTTCTCTAGATACTCTCTAGCTTTCTTCCTCTTCTTCCTCGGTCTGTCTTTTTGCCCCTGTGAAAGCTTCACTTTCATTTCTTGAACTTTAGGTTCTTGAACCTTTTGTTCTTTGGGCTTGACATTGACTGATTTCTTTGCCATCTTCTGAGAATTAACCCTCAATCTTTCATTTGATCTCCTTGGGCAATCTCTGGCAATGTGACCTATGATGTTGCAGTTAAAGCATCTCCTCGTCTCATAACTCCAACCTTGGCAGTTAACAGCAATGTGTCCTTGATAACCGCATCGGTAACACACTCTGTTATCGTACCAATCACCATTTTCAGCCCAAATGCTCAAATCAAAGCACTGTTTGGCTTGGTGATATTCCTTTTTCCTTTTGATTGCTGGATTTGACTTTTGAGCACTGTGGTCTGACCTGCACCACTTATTGCCAACTGTTTTTGAGTTTTCATTTTTTACTTTTTGTAATTTTTGATTGCGATTGGATGATCGATCTGATGAGCTTTTATTATCTTTTTGAACATTTTTCTCATTTTTAATTTTTTGTTTCTGTTCCACTTTCTTCTTCAAAGTTTTTTGCTTAGAGCATTCTCCCTTTTCAGTCGATTGCAGAACAGTTTTCTGAAATTTATCTTTTAATTTCAAAAACAATTTTTGTTTTTCAATTTTATCTTTTTCATCATCAGATTTTTCATCGCAATCTTCAACTACGACTTTGTCATAGTTTGTGACATTGTCACTTATTGGAACTGAATTGATCGGTTTTGGACAAGGAAAATTCAAACTATCTGATGAAGTCACAAAACCTTTCAATTTCCTTTCAAGTTCATCAATCTTGTTTCTTGAATTCTCAGCTTCGTTTTCAAGCTGAGAGATTCTTTCAAGATGAGACTTGATTGATTTTTCATTCTCATTCTTCATGTTTTCAAGAACAGACTTTTCATTTTCCAAAATATTTATCTGTTCTTGAAATTTTGTCTCATTTGCTTTTAGATTTTTGTTCTCAAGCTTTATCCAGAAATCTTCATTTTCTGAATTCGACTCCTTTTCTTCTAACTCTTTGATTTTCTTTCGAGCACATTCACATTCCTTTTCAAGATTGATAATTTTCTAAAGATGGGAATTTATCGTTTTTGCTTTTCGATGTTGTTTTTGCTAAACACATCTCTCCCATCTTCAAGAATTTTTATTTGATTTTGAAAAGCTTTTTCAATTCTTGATTTTTCAATTTCAAAACTTTTAATCTTTTCTTCAAAAACATTTTCTTTTTCTTTCAATTTCTGATTTTCCAATGTCAAACTGTTCAATTTACTTAACAGTTTGTCATTTTCAGAGTTCAGCTTTACACATGTTTCTTTCAAACCAAGAATCTGTTTATCATCAGCTTGCTTCTTATCATTCAGCTCTTTGACTTCCAAAATCAAACTTTCCGCATCTTTCACAAGTTTGTCATTTTCCGTCTTTAAGCTGTCACATGTAAAACACACTGATGCAGAATTTGAAGATTCATTCTTTACAGATTATTCCTTCTTTGACATTTCCTTTATCTCTGTTTTGTATGTTCCTGCACAAAAAATTTTAACGAAATCAAGCGGATTCAGATTTTCATCAATATAACAACCCCTTTTCATATCGTATGTCATATTACTTTTTGCAGCAAGACATACATTAACTCTTCTTTTCATTTCAAGAATCAAATTCAAATCCATTTTCATCAAATTACTTTCCAAAGCTTTACACAATTCTTTCCTTTTCTTTCCATTTTCAAATTCATGAGTTTTAAGTATACTGATGCACCTTTTTAGTTGTAATTTTGAAAAATTTGAATCCTTTCTTAAAATTTTTAAAAATTCACTCCATTCAAAAGGTAAAGCATCTGCAAATTTTTCTATCTTTTCAGCATTTGATAGAAATATCTCATGATCTTTTAAGTAACCAAGTAAGACTCCATATCGGTTCTCTAAATCTTCCAATGTTTCATTTTTCAAACATGCAAAATATTTAAACCTTTTGACCCAAACTTCCTTTTTCACATTTCTATAACTATCGTCCAAATACCCCCATATACCAATCATTTAATCTTTCAAGATCATGATTTTCCATCTCATCAAAGACCACTGCCATTTTTCTAACAATCCCGATCCGTTTTCTACAATGTCACAAAAATGAAATCCCAAATGTTCGTATGAGTGGAATCACTGATGTTCGTATAAGTGGAATCACTGATGTTCCTATAAGTGGAATCACTGATGTTCACAAAAGTGAAATCAGGATCTTATGATGACACAAAAGCGAAATCAGGATTTTATGGTGACACAAAAGCGAAATCAGGAACTGATGGTGACACAAAAACGAAATCACTTGGTTCTTGGAGCGAAATCAGATGTTAATGATGGTCACAAAAACGAAATCAGCAAATGTCCATAAAAGCGGAATCACTTCGGGATGCATTTTGGTCCATTTTTACTTCGAATTTCAGTTCCAAACTTTCCAGGATTTGTCTATAGTCAATAACACACAGTCTGTGAAATTTTGAACCGATTCTGACCGTGAAATCTTTCTGAATTGAGAAAAGAAGGTGTAGAAATCAGAATACTTGAGCGAAAAGGAGCTAAACGGTAAGAACTCTTCCTCCTGAGCTCTGATACCACTTGTAGGATCGTTATATTTTGGACCGAAATGACACGTTTCAAGAATATCAGGGAGGAAAATGATATAATTTAGAAATTTGGCTTAAAATAGCAAAAATGGACAAACTACAGAGACATAAATGACACTTAACTCTATAATTTAGAGTTAAAGACTGTTTTCGTCCCTGTGGTTTGTCAAAAATCACTATTTCAGTCCATTAGTTTAAAAATTACGATTTCAGTCCATGTGGTTTCACTTTCGTAACCTATAACAACCCTCCTAAAATTTGTTGGAACACCCCTATATGTCCTAAAATACACTCCGTATACGAAAAGTGGGCCCGAAATACCTTTATTTTAATAAAAATCAAATAAAAACAATATTTTATTGCTCTCGCGGGGCGCGACAGAGGCAAGCAAGGCTGTCGCAGGGTGCGACAGCTTGGCCACCAATGGGCCCCCTTAGCCGCCACGTGTCTATGTCGTGTCGAAGCTATACCGGTGATTGGCCAAGGCTAGGCCCTAGCTAGCCTAGCTTGCGGGGCGCGACGAACCCCTCTTATCTCCGTCGCGGGGCGCGAGAGACCCCTGATCAGGCCCTATAAATTGGATGACCGAGCTTCAGTTGATTTTCGTTCAAAACTTTCGAATTCTCTCTCAATTCTGAATAGCAATTACTATATCGGGTATAATACCCCCCTAAATAGCGAAGCTCTGCCTCGTTGTAAGTATTATAACCCCCGGTTACGTATTAGATACGCTGCCCGATTGATCTAGTGGTCCGTAACGCATGTCGAGACTTTGCCTGACTCAGTCGTTGGAGTTCTGTCTCGGGGAGGGTATAACTAATGTAAAGTTTGGATTATTATACTAATGCATGTACATTGTTTAATTTATTAGATTATAACCAGGAAGTCACATGGAAATACCTAAAATAGCAATTTGAGTGATTCCTCTTTTCACAAATTGTCTTTACAAAACCTCAATTGTTTTAATTTATTTTTTAACAGTGATTGAGTATTTGTATTCTACAATTATCGTCGGTATGTTAGGGTTTTGTATACAAAATTTGTTACTACACTGTGAGTAGTAACATTACCACCAGTTAGGATTGACAGTACCGTGGGTGGTAATTAAAGTAGATATAAACAAATGTAATTGCTGGATTGCCCTCAGTGCTGTAAAATGATAAAACTTGTTTTGATTAAACTGGGATTCACTCGCCAGTATTTCTTGCTGATAAAATGTTTTTAAACGTGTTTTAGGTAACAAAATGTGAAAGCCAAATAGAAGCCAGCTAGAGAGCACTGAAGGCTTGGAAAAGTGGCTATAAAAGTACCTAAATAAAGAAGAAGTTTTATTTCAATAAATTAGGGTTATTCCTAAAAACCTGTTTGTAATGAAAACTTGGGTTTTTCTCATATATTTATAAATTATACAATGTGGTGTTTTACTCTGATAAAATATTTCCTAACTACGGTCCTGATGAAATTTCTGCTGCCAAATTAATGATAAACACCAATACGACCATCTCTGAGTAGGCCGCGGCCGCCCGCCTCCCGGGGCAGGGGTCGGGGGTTGCGACAGAAGGTGGTATCAGAGAGCTACAGCCACTGATTTCAGCCATAGAAGTGTTCTGCTGACACCAAAATTTTATCTATTATGTTAGGAAATAATCTATAGGATTACGTGCATATCTACATATTATTGTTTTGTGTTATTTGATAATTTGTTAGTTTATAGTCTGAGTGATCAAGGACCATCGGACGCCTATCGTCAATTGTCTAGTTCTCCTAGAGATGAAGGAACTTCTTCCCAGCCTACCCCTCGGGGTATTCAGCTGACATAGAAGAGGGGATTTTCATATTTAAGGCGCAATCCGAAGAACCATTCCCTACCAAAAATAGAGGATGGTTCAGTTAGGGAGCACACGAGCGTAGGAAGAGAATGAGGAAGTTGCAGCAGCAACGGGCAACAACAACAAATAGGGAGATGAATGCCCAGACCCAAGACATAATCAATAGGCTATTCGCCAACTTTCACATATTAGCTACCATAGCCGCAGACCCAAACTTAGAACAAATCATTGCACCACAGCCACTACCACTGTTTCCAACTCAACCCATGGAAATATGACCTAACCCAGGAGACCAGCTTCCAATACCTGCCTTCGACCCAAACGAAATCCCTGGAGTCCCAGCACCAAACCCTTTAGCTTATGACCCATGGAACAATGAACATAGAGATTATCGAGAACTCTACCCACCAGAGGAACCCATACCTAACCTTTTAGCACCATACCCTAACCTTGACCCTCTAGATCCATACTAGGATGCCGATCAGTATGTTTGGGAAATATTAGAAAACCCATACCCATATGGAGAACCCGTACCACCGTACCCTGACCCGATACCATCACCACAATCACCCATGAGTATCGAAAACGTGCAGGAACTCCGCACGTTTGGTGAGGAGTTATTAGATGAGGGAGAAAGAATCAGACAAATAGGGGAGAAGCTCGTTAGGAAGTACGACGAGCGCAATATGCAATACTGGATGAACCCTTAGTAATAATAATAATAATAATAATAATAATAATATAGATATAAATAAAAAATAAAATAACTCCTAAATATTTGGTAAAAATAAATAT
Organism: Helianthus tuberosus; assembly: GCA_030545235.1. Lineage (NCBI taxonomy): Eukaryota > Viridiplantae > Streptophyta > Magnoliopsida > Asterales > Asteraceae > Helianthus > Helianthus tuberosus. The sequence goes on along the minus strand of CM060378.1, from coordinate 61,728,720 downwards.
GCGAGTAGTTTGAAAAAAAAATAGATAACCTAAATACTTACTGATGCATAACTAGTAGTATAATTTCAATTCCAGTTGCAGCTTGTAATATATAAATGTATGAAATAGAGTAAATGTCGCAATGCACGACGATTTTTGATCAACCTGTTTGTGTGTGTGATTGCTCGCATTAAATCCTGTTTTGTGATATTAATATTTGGTAAATGTTTATAATCCAGATGGACAACGAAGTGAATCAGGAAAACCCGAATAATGATAATAACGGGAACCAATTAGATAACAGTGCCATGCAACACATAGTGGCACAAGGGATTATAGACGCTATGCCATATATTATCAAAACGGTTAAGGAAGCAGAAAATAATAAAAGTAATAGTGGAAGTAAACGACCACCTACTGAACCCAGTCACAACGTAAACAATGGGCCATTACTTCAATTGCCTATTCCAAAAAGAAGAAGAACCATGTCTTATGGTTGTTCTTACAAAGAATTCTGGTCTTGTAAACCAATGGAATTCTGGGCAATGAAGGAGCCATTGCAGCTCTACACTGGATAGAAAAGACTGAAGTAGTCTTAAAGATAAGCAAGCGTGCAGAGGAAGATAAAATCATGTTTGCTTCCAGTCTTTTTAAGAATGCAGCTCTAGAATGGTGGAACACTATTCTCCAGTCTAAGGGAAGTGTCAGAGCCTATAATATGGAATGGATTGAGTTTAAGAACATGGTTGAAAGGAAATTCTGTCCTCTCAATGAAAAAGAACAAATTGCTAATAAGTTCTTAAACCTTAGAATGACTAGAGTAGACTGTAAGGGTTACACTACCGTATTCTTCAAATATGCTAGAATTGTGCCAACCCTAGCTTCACCAGAGCCAGTATTAATCTCCCGTTAAATTTGGGGATTAATCAGTGAGATTAGACATGTAGTTAAGGCAGCTAGACCACAATCTATAGAAGAAGCTGTAGAACTAGCCAATGCCTTGACTGATGAACTAGTACGTACACAAGAGGAAAACCAAAAGAAGAACCTAGCTCAAAAACTTACCTAGGAATTTCGCTACGGTAATTCAAACCGAGGGAAAAAACATAGGTTCTACCTCTACACCTTACTGTAAGGCCTGCAAGAAGAAGCTTTCAGGGAGATGTTCTACATACTTGTAACACCACGTAAAAACGTGTCCAATTATGTAAAGACACGTGTCCTAAACTTTAAATATGTTAAAGATTGAGTTTGAAGGACTAAAGTTGACAAATGATGAAATTATGTATGCGAAGGGACTAAAAGTGTCAACATGCCAAACTTGTGCCTCTGAATGACCATGCATGAAGAATATATTCTTAAACGAATGATTAATTGGATATAAGAAGCCATTTATGAAAATAATCGAAAGATTATAAACTACAGGGGTTAAACGTGTCAACATGTTAATTCTTACCTCTGAGTGACCTTTTAACGAACCCGAGGCTTCGAAATATTCAAATATATTCTCAAGAATAAGTGGTATAAATTTCACGTGGTTTCGAGATCGGTATACAAGTTTTCAAGACTTTGGGTAAAAAGTGTCAACATGATGAAACTTGTGTTTATGGTGATATTTAACGAAACCGGGCCTAACGGAGTTTGGTTATACTCCCTTGAACCTCTACAAACTAACTACAAGGGCCTTATATGCCAAAAATGAGGTTAAATAAGGTTTATAATGACCAGGGACTGAATCTGTCAAGTTTAAAATATTTTTCACATGAACAGAAGGTTATCGCGACCCGCATAGACTCCTTCTGAGTCTTACGCGGCCCGCGTGAAAGTGCCCAGTGCAGAAAAGTGTTGCCAGCTGCAGGTTTAAGTTCAGAACCGACTTTAACTCATTCTAAGTAATACCATAGGCTGATTGTCGGTCTTGTGATACCACTAGGACACCTGGGGTGATCCTCGATGCCTCCAAAACAGCTGCAAACATCCTAATGCATAACAAATTAGTATATAAGGACCCTAAATTCATTTGTTCAAGTGCTCATTTCATTTGCAACAATTCAAAAACTCACTTCTTGAGATAGCCAGCATTAGAAGAGGATCAAGAAGTGTAGAAAAGATAGCTAGGACCTTATGTAAGTGTCTTAGTCCCTGCTTAGTTCATTTTATTAGCTTAAAAACCGAAAAGTCAAAGATATTGTAATTAGAATTTGACTTTCGGTTTAATTATAAATAGTCCAGCCACTGACCGAAATAAAAGTGGTTATGTGACCATATTAATGTAGGTGATTAACCCTTAAAAGGGCGCCTCCTAATTATTTCGTTTGACTAGTTAATTGTCGGGTCAAACTAGTTAGTCAAAAAGTCAAGCTGGACAGAAACTTTAATAATAATTTAAACTAATAAAACAGAAGTTATAAATTATATTTTAACATTCTAATAACTTGGTAATTAGTATTAGAACATGTTTAAACCTGTCTAACCCGACAATTATCAGTCTAAGGTCGGTTCATAACCGAAAGTCGCAAAAGCTTGACTTTTGCTTTGACTTTCAGTTCTGACCCGTTTAAGCTTAATTCTCCCATGTTTTAAGCATCCATTAGGACCATATTATATAGTAGTATAACCCCCTGGACTTATATTGCTTGGTCCTTAGTAGTTTGAATTATATGCTCTTGTTTGTTAATATGCTTATAAATGCCATAATTGCCCTTTTGACATATAAATGAGATTTTTAGAAATGTGAGAGGACAAAAACTTTTGTTACTGATATATAAGCTCGTCCCGAAAATTTGACATTAGTTCTTGGTCTCAAACAGAAGTTATGCTCGATATCGTAAATAGAAGCTTTTTATTAATAAAATTGCGATATCTTGCATAAGACATGTTTAAACTTGTATTTTGAACCGAAACTCGTTACCTACTGTTAAGATATTATTTTTAAGGATTTTTAGGATTTTTGGTCAGATTATAATCTGCTCATATCATAGAGTTCTTGTGTAAATCGGTAAATGACGATAATACCATTTTCATGCATAAAATGAGATTAACAAATGATTTGAATGCCAAACTTTTTCCAACTGATTTCATACATTAAATAAATTATTTTAAGCATTTAAAACTGATCAAAATCTCAGATTTACATAGACATCTTAATTATCATCAATTGGCGAGTTTTACACTAGCTAGGCGCATAGTATGGTTTAAAACCATATTTAACACCTAAGACTTATAACCTACTGAATATCTAAACAAATTTCAAGATTATTACAGTAAGTATAAGTCATGAACTCAGACTTCCAAAAATGTCCTTAAAAGCATATGTGAAATGACCAAAATGCCCTTTCGGGGCATAGTTTGGCCATAAATGGTAAACCTCACATATGTATAATATCTTACTGATGTAATGTGATAAAATAAATATTTTTACTGATTATCAAAGACCAGAATCTCAGTTTGTTATAAAATCTCTTTTATAATCATTAAAATGACCAAAATGCCCTTACGAGACTTAATTTGGTTTTAAATACTTTTTGGGCATATATGTTAACATCCTACTGATGTATTAACATATCTTAAGCATAATAACATTTGAGACCTGTATATAATTCATTTGGTTACCCATTATGCATTTATGCATTCAGATCGGCTTATGTGAATAGTTTACGTAAAATAGCCGAAACGGGTTTAACCTTATCATTAAATCCTCAAATTCCAGAATGTGTTTAGTTTACTCATATTATACAAGTATCGAAACTTGTCGGGTCTAAACCATACTCTATTCCAGTCTCCACTTAATCTAGCGTTAGGAACAGTAAAGTTTCTTTCTAGCTAGCCGGTCTAAGTCTTTGACTTAAATAAAGACCCGTTAGCATCCTAATAGGTTGTTAAACCTTCCATACAGATTGAGTAGCTTCAGTAGAAGGTATTATCATAAAGCTTTAGGAATATACGGCTGAATTACTTCTCACTTTTAGCTCAGGTAAATACTTTTAACTTATTTTCCCTTATACGGGCTTGGGATATGGTATTATAATAATACCACTTGGTCGGGTATGAAATCATTTAATTGGATTGTGATTATAAAATTTACATAACCCGTTTTAATCTGTCTTGTTTGATAATATAAGCATTGGGGGTTAATATGACCATGTCCTGGATATCCTCGGCCCATTTCATTTGAAAATGGCCACGACCTATGCACGGGGTGTAGGCATACACCTGACAGATGCAAATGCTAAAATATAAACCCACGTGTTGGGGATAACTCCTTTGTGGGTTCTATAAGTGGTGAGTTGGTTAATCAAGACCGGCTTCCAACCGGCCCCAATTGTATGACAAACATATAAATCTGTATACAAGATTATCTTAAATAATTGTTCCAAGTTATAAATGATTTGTGCCTTGTGCACTTAAATCAATTTTCATAAATACTTTTCAAATGAGCCAGTTAATTGTATTTACCAGTGTAAACTGACGTATTTTCTAAAGACTGATTGACAGGTACTTCTCGTAAATAGGCTTGAGCTACTAGGTGTCACATAAGAGGATCTTGCAAATCCCTAGATACCTGGAGTCTGTTATTTCAGTTTCTTGTATTTTATTTTATGATCCGCCTGTGGATCTTATTACAACCAAGTCTGTATATTCTTTCATTTGAATACTCAGACACTATGGTTTGTAATAGTTTATTCACCAAGCCTTCCGCTGTGCTATTATATTGTGTATATTGACAATGATGATATCAACTACGCCACGATACTCCCCGCCGGGCCCACTGGTAACATGTGGAAATATCGGGGTCTGACAGGTTGGTATCAGAGCCAACATTGAGTGAATTAAACACTAACCTTTTGTGTTTGATCTCAACGACACAATAAGCACATTCCTTAGACTTCCGAGTCTAGGCATATGACCTAGGATTTATTCTTAACTTTTCTTTTATCGTTTATATTCTTAACTTCCGAGTCTAGGCATATGACCTAGCATCAATGGTCCACACAGCTGTGTCACTTAACCACACAACTGTGTGCGACGCCAGATCTGATATAACCCAATGTTTAACTCCCATTATTACTATTTCACATACTTAACTTAAATATTTATCATAAACACACTATACATACTTATATTAAACAAAAACTTAAAGTTTTACCTCATTGGCGATCTCGGAGCGAGCACACTTTTGAACGAGCCATCAGTTTGAGTTCAAGCACTATTGCTCTTGCTTGAATCCCTCAAACCTAGGCTCTGATACCAACTTGTAAGGACCGTTTTTCGTCTTTATAAATTAACTTACAAGGGTAATTAAAAGACTTCAAAATAACATCATTAATACATATTTTTGACAAAAATTGGGCATAACCCGTCCGTAAAACGGATATACCCCTGTTATAAACATAAGTAAGACAATTACCATTCTACAATTTGTCCAACAAGACACTACTAAAAACCTAGACATCAGGTGTTAAAATGTATGTCCACAAACAAGTTGTACAAAATAAAAATTTTGACCCAAAACATTAGTGCAACTAGCGGAAGCGCTTGGTATAACATATCATGAACATGTGCTCGCTCCAATTCTCCAAGTTGCCTAAATTGAGGATTTACCTACATTCAACAACAAAATTTTAAAAAGTTAGTCATTTTGCTTACAATACCATCATACTAGTTCCATTCGTTTATGTACTTTCATTCCTCTTAAGCATTCGATTACCCAATTAAATGGGTATGGCATATACTCTCATAATGAGATTCAAGCATCCACTTACGACCCGGTAACATCGGGTTAATTGCTTTCAACATAGATCTTTCGTTTTATCCGTTTGACGGATTGAACTTCATACATTTTGTTATTGCATTCATGACCACCCGTTCTAAACGGATGGTGCCTTATTCTTACTCGACTTGTTCAACTCGAACGGGTCGATTTGCATAGCTTATCATAACCTCCGTTAGCATAACCAAATCCGCAAGGGATTTGGTATCCACTTACTAATCACCATATTCATTATAATAAGAGTTATTCATCATAATTAATAACAAAATTTAAGTAAGGTTTTGTATGCAACGGAACATACCTCGATCATGCGTGTCTTCCGTTTTCTTAGTGCTTGTACCTTCTTCCTTCACGCCTACATTACAACATTCATTCATTCATTCATTTAGTCCATCAATTTCATCCCACCATTTTCCATATTACACATACATTCGTCTCTTAAGCATTTCATCAAACACTTGGTAGGCATCAAAATTAAGGCATAAGGTACAAGTCTATAAAGCACATCTCTACTAGTTCATCATCACACAACGTTCACATTTATTTGAATTTACATAACTATTTCATCCTACATCAATTTTATTCATCATTCATGTATCACAACAAGCTTATACATCACAATTCTAGTTATATGATTTTACTCAATCATCCAACACTTACTAACTTCTTAAAAAGTGGGTTTTTGCTACAATCATATCAATCAATCAAAATCGAACATACATTCTGCTTTATTTCACTATCTTAACCTCTAATTATACAAGGTGTTTCATAAACTCATGAATCGGGTGAAACCCAAATTCCCAATATTCATCCAAAACATAAAATTGAACTTGCCACTTATCAAGAATGTTAGACTACTCGAAAATTTGAGGACATGCAATCGATTTGCTTTAATTTCACTTGTTGATTTGATGAATCTTGCAAAACAAGGGTTTACCCTTGTCTTTCTCTGCTCTGGTCGATCCCAAATACGCACCAGAGGTGAGTTTTGGGTTTAAACCCTATTAACCCCTTTTTGATTACAACTTATCATATTAACCCCTCCTAAATTGAAAGGTATTTAATTTAGACATTTTTCCATGACTTCAACTATGTTTTATTACAATTCAGCCCCTCTAATTCTTTTATTGTCATCTTGCATTTCATTTATTTCTTTTTAAATCTTTCCTTATTTTTTTTAAACAATTATCTTGAAATTTTAGGGTGTTACATGGAATCAATATGAATGGGAATATACCCCTTCATATCATAACTCTCCTGCTCAACCTCCTTTGAATGAACCGTATCTTCAAGCGGTTACCCCACCACCTCTACCCGTTGAGGAACCACCTCAACCACCTCCCGAGCCACCTAGGCGAATGAGGAATGCATGAATGTCCGTGCGTGGGGGACCACGATTCAGTACCCCTCAAGGTTCAAGCTCATACTCTCCTATTCCCGAGGACCCACAAGTGGGTGGACCCTCGCATGCGGTGCCAGAGGACGTTCCCCCGCCAGTTTCTTATGCACCACCGCCACCGCCAATGGGTTTTCATAACCCAATACCAACATACCCAGGTTCGTCTGGGTATAACCCATCTGGATATCCAACCCCTGCGGATTATGGAGCCCAAGATCCATATCTTATGGCATCACAGTATAATGCGCTTTATCCTTAATCTTATCCTCCAGTTTACCCAACTGGATATCCAGTGCAAGGGTATAAATACCCACCTTATCAACAACCTCCTCCTCCACAATAGGAGCAAACTCAAGAAATACTGCAGAGGTTGGACAGGGTTAAGCGAAAAGCAGATGAAACCAATAAGAAGCATAACAACTTTCTCAAGGGCCTTGCGAGTCTCATCAAAGGCAAAAAGAAGTAGAAGTTGTTTATTTTATTTTGTATTGTCTTTTCAATCAAGTCCCTGCGAGGACATTTTTATTTCTATAATTGGTCCCTGCGTGGACCTATTTTTCTTTTCTGTAGTCCCTATGTGGACAGTTTGTAATTTTCAAGAACCGTTTAGGGCATCTTTGTAATAGTTTATGGTTTAATGGAATTTCTTTTTGGATTTTAAATATGTATTTTAATACATCCACATGTTATATCATTTTAATATTTAAATTGATCCGCCAAAGAAATTCTTAAGAGTATAACCTAGCCAAAATATTATTGGCTATGATGGTACAACCTTTTTAAGACAATAAGTTCCCTGTTAACATCTGAAAACATGTTAACATTCCTGGCTGTGTGGCTCGAGAGACCACCCAAGCTTCCAAATGTACTTGGACTTTTCCAAGTCACTTTCATGGCCTATATGATCAATATGAATCATGGCTAATAAACATCAATATGATGTATACACCAAAACATCCATTTGAGATGTATGCTTATAAGAAAGGGTGTATTAATGACAATGATAGTTTTGTTTTATAAACTTCTTGTCAAAAAGGCGATGAGCTATGTTCGACCCTTAAAAGATCACTGATCCTGGAGATCATTGGTTATATTTTAATCGTCCTTGTGACAAGGCCTTTTGTGCCATCTAAATGTCCTTCAAGACGAGCCTTGTGCTATATGAAAATGTCTTTCATGACGTTGACAGTTGTGATTTATATCCTCCTGTTATCCTATTGATTGTTATTCATTACTTAAAATGGTCTATATGGTTTAATAATACCATGACCACCTAATCATCAATGCGATGACTCATTATATAATTTAAATATAGCATTATTGTTTGATATAGTACTCAAATCATGGCTGGCTCTGACGAAGCAAACAGTCATCCGCGAGAAGAGAACAATAATGAAGTAAGAATAAATCTTACAAATGCTGAATTGCAAGCAACGATTGATACCGCAGTTGCTCAAGCGGTGGATAAAATATTCAAAGAACCGAGTCATGTTCGGTCCAAAACTCATACAAAACCTTATCGCATTCGCATGCATCAAAAAGAGATGAATCTCAGCATTCATCCAACCAGAGATCCGAATATCAGAAAGTTGTGTTAAATCAGACTCCTAAGTACAACAAGAGTTGTACCTATAAATACTTCGTCTCCTATAAACCGAGAGATTTCACAGGAGAAAAGGGAGCAATTGACTGTATGAAGTGGTTAGATGAAATGGAAACTGTGATTGACATTAGTGGATGTGTTAAAGAAGACATAGTTAAGTTTGTGTCTCAATCCTTCAAGGGAGACGCCCTCACTTGGTGGAAAGCATTGGTGCAATCCACTAGAAAGGTTCCTCTGTATAACCTTTCGTGGAACAAGTTTGTTGATCTTGTGAAGGACACTTACTGTCCTCAACATGAAGTTGAGAGAATAGAAACTAACTTCCTCACTTTGGTGATGAAGGATTTGGATTGCAGGTCCTATGTGACCAGCTTCAACTCGATGTCAAGGCTTGTACCGTATCTGGTTACCCCAGAACCCAAACGCATTGCGCGTTTTATCGGTGGTTTAGCCCCAGAGGTTAAAGGAAACGTTAAGGCCTCTAAGCCTGCTACTTATAGGTCTGTTGTAGATCTATCTTTGTCCCTTACTCTCGATGTTGTAAGGAGTAGGGAAAAGAAAACCACCGATGATGGGAAAAGAAAGGGGGAGGAAGATCAGTCCCATCAGTCAAACAAAAAGAACAAAGGGAACTCTGGTTCCAAGAAAGGGCAGTCGGGTGACAAGCCCAGATGCAAGACTTGCAACAAGAGACACTTTGGAAAGTGCAACCAGGACCCACAAGCTAAACCTTGTGGGATCTGCAAGAAGAAAGGGCACAAGTCGGTAGAGTGCCGGAACATTAAGGACGCAACCTGTTACGGTTGTAACGAAAAGGGGCACATCAAGACTAATTGCCCTAAGAATGCTAAGAAGCCCGATGGGGCAAAGAAAACCAATGCTAGGGTTTTACAGATGAATGCAAGGGAGGCGGTGAACGACGGGAACGTTATAACAAGTACCTTCCTCATTAACGATAATTATGCTAGAGTTTTATTTGATTCAGGTGCTGATAAGTCTTTTGTAGACCATAAGTTTAGTAAATTACTGAATCTGCCTATTAAGACTCTAGACATAAAATATGAGGTAGAGCTTGCTGATGGTACCTTAGAAACAGCTTCAACTCTTCTTGATGGGTGCTCTATATCCATTAAGAATCTTTCTATCCCGCTATCCCTCTTGCTAATGAAATTGGCTGGGTTTGATGTAGTTCTAGGCATGGATTGGTTGTCACATAACCAAGCCCAAATTGCATGCGATAAAAAGCAAATTATCATCAAAATCCCTTCTGGTGAATCTGTCACTATCCAAGGAGATACACAATATGGTTTGCCCAGCAATGTGTCTATTCTCAAAGTATCAAGGTGTTTGAAGAACGGATGTGTCATTTACATGGCACAAGTGACAGTGAATGACTCGAAACCCAAGATTGAAGATATTCCAATTATCTTCGAGTATCCTGATGTCTTTTCTGATGAATTACATGGATTACCTCCTGAGAGGAAAGTTGATTTCAGGGTAGACATTCTATCAGGATCTGCACCAATTGCACGAGCTCCTTATCGTCTAGCGCCTGCTGAAATGAAAGAGCTCAGGACTCAATTGGATGACCTACTGGAAAAAGGTTTCATACAACCCAGCTCTTCGCCTTGGGGAGCTCCAATTTTGTTTGTGAAGAAGAAGGATGGATCAATGCGCTTATGCATTGATTACCGTGAGTTAAACAAGGTAACGATCAAGAATCGTTATCCTTTGCCCAGGATCGATGACTTATTCGACCAACTTCAAGGGGTAAGCTATTTCTCGAAGATTGATCTAAGATCTGGGTATCATTAACTCAAGGTTAGATCTGAAGATGTACCAAAGACAGCGTTCAGAACAAGGTATGGACATTACGAGTTCTTAATGATACCTTTCGGGCTCACTAATGCACATGCAGCATTCATGGACCTCATGAATAGAGTCTGCAAGCCATACTTAGATAAGTTTGTCATTGTCTTCATAGATGACATGCTTATCTATTCTCGTAGCCAAGTTGATCACGAGAAGCACCTTCGATGTATCTTAGAATTTCTTCGACAAGAGAAGTTGTATGCTAAATTCTCCAAGTGCGAGTTCTGGCTTCGTGAAGTTCAATTTCTTGGACATCTTGTTAGTGAGCGTGGCATCCAAGTAGATCCCACCAAGATAGAAGCCATTATGAACTGGGAAGCAACAAAGACACCAACATAAATTGGCAACTTTCTGGGATTAGCTGGTTATTATAGAAGATTCATTGAGAACTTCTTGAGGATAGCTGCACCATTGACTTCTCTGACCCGCAAGAATGTGAAATTTGATTGGGGTCCAAAACAACAAGAATCTTTTGAGATTCTTAAACAGAAATTGAGCAATGCTCCGGTATTGTCATTACCCGAAGGAGTAGAAGAATTTGTCGTGTACTGTGATGCTTCACACACCGGTATGGGTTGTGTACTTATGCAGCGAGGCAAGGTGATTTCCTACGCATCACGACAACTAAAAGTGCATGAAAAGAATTACACCACCTATGATTTGGAGTTGGGTGCCGTTATATTCGCACTAAAGTTGTGGAGACACTATCTGTATGGAACTAAATGTGTGATTTATTCAGATGACAAAAGTCTCCAACACTTATTCAGTAAAAAAGAACTCAATATGAGACAGCGCCACTAGATGGAAACTCTAAATGACTATGATTGCGAAATTCACTACCATCTCGGTAAAGCAAATGTGGTCGCTGATGCTCTAAGCCGAAAGGAAAGAGTTAAACCTATCAGGATTAATGCCAAGAGCATTGAACTGAAGAATAGCCTGAATGAAAGGCTATTAGCTGCACAGAAAGAAGCTATTCTGGAAGCTAACTTTCCAAATGAAAGTTAGGTGTAACTGTTGAACAGTTAACACCTGGCAAGGATGGAATCCTCAAACTGAATGGAAGAATTTGGGTTCCTATTCATGGAGGGCTTCGTGATATAATCCTCCAAGAAGCTCACAATTCCAAATACTCAGTTAACCCAGGAAGTGACAAAATGTATCAAGATTTGAAAGCTAATTATTGGTGGATAGGTTTGAAGAAATCTATTGCCACACATGTGGCTAAGTGCCTGACTTGTGCTCAGATTAAAGCTGAACATCGAAAGCCGTCGGGTCTGTTTCAACAGCCAGAACTTCCCACATGGAAGTGGGAGATGGTAACTATGGACTTTATAACCAAGTTACCTAAAACAAGGCATGAAAATGATACTATATGGGTTATAGTTGATAGACTGACTAATTCAACACACTTCTTACCCATTAAGGAGACTCATAGCTCTGACAAGATAGCTCAGTTGTACGTGGATAAGATTGTATCCCTCCACGGAGTGCCGATGTCTATTATTTCTGACAGAGATACTAGATACACCTCTCACTTTTGGAAAAGTTTCCAACAATCATTAGGCACTCATTTGAATTTTAGTACTGCTTACCATCCTCAGACAGATGGGCAGAGTGAGCGTACAATTCAAACTTTGGAAGACATGTTTCGGGCATGTGTTATTGATTTGGGAGGTAGTTGGGATGACCCCTACCTTTGATCGAGTTCTCCTATAACAATAGCTACCATTCTAGCATTCAGGCTGCGCCTTTTGAGGCATTGTATGGAAGGAAATGTAGAACGCATGTTTGTTGGGCGGAAGTAGGAGAAGCTCAGTTATCAGGATCTGATATAGTCCTTGAAACAACGGACAAGATTTTCCAAATTCGTGATCGCCTGAAAGCTGCCAGGGATAGGCAGAAAAGTTATGCTGATAAAAGGCAGAAACCTCTAAAATTTGAGGTGGGCGACAAAGTCTTACTGAAAGTATCACCCTGGAAAGGTGTGATGCGATTTGGTAAAAAAGGCAAGCTAAGCCCTAGATATATTGGACCATTAGAGATCATCGAATGTGTCGGCCGTGTAGCTTATAATCTGCTTATATCATAGACTTCTTGTGTAAATCAGTAAATGACGATAATACCCTTTTCATGCATAAAATGAGATTAACAAATGATTTGAATGCCAAACTTTTTCCTACTGATTTCATACATTAAATAAATTATTTTAAGTATTTAAAACTGATCAAAATCTCAGATTTACATAAAATCTTAATTATCGTCAATTAGCGAGTTTTACACTAGTTAGGTGCATAGTATGGTTTAAAACCATATTTAACACCTAAGACTTATTACCTACTAAATATTTAAACAAATTTCAATATTATTACAGTAAGTATAAGTCATGAACTCAGAATTCCAAAAATGTCCTTAAAAGCATATGTGAAATGACCAAAATGCCCTTTCGGGGCATAGTTTGGACATAAATGGTAAACCTCACATATGTATAATATCTTACTGATGTAATGTGAAATAATAAATATTTTTATTGATTATCAAAGACCAGAACCTCAGTTTGTTATAAAATCTCTTTTATAATCATTAAAATGACCAAAATGCCCTTACGGGACTTAATTTGGTTTTAAATACTTTTTGGGCATATATGTTAACATCCTACTGATGTATTAACATATCGTAAGCATAATAACATTTGAGACCTGTATATAATTCATTTGGTTACCCGTTATGCATTTATGCATTCGGATCGGCTTATGCGACTAGTTTACGTAAAATAACCGAAACGGGTTTAACCTTATCATTAAATCCTCAAATTCCAGAATGTGTTTAGTTTACCTTATACGGACTTGGGTAGCTTCAGTAGAAGGTGTTATCATAGTTCATAAAGCTTTAGGAATATACAGCTGAATTACTTCTCACTTTTAGCTCAGGTAAACACTTTTAACTTATTTTCCCTTATACGGACTTGGGATATAGTATTATAATAATACCACTTGGTCGGGTATGAAATCATTTAATCGGATTTTGATTAATAAATTTACATAACCCGTTTTAATCTGTCTTGTTTGATAACATAAGCATTGGGGGTTAATATGACCGTGTCCTGGATATCCTCGGCTCATTTCATTTGAAAATGGCCACAACCTATGCACGGGGTGTTGGCATACACCTGACAGATGCAAATGCTAAAATATAAACCCACATGTTGGGGATAACTCCTTTGTGGGTTCTATAAGTGGTGAGTTTGTTAATCAAGACCGGCTTCCAACCGGCCCCAATTGTATGACAAATATATAAATCTGTCTACAAGATTATCTTAAATAATTGTTCCAAGTTATAAATGATTTGTGCCTTGTGCACTTAAATCAATTTTCATAAATACTTTTCAAATGAGTTAGTTAATTGTATTTACCAGTGTAAACTGACGTATTTTCTTAAGACTGATTGACAGATACTTCTCGTAAATAGGCTGGAGCTACTAGGTGTCACATAAGAGGATCTTGCAAATCCCTAAATACCTGGAGTCTGTTATTCCAGTTTCTTGTATTTTATTTTATGATCCGCCTGTGGATCTTATTACAACCAAGTCTGTATATTCTTTCATTTGAATACTCAGACACTATGGTTTGTAATAGTTTATTCACCAAGCCTTCCGCTGTGCTATTATATTTTGTGTATTGAAGACTGTAGGAAGAAACCTAGTAATGGAGTATGCGTCAATTGTGGGGAAAAGGGCGTATCAAGCCGAACTGTCCGAAACTAGCTCCAGCCATGAACAACAAGACTACTAAGAATGCTAGAGCATTTGTTCTGACTGCAGAAGAAGCCAAGATGATTCCGGACATGATTGTCGATACGTTTTTAGTTAATGATGTTTTTGCTACAGTATTATTTGACTCTGGTGCGAACCAAATTTTTATTAATACTTCATTTTGCAAACTTCTCAATCAACCATTAACTAAACTCCAACAAGAATGTCTAGTAGAAACAGCTAATGGAGAATGCATTAAGATCTCTGAAATCTTGCAGGGAGCAAGAATATAAATTTTAAACCAAAATTTTATTGCTAACCTTTATCCAATGAATCTAGCTGGATTTGATATTGTATTAGGAATGGATTGTTTAGTAGCCAATAAAGTCAGTATTCTATGTGATCAAAAGTCAATACAAGTAAATTCACCAAAAGGTGAACATATCACAATTAAAGGAGATAAGCCATCTCGATCCACGAAATTCATCTCTGTGATGAAAACAACAAGTTATGCAAGAAAAGGATCACTAGTGTATATGATTTCCATAATCATTAACACTAAAGGAAAGGAATTGAAGGATATTCCCGTAGTATCTCAATTCTCCGATGTTTTCCCAGAAGAATTACCTGGACTACCGCCGGACAGGGAAGTCGAATTCAGAATTCACCTGCTACCAGGGACAACACCGATTGCCAAGGCACCTTACCGTCTGGCACCCGCAGAGATGCAAGAATTGAATAAATAGTTATATGAACTTCTGGAGAAAGGATTCATACAGCCTAGTTCATCCCCGTGGGGAGCACCAATCTTGTTTGTCAAGAAAAATGACGGGTCAATGCGTATGTGCATTGATTACCAAGAATTGAACAAAGTGACGATTAAAAATCGGTACCCATTACCGAGAATCGATGATTTGTTTGATCAATTGCAAGGAGCTCGATTCTTTTCCAATATCGACTTACGCTCAGGATATCATCAATTAAAGGGTACAGGAAGAGGACATTCCTAAAACTGCCTTTAGAACAAGGTATGACCATTATGAATTTACAGTCATGCCATTTGGTTTAACCAATGCCCCAGCCGCATTTATGGACATATTTGGATAAATTCATAATTGTCTTTATAGATGATATTCTTATTTACACTAAGAGTAAAGAGGAACATGCAGCGCATCTGCATGCACTCCTTACATTATTAAGAAAAGAAAAGCTTTACGCTAAATTCTGAAAATGTGAGTTTTGGTTAGAAGAAGTGCAATTCCTTTGACATTTACTTAATCATGAAGGGATTCATGTAGATCCCACAAAGATCGAGGCAATTACTAAATGGAAAGTCCCTGAATCACCAACGGAGGTGAGAAGTTTTCTAGGACTGGCCGGTTATTATAGACGGTTTATCCAAGATTTTTCTAGCATAGCCATTCCCTTAACAAAACTGACATGTAAATCAGTTAAGTTTGAATGGGGACCAAAACAGGAAGAAGTCTTTAGAATTCTTAAGAAAAGATTAACCAACGCACCCATACTAGCGTTACCAGAAGGAACTGAAGACTTTGTAGTCTACTGTGACGCGTCTAAATTAGGTTATGGATGTGTGTTGATGCAACGTTAAAAGGTTATAGCCTATGCCTCTAGACAACTTAAGAATCATGAAGAGAATTATACAACCCATGATCTAGAATTAGGAGCCATAATTTTTGCCCTTAAAATTTGAAGACATTACCTTTGTGGTAGTAAGTTTACCATTTTCACCGATCATAAAAGTTTAAGATATGTTTTTGGGCAAAAGGAGTTAAATATGAGACAGAGACGTTGGATGGAAATTCTTAGTGACTATGATTGTAATATCTAGTATCAAGCAGGAAAGGCTAATGTAGTACTGATGCTTTAAGTCGAAAGTATCATGAAAAGCCAAAAAGAGTACGTTCTCTCAAATTAAATCTGCAGATAGATTTAAATGAACAAATTAGGGAAATACAAGAATCAGTAATCAAGGACGATACTAAAAAATTAAAAGGAATGGTTAAGGAATTAGAACAAGGAACAGATTGAATTTGGAGATTCCATAAGAAAAGAATTTGGATACCCAAATGAGGAAACCTACACCACCGAATTTTAGAAGAAGCCCATAAGTCTAAGTATACGATACATCCTGGAAGTGATAAGATGTATCAAGACTTAAGAAAGAATTTATGGTGGACATGAATGAAAAAGGATGTAGCAGCTTATGTTGCCAAGTGTCTAACTTGTTCACAAGTTAAAGCTGAACATCAGAAACCCTCAGGTTTATTGCAACAATTAGAAATGCCAATATGGAAATGAGAATTGATAACAATGGATTTTGTTACCAAATTATCCAAGACACGAAAAGGTAATGATACAATCTGGGTGATTGTAGATAGATTAACCAAATCTGCTCATTTCTTACCGATGAAGGAAACTTTCAGTATGGAACAGTTAGCTATGCGTAAATGAAATAGTTTCATTACATGAAATTCCTTTATCTATTGTTTCTGATAGAGATAGCCGTTTTACTTCTCATTTTTGGATTAGTTTCCAAAAAGCAATGGGAACCAAGTTAAATCTAAGCAAAACTTATCATCCCCAAACGGACGGACAAAGTGAAAGGACAATTCAGATAATGGAAGACATGCTTAGAGCTTGTGTAATTGATTTCGGAGGGAATTAGGATGATCATCTACCATTAATAGAATTTTCTTACAATAACAGCTATCATACCAGTATTAATGCTGCACCATTTGAAGCACTTTATGGACGAAAGTGCCGAACTCCAGTCTGTTGGGCAGAAATTGGAGAAAAACAACTATCTGGACCCGAGATAGTACAAGAAACAACAGACAAAATTACTAAAGTCAAGGATAGACTAAAAGCAGCACGCGATCGTCAAAAGAGTTATGCTGATAACATGCGAAAACCATTGGAGTTCCAAGTAGGAGATAAGGTATTATTAAAAGTTTCTCATTGGAAAGGAATAGTTAGATTCATCAAGAGGGGAAAGCTAAGCCTCAGGTATGTTGGACCTTTTTGAGATTATTAGAAGAATAGGACCAGTAGCTTACCAGCTACAACTGCCAGAGGAAAAGGCAGGAATACATGACGTATTTCATGTATGTAATCTCAAAAAGTGCCTAGCAGATGAATCATTAGTGGTACCTCTTAAGGATATAGAGATAAATGAAAAACTTAAGTTTATAGAGAAACCTCTACAGATTGAAGACAGAAAGATCAAGAATCTCAAACACAAGAGATTGCTTCTAGTCAAAGTGAAATGGGATTCCAAGAGAGGACCAGAATACACTTGGGAGCTTGAATCAGAGATGCAGAGGAAATATCCACACCTGTTCCAGTAGACCTCGAGGACAAGTTATAAAACAAGGTGGGGAGGATATAACAACCCTCCAAAAATTTGTTAGAACACCCCTATATGTCCTAAAATACACCACGTATATGAAAAGTGGACCCGAAATACCTTTATTTTAATAAAAATCAAATAAAAACAATATTTTATTGCTCTCACGGGGCATGACAGAGCCAAGCAAGGCTGTCGCGGGGCGCGACAGCTTGGCCACCAGGCCGCCCCCTTAGCCGCCACGTGTCCATGTCGTGTCGAAGCTATACCGGTGATTGGCCAAGGCCAGGCCCTAGCTAGCCTAGCTAGCCTAGCTCGCAGGGCGCGATGGCCCCTCTTATCTCCGTCGCGGGGCTCGAGAGACCCCTAACCAGGCCCGATAAACTGGATGATCGAGCTTCAGTTGATTTTCGTTCAAAACTTTTGAATTCTCTCTCAATTCTGAATAGCAATTACTATATAAGGTATAATACCCCCTAAATAGCGAAGCTCTGCCTCGTTGTAAGTATTATAACCCCATGTTACGTATTAGATACGCTGCCCGATTGATCTAGTGCTCCGTAACGCGTGTCGAGGCTCTGCCTGACTCAGTCGTTGGAGTTCTGTCTCGGGGAGGGTATAACTAATGTAAATTTTGGGTTATTATACTAACGCGTGTGCATTGTTTAATTTATTAGATTATAACCAGGAAGTCACAGGGAAATACCTAAAATAGCAATGTGAGTTATCCCTCTTTTCACAAATTGTCTTTACAAAACCTCAATTGTTTTAATTTATATTTAACAGTGATTGAGTATTTGTATTCTACAATTATCGTCGATATGTTGGGGTTTTGTATACAAAATTTGTTACTACACTGTGAGTAGTAACATTACCACCAGTCATGTAACATCCGTCAAAATCGGATATCAAAAAAAAAAAAAAAAAGAAACCGGACTTGTTTTGTAAACCGGATCTTAAGTGAGATAAATGGAAATGAGAATTTTAATTTTTATTTATTATTTTCGTGAACAAATTTAATTAATATAGTTATTTGCAATTAAAGAAAAAAGAAATTGATGGTTTCTCCATTTTGTTGGTAACCTGCAATAAAAAAATATAATATAATAAATATATAATCATAACTATTATTGTTGTTGGTTAAATTAGTTTAGAAGCGTGATACATTCATAATTAAGGAGTCTTGGAAACAATATATATGGTGGGAATTCATGAGGAGTAATGATAACAATAAATGGAATGTATTGGTATGAGTTACAGAAGTTCTTTAGAACCCATTAAACCCTAAGCCAATAGGATAAATATTGTTCTATCTTCGTCTCTGGAACATTTCTCCGCAAAGTTTAACGATGCGTTCAACTTTTTAGTTGTTGCCCGACATAAACACACACTCCCCTTGCAAGTTACGTACTCCGAACCCCCGCCGGGCCTGCAAGTCGCCGAGACGTGAAGCTGCCGCCGGACGTCACCGGAGCTCCGACCCGTCGGAGAAGTCTAGACGCTTCACCGGAGAAGAACCTGCAAGTGACCGGGACATTGGAGATATCCGCCGAAGACGTATGGGGTTCGCAACGGGATTCACACCTTCACCATACCTTTTCGCTCAAACTGCATACTCATCGGAGTTCCTGTGATCCGCCAGAGAAAACCTGCACATCGCCGGTTAAACGGAGCTCGAAGCACAAGGGTTCACGTCCACTGTCGGCTTGACTCGTTACGTTTGGTATACCTTTCTTATTTTTCTTTCGTTTAATCCTCTGATAGAATGCAATAAATCCTTTTTTATATATTTAAGCAATTCATATAAACTGTAAACCCGATTAACAGTAGAATTAATGTTCTCTTCTTATGAAGAAGAAGGTGGCAACGAGTTTCTTGTTAATTGATATAATTGATATAAACATTTCTAAACACAGAAAGCACAAATTGTAATTTTTGACTCGACGCGAGTCAACATATCAAAGTCCAACATGGTATTATTTTCTTTATGATAACTTCTTTTTCTTAAAAACCTCTAAATTTATGAATAACATAAATAATTAATGAATTAATATAATCCCTTAATAAATTCTAATGTTAAAAGTGGTATTTTCGCATCTAGGATAATCGTTCCCGCTCGTTCTCTTGGATTATTCTCCATTCTTACTCGTGCGTTATTTCGAGGATTCTTATACGCAATCAAAGTGAGTACACTCGACCCATTTACATTTTAAACCACTTTTGGGTTGTAACATGTTACCATACAACAATTACACTTACACACACTTAAACTTACTTTGCGAACTCAATCTGATATACATGCTACTTGTTATGCTAGATAATACATGTTTTATGCCATTACTATGTTATACCCTCGCTTAACAATTATAGCGCTATAGGAGTAGCACACCACCCGACGGGGGTTTGTTAAGTCAATATACTAAACGGTCTCGTCACTTTTGTGGCGAGGGATGCTAAATACTAGTGGACACTTTGGGTTTAGACGTAATGTTATGCATGCTAGTTACCTTGTATACAAATTGCCATGTGGATTCGAGTAAAATGCTTTACACTTATGCTATACTATTTAAACCTTGTGTACTCGCCCTTGCTTTTGCATTGAACTTTATTTTAACATGTTACAGGTTGATGATGATGATGCTATGAAATGAAGTAGCATTGATGCCTAGATACACATATAGACGTTTAGGTTTAAATGTTGTATCAATTTTGATTATGTTGTTATGTATTTCTTTTGAACTTGTTGTTATTTGAATTTCCTTGTATTGTTGACAATTTAGTTTATGAAATGAAATCGGTTTATTAAATATTGACGCAAATAGTGTTATGAAGTCTCTAGCAATCTTCACACTTCGTCTCATCCCGATGTTTCCGCCATTGGTTGGGGTGTAACAGATTCGTCTCATCTCGAATTTTCGATTGAATTGGAACGTGTAGTAACCGGAAGGGTAAATACCGTTAACCGACACGTCGGCGAGAGTATTTCACCTATTAGGCCAAAACATGTTGTTAATTTCAAACGACCTTTCGACCACTTTGGTGAGTCAACGTTCCGTTTAGGAACCATCCAAATTTCTTCTTATCAAGCTTACGCTTTATTATTTTCGATCTTTTATGATGAAACTCACTCTTGTCAACTTTGAACCATTTTTTAGTTTCACTTTTGCGCATACATTATACTAATACTTTTCATACGATTATACATTACTAGCATGCATAATTTCGCGAAATTTTATTTACACTTTTTGTGACAACGAATGGAGACATATCATCGAGATATGAGTGATTTTCTTACCTTGATGATTGACTCCGCTTCTTTTCTCATCTTACAACGACCTCACCAACGGATTAGGGGTGATTCCTTTACCTAGGTGATCGTTACCAATGCTTTCTTTTTATAGACTGTATTATCTATACACGATCATGTTTATATCTAAGTCGTTTAACATTAGTCAAATCTCTAATTATTTCAAAGGGTATTGTTTATATAAACAAAATTCTTATCTTACAATCTATTATTATATAGCTCACACACACAAAATTTGTAACTTTTCCATAAACGCTTGTTCCTCGACTTTCAAAACTTCACGAAATGTTACTCACCAACTTAGTCGGTCTAATAAATCCATTGCTCACAAAATTTCGTATTCCACGTAATTACTAAAACGCACTCATCTCGCATCATTATACTAAATATCGTTGTTTTTCAATTGATAAACAAACCAACTTTTCCTACAAAGTGTTACAAAAATTATTCAATCGCCATCAAAACTCTTTTCAGGATCAACGAAATATTTTTTATTAAAAACACCTTTCACGATCACTAAGTTCACATATCAAATTCCTTTTTCTAAGGATCAACTTTTTCACAAGAATCTATAAATTTCCAAAATTTTCTAATACAAAGTTACTTAAAACGATGCGAACTTGTTAATCCCTAGAATTTTTCAAAACCTCACTCGATACGCCAATTAAATTCAAAACACGTTGGCAAGGAAACTTCATAAGGACCGACAAAATTTCAACTTATGTAAATTCTTTTAAAAAAACCGTAGTAGCATTTCCATTCTTTTTACAAAGTAAGTTTCACGTAACCAATAGCTGTTTTGTACTCCCTTACATTCACAAACTACATTCTACATTCCATGACAACTCAATCTATTTTAACTTCACGTTTTGCGCAAACAACTATATATGCATATCATTTTTACACGTTTTAGTCAATATCTCATTGCAATCTCACGCGTGTCACTCGTTCCCTTTTTCTTTTATACTCAAAACTTTTAAATCTTTTACGCGCATAACTCGTGTATTTCGATTTATACTATAAGCAAAATCATTATTTCCTACATCCATACTTATACATTTTATGCAGTCACTTATGTTCTCACTTACACATTTATGTTATACTCATGATTTAAAATTCATACGTTTTACGTTTATACATACATTCACAATTATACATTTACGTTGTACTTTCATTCATTTTTATACTACATTCATATTCATGTTCATACATTTTATGTTTTCAATTACACTTGTACAACTTTGTTTACACTTATATTCATACACATGTATTTATTCATACTTAAACCTTCATGTTTTACACCTATATTCACATTCATATCTATGCTCATACATCTTATGTTCACACTTATACTCGTATTCATACTCATACACTTCGTGCTTATGCTTATACTCATGTTTGTACTCACATTTATACTTGCTTTTCATACACGTTATGCTTGTGCTCATACTCTTGTCATACGTTTTGGTGTTTATGCTCAGATGCGTATTCATATTTAAACTTATACTGTGCTCATGCTTTATTCATACTCAAAATTTATACTTTATCACCTATACGTGAGCGAAACCCGAGGGATTCGCTTCCGTTGGTCTTATACTATTTGGAACGCAAACATGCTTATATGCTACATTCCGATACACACGCAATCTTATTTTCAGAATTTACGTATACCTTAATTAATACGCCACTAGTACAAGCTATGCGGATCATGTGACGATTGGTATAATCGCGGGTGCACACGGGATTATAGTAATTGGGCATATGAGAACCATAGAGTGTACTACTGCGTATGGTAAGACATGGAACGTAACATGACACCGAATACGAGACAGACGTAATGTGGTCAAAACATGGTGGATACGCCGCTGGTACACCCTATATATAAGTATTTTCACTATGTTACCAAACTTTCGTAAGACGCGCCATGAGAAATTCAGTGTCTTGCAGACCTATTGGACCTAATTCAAACTTTAAACAACTCACAACGCATTATATCTGATTATCCATGACGAGACTCCATTCTTATTACGCGACTTTTGTTTATCCAATACTTGTGTCATTCTTATACTTGCATTCACTTAGAGTCAATCGTTCACTTCCATACTCCCATTATTCTCCATTATTCTTTGTATTTATACGAACCTTGTTTGCAATATATTCTGTTTAAATGTTCGAATCCTAATCTACCTCCTTACTTTTAACACTACCTTTCTAATCTTTATCTATGTGCAAACACCCGTAGTTGGTCGTTACCTCCAAAACTGTTTTATGTAAAACGTCAAACCTTCTCGTTCCTCTCAATAAAACAATTTTCTACAAATATGCGATTTAGTACTATCCTTTAAACTTTCCATGCAAACTACCTCATCAAATATAAGCCATTTTATGCAATATTTTCCTTCTTAAATACGACACATTTTTAATACATCTCTAAATGGTGTTATACAAAACTGTTTAAGCTCTTTTTGCCTATGCACGCACGTACACGTTTTCACTTATGTTTGATGCCTCAAATCATTTTAGACAAACGAACACTTTTACAAACCTATCTCTTTGTTCTTCAAAATTTCATACTTTTCAAAACGTCTCAAACTTCAAAGTCTCAGTTTTAAATAATCACCTCTTGCCAAAACTCCTTCAAGTCTTCCTCTTAGATTTCGAGGGCGAAATCTCCTAAAGTAGGGGAGACTGTAACATCCGCCAGATATGAGTCCTTGAAAGCCGACTTGTTTTGTAAACTGAACCCGAAGCGTAATAAATAAAAATTCAAATTTCTTAGTATTCGTGATTATTATAATATATATATATATACATATATATATACATATACATATATATATACATACATATACACATATATATACGTATACATACATATACATACATAGGGGAAAGATAAATCGAAAACCCACTCCAGTTGACTAAACCCTGAAAACCTTTGTAAAAAACCCATGTAAACTCAAGATACATTTCTAAAAAAAATAGGAAATGTAATATACATATATTTGAACATTTTTAAAAAAGAAACACAAAAAAACACTGAGTAGTTTTTTTTTTTAAAATGTTACAAATTTCAGGTTACATAATATGTTTGTCCAAAAAAAATGTAACATACAAATTTTCAACATTTTTAAAAAAAAAACTATTAAGCGTTTTTTACATTTTTTTTTCATAAATAGGTCCGTGTACATTTATATTACATTCCCTATTTTTTTTAGAAAAAAATAAAAATGTTACATAGGGTTTATTTGGGTTTTCTCAACTCAAGTGGGTTTTCTATATAGCCCTCCCCTACATACATATATACATATATATACATACATATATACATATATAGGGCAATGCTAGACAGAAAACCCTCATTTTTTTAGAAAACTCTGGAAACCCAAATCTCCCCCCATTTTTACCCAACCTCCCGACATTTTTTTTTGAAAAAAATAACACATGTAATATACATGTTTTTGAGTGTTTTGGGCCAAAAAAAACAAAAAAGCCCCAAAGGGATTTTTTTTTTTTTAAAATAAACAAATTTCAGCAATGTCCGGTTGCCTAACATGTGTTAGGCACAAAAGACAGAAATTGCTGAATTTTTTTTTTTAAATTATCCCTTCGGCACTTTTTTGATTTTTTTGGCCCAAAACTCTTAAAAACATGTATATTACATGTGTTATTTTTTTCAAAAAAAAAATGTTGGGAGGTTGGGTTTTCTAGGGTTTTTTTATATAGATAGGGTTTTCTATATAGCCCTACCCTACATATATATACATACATATATATATATATAGGGGGCCGCTAGAATGAGAACCACCTCCAGTTGTAAGAACCGCGAGAACCACTCTCAACCAATCAGAATATGACAACTAAAAGGGTATTTTAGTCATTTAGCTCAAATGTCAAATCCCTCTCTCTTTCTCTATTTAATGCACCTGACAAATGTCTCTCTCTCTCTTTATAATATCAGTACTTTCTTTCTCTTTATAATTTAAGACATGATTCTCTTTCTTTATAATCCTTCATCTCTTCATCTGAGCTTCATCTTCTCAAGTTGTTTCATCTCTTTCTCATCTCTTCAAATGTGTCTCTAACACTCCTTTAAAACCTACCCGCCGAAGAAAACTATCACCGCCGCCCCCATTCGCTGCCCCCTTTCTTATCCCGGCTCATTTCCCGTCCGACGAGATCACCACCGCCGCCATCATCGCCGCTCCGATTGGGGGGTAGTGAGCTCCGATTTGATGTTGTGGTTGTTGGTGTCCCGATCTATGATGTTGGTGTCCCGATCTATGATGTTGTGGTTGTTGGTGTCCCAATCTATGATGTTACGGTGGTTGTTGGTCGGCGGCGGTGGTTCTAACAGCGGGTTAGTGGTGGCGGTTCGACGGTGGGTGGTGGCGGTTCGACGGCTGGGTGGTGGTGGGTCGACGACAGGTGGTGGTGTGTGATCTAGTATCCAGTTTTATGGGTTTAGGTGATTTTTCTGATGATTCTTGGTTCGATGGTATTTTTGGTATATGTTCTTGATTTTTGGTATATGTTCTTGATTTTTTATATATGTTCTTGATTCTTGGGGGTTTGACTTTCTGGGTTTGATTCTGTTGAATCTGGGTTTGAATGTTGTTCATGTTGAATCTGGGTTTGAATGATGTTATTGGGACCTTTTTTGATGCTGTTGAATCTGGGGTTGAATGATATTCTGTTTTTGAATGATGTTCATGTTGAATCTGGGTTTGAATTATGTTCATGGGTTTGAATCGGCGGTGATGATGAAAAAAAGGACGATGGCGCGGCAAGGACGGTGGAGGGTAGGTTTTGAACCCGCAACCCCACTTTGCAGCCTCTGATGTTCGGAAAATCTGAGCCAAAACTTTTTTTTTCTAGAATCCACTCGTTCTTTTTGATTTTTGTTTGTTGGGTTTTTTATATTTTTTTAGGCGTCGATGATGATAACAAAGTATCTGAGACACCTCCCGGTTGTGCGATTTTCTGGATGCGTTCGTTTTTGTGTAAAAACGTTTTTTGTAAAAAAAAAAGTTAAACCGTAAACTTTTTAACGTAAACCGTAAACTTTTTATTATAAAACGTAAAAACGTGAAGCGTAAAAAGTGTTACGTAAAACGTAAAACATTTTACGTAAAACGTAATTCGTAAAAAGTTTTACGTAAAACGTAAAACTTAAAAAGTTTTAACGTAAAACGTAAAATGTAAAAAGTTTTAACGTAAAAAGTAAAACGTAAAACGTAAATTTTTTTTAGTAAAACATAAAAAACGTTAAAGTAAAAAACCTGAATTTTAAAATATTAACGTAAAAAACGTTTACGTAAAAAACCGGCGCGTAAAACGTAATTTTTTTAACGGAAAACGTAAAACGTAAACTTTTTTAACGTAAAACGTAAACTTTTCAAACTTTTAACCTAAAATGTAAAAATTAAACCGTAAAACGTAAACTTTTTAACGTAGAAATGTAAAACGTAGTCTTTTATGTAAGTTTTTTTTAACGTAAAATGTAAAAAACGACGCGTAAAAAACCGGTCGAAAAAACTGAGCGTAAAAACAGGGCGTAAAACGTTCCGTAAAGAAACGCTCGTAAAAAAACGCTCGTAAAAAAACGGGGCGTAAAAAACGGTTTAAAAAAATTATCATTAAAATCTGAATTGAAAATATTTGTTTAATATAAAATTCTGTTTTTTAATAAAAAGTAATTAAAGAATAGGACAAAAAAGGCAATTAAATATAATATATATAAAAAGACAAAAAAAGTAATTTTACTTAAATACCCTTTTGGATTATAATATTAAAAACATAATAAGACAAAAAATACTTGATATTATTTTTAAATACTTTTAATCTCATCCATCCATCATCTTGATCTAATGGCTAGAAAGTGGTTCGCGCGGTTTTTACAACTGGAGGTGGTTCTTATTTTAGCGGTCTCATATATATATATAGTGTAAGTATATGGAGAAAACTCATTTTATTGAGAAAATTTAGGAAACTAGAATTTGTGGTCCATATGCATCCACCTCATTAATTCAATTACATCCATATGAGGATATTTATGTCACTAATTTTTATTCTCTTTCTCTTTGTTTTAAATCAATCACACCTTTCAACACTTTCTCTCTCATACATCCAAGATCTTCAACACACATTTCAACACTTTCTCTCTCATACATCCATGATCTTCAACACACTTTTCAACACTTTTTCTCTCATATATCAAGATCTTCAATATTTTCTTCTTCACATCTTCAAGATTATCTGAAGATAATATTCTCTCTTAGATCTTCAACATTATCTTCTTCGCATCTTCAATACTTTCAATTCTACATCTGAAGAAAAACCCATGATATTCTCTCATGAGACTCAAAGATACTAATAAGAGTTTTCTCAGGATCCATGTTCGTTCCAAATATGTATGGCTAAGGCAGTCGATGATTCGGTACGTCGGCTAGGGTTTTCTCAGGATGAAAGTCTGGTCAAAATCGTTCCAGGTCTATGTTTGTCCCAGAATCCAGTAAGAACAGAGAGACCTGGCAAGATGAAAACTCTGGATGATAAACTTTAATTTAAAAAGAAAAAAGATTCAGGTATCTAGCATTTAGATAATGAAAAAGCTCTCTGGTCATGGTTAATAGGAAGATCATATAGATATGCCTCATGGATTCTAATTTGCCGAGGTGGATATGAACAAAACTAAGCCATGGGAATTGCCTAGTGAGTTTTTCTTAACTTCCAAATTTTATTTTCTTTATTTATATATTTGGTAATCTTAAACTCCTTTATTTTGTTTGAAAAGGGTTTGCGATATGTGATGTGTTTGATTTTGTTTTTCTTAAACTCCTGTGTTTTAAACTCTGTTATTTTTCTTTCTAAGTTTTTCCATAAATTATTTACTTAAACTCATGCTTTCCTTGGATTTTTCTAATGATTTCTAGGTTTTTTATTGCCAAAGTTCTAGTTAGTTGTAGATTTATTTAATTTTTTAGTTTGCAATTATGTGTGGAGATGACTAGCATATCGGGTGTTATATGTGTTACATGTGATACATACAGGGTGTTACATTTTTTATTGGCAAAGTTCTATATGTTGTAACACATGTTACACTGCGGGTAACATGTGTTACATATATGGTGTTACATGTGTTACACCCAGTTGGTTAAAGATGTATACCTATGTTACATATATAGGTTACACATGTGACCTATATGTTGCACATATGTTAGCTACATATGTTACATTTCTGCTAGCTACATTCTAAACTGTTTGTCCTATATGTTGTAACATGTGTTTCACTTCGGGGTAATATATGTTGCATACAGGGTTTTACACAGTTATACATAACGTAATAGTAAGTTTAAATGTTAAAATGTTTTTTAGATGGGCTGTTAAATGTTAAAATGTATAAACTTCATAATTTATTCAGAATATCACGTTAATTTTACCAATAAAAAGTCGTGTTTTTTTTGTGGGATAATTAGCTACATATGTATTAACAACGTTACACAAGTAACTTATAGATACCCCAGCCTTTTTTTGGACACACATGGGGGCTGCACATAGGTAACACATGTTTATAACATGTGTTAGACTAGTGAGGTAACACATGTATAGCCACGTTATACATATTACATATAGTTGTTACAGGTGTTACATCAAAACTTTACACATGTACACATGTTACATAGGAGATCAATAAGTTTAACTATAGAAGATTAATACTGGTGTACTTGTTTTGTTCATAGGTGAATAGATGTTTTGTGTTCAAGATGAAGATGGTAATTAAGAAGCGAAGCATGCCGAAGGATTACAACGCATCATCAGGTTTTCGTGGTAAAGATGGTGTGTTTTTTGTTGGCTGCTATGTGTTTTAGAGAAAGAAAGCTAATGTTTTGGAGAGATTGTTTACTGATGAGTTAGCATTGACGACAAATTTGAAGAACTAAAACAAGAAATCCAACGGAAGAATGATTATTTAGTGATGAGTTGGTCTATACTTGTATAAAATACATTATATACGCTATGTCACACACGTTATACATTACATGTAACATTTTATGTGTAATAGTCCAATGCTTTGAATTTTTTCTTTTTCGCAGCCTGATATATAAAATACATTACATGTAACATTTTATGTGTAATAGTCACCAATCACATGATATACGCTATGTCACACACGTTATACAACAGATGCAACAGGTTGATCGATGTTACACATGTGTAACATCGTTCCCAAAGCAAAGAAATAGTGGGTTCTGTGTCACCATTGTTACATTTTTGTTTTGTAACATGTGTAACATCGTTTCAAAATCAAAGAAATTGTTGGTTCTGTATCACCTTACAAGTTACATGTTTTGCTGACAAACGCCATGTCACACATGTTTTAGTGAGAAACGCCATGTCACACATGTTACACACTATCAATGTTGTAGGTTTGCTACATCATGTAACATGTATAGAGAAGTTGGATGATATTGCGTTGACATTGGATTTGAGTTAAATTTCTTGTTCAATCACAATGACTTACGTTGACTTTGGAGTTTAAGGGATACAACCTGTAACATGTGTTACACTGAAGTGTTACACAAGTGTTTCCAATTTACACATGTTACATCTTGTGTAATATATGTAACCTGATTAAGCAACAGCTAGGACCTGCTTAGTATCGTACAAACTAACTAGTTGTATATCAATAGTTGTAATGCTTAAAAAAACTAACTAGTTTTATATCAATAGCTGGTGTTAGTAAGTTTTATGTCATAATGGGTTTTTAGTATTTGCACACATTACAATCAAACTTAAACGTAACAAAAATGTTTATACAAACTTCAATATATATAAAAATGATCCAAAAAATATCATAAGGAAACAAAAATCTAGCTATGCTTCGCGTCTTGATAACCATCTTTATCTTGAACACAAACATCCATTCACCTTTGAACAAAACAAGTGGATTAGTGTGAACTCCTAAAGTTAAACTTATTAACACAAATGTAACAACAGGTATGTAACATGTGTTACGTGTTATACATGTCTAAACTTTGGTTGTAACACATGTAACAACTATATGTAACATGTGTAACGTAGCTATACATGTGTTACATATGTGTAGCCCATTTTTATATCTAAGAAATGGCTGGTGTAACTATAAGTAACATGTGTAACATTGTTACAACATATGTAGCTAATTATGCCAGGAAAAAAACTTAACTTTTTATTTATAAGATAAACGAGATCATCCGTCTTTATCCAAAAACATGGCCTTCACGACACATTACAATAAAACTTAAACGTAACAAAAATGTTTATACAGACTTAAATATATACAAATGATCCAAAAATGATCATACATGTGTTACCCTCTAGTGTAACATAAGTTACAAACATGTCTTTCATATGTGCAGCCCTGGTTTTTGGTAACAAAGGGGTTGAACATGCGTAACACATGTTTGTAACATGTGTTACACTAGAGGGTAACTTCTGTGCAACGTCAAAGGTACCCACCACCTGCCCTTCAACGACTTCTTGTTCCCATTCTTCATTGGTTTCTCCATCTACCTTCTTTCGCTTTATAGCCACCTTTTGTCGTATCCGATATTTTAGTTCTTTTTTTTCCTGCCTAGACCCCTTCTCGTTTGGTTGCAACTGCTATGGTCAAGTCGTAATAACACAAGTTACACTCCAGTATTTTTAATCTATTAATTAAAAAAATAGTAGTAACATAACTAACACTAGTTACCTTCTACCCAATTATGCCCTGAACTTGAAGACTCCCTAAATTTTGAGTTTTTATCTGCATCATTTCACACATAATGTTTTGTTAGGTTTCTTCCCAGTCCCAGTCCTGCCCAAGAAATGAAAAAACACAAATATTAGTAGTCAGCAAAAGAGTACTTGCTAAGATGAGGATACAACAATTACCATTCACCATTTCAATATCCACTCATATCAAAACAAAACGTGTAACACCATGTATGCACCATATATTGTCCGAAAGTGTAACATATGTTACAACATACAGGACAAACAGTTTAGAATCTAACTAGCAGAAATGTAGCTGGCAGAAATGTAACATACGTAACTAGTTATGCCTGCAAAAATTTGAAACATTTAACACTAATTATAAAAAAAGAACAACTTAACCAACAAAATTTTGAAACCTTTACTGTAACAATTATGGATTTTCAAACTAATTATCTACCAATAATTGGGATGCCCAATTTAAACAAAAAAACATAAAACAAAATAAAGCAAATCCAATTCATAAAACCTAACACAAACCCAACCCATAAATTATTGGCCTACAAACTGAAAATATCAAAAAACTAAAAATGATTTTAACATAAAAACAAAAACCTGTAAAATACATGAACATTAACCCATTACTAGAACACTTTGAGCACACAAAAAGTTATTGACAACCATTTTAACAAAAAAATCAAGTGTGTTCTTGCTGTTAGTAGAACACTTACCGGATCTAGACCCGTCCGATGAACACGATGAAGATCTTCAAAAATGATTCTCTCTCACACACTTTTGCGTGTGTTCAAAAATGATTCTCTAAAAACCCATGTAACCAAACGATTTCTGACCTTCTTCTCTCACACACACACTTGTGTGTGTGTTCTTGGTGTTCTAACAACTTTCTCTCTCTAAAAACCCATGAACCAAATGATTTCGGACCTGCTTCTCTCTCACACACTTGTGTGTGTTCTTGGTCTTGGTGTTCTAATAACTTTCTCTCTTTGGAAACACATGCAACCGAATGATTCAGGCCTGCTTCTCTTACACACACTTGTGTCTGTGTTCTTGGTGTTCTTCATGAACACGAAGGAGAATCTTGTTTCTCTTTCTCTCACACACTTGTGTCTATGCTTTTGGTGTTTCTCTTTCTTTAACAATAACGATTCAGGATTGCTTCTCTCACACACACTTGTGTGTGTGTTCTTGGTGATTGAAACATGAAGAAAGAGAGAGGATGAGAGAATAGATGATGATGGTTTGATGGTGAATGTACAGAAGATATTTTGAATTCTTAAAGAAGAAGAAAGAAGAAAGAGAGACAATGATGATGCTTTGATGGTGATGGTGACAACTATACAGAAGAGAGAGAATGAGATATGGTCTTTTTGACACAAATACCCTCCTGGCCCACTCATCAACATATGTTATGTATTAAATTTAAATCAATAAACCATCAAATTTCCCTAGCCCTTAGATGATCAAGATCAATGGTCACAATTGGGTTTCCTTAGTTTTCTCACTAAAAAATGGTTTCCTATATATCCTTGCCCTATATATATATATACGAGTTAACGCTAACCCGCGCGTTACGGCGGGGCATAATAAAACTGACAAAAAAAGTGTTTGATTGTATGTTAAACTAATACTAATCGAAACCAAATTAAATTACAACTTATTGCTTTGAGGTGAGTGATTTCTTTGCTTAAAAGCAATTTCGCCCCCACCCTTCTATAAAACATGCCATAATGCAACCCAAATATATCCAAGTAGAACGTCATGTAAACATACAAAAGAAAGTTTCTATGAATACGTAATCTCATGAAATTGTACTATTCTTGATACAATAGTAACTTAAATAAATCTAGTATGTTGGGAAAAAGGATGGAAGAGTCTCATGGAAAATCGTAGTCATCAATTAACATGTGATCCGAAGGTTAGAAAAATAACTATGTTTGATTACTATTTTATATAACACCAAATATATATCTAATGGTTCTGATTTAAAAACACGCATAGAAACATTTATACATGTCATATTTAACCGTAGTCATCAATAAACACCAAATCAATATTCAATACATGATCGTGCAAAACGGCGTGCAGATTATCCTTCGTCCTCCTTGAATCCACATTCTTCTTATGGTACACAAACGCGTAATTAGGATACACCTAAACTGTAAGCAGTTTCTAACCTTAAGGAAAACCGATTGACACCCTAAACTATAAGTAGTTTAACATATAATCAAAAGGATACACCTTTTTGCAAGCCCAAATAAAAAACCATCCAAACCAACAACATTGTCAGATGCATAATTCACAAAAAATGTGTTTCTTTAAAAACCATATCTGTTTTTAATAACAGAAGTAATAATCAAGTATGTTGAACATGAGATCATTAAACATTTTATAACTTATAAGTTGCATTCAAAACTGATCCAAATATAATAACAAAACATTATATAATCATCAGGCATTCAAACAACTTTTAAAGGGGATGTTCCAAATGTGAAACATGGAAGTCCGGTTCTCACAACTATTTCACGCGTTGTAGGCACTTTACCATGGTTAGCCGAACCGGTATATTCGATATTGGTACCGATATCCATGTTTCCCGTTTTTTGGTATTAGTATTTACCGGTAAATAGACTAAAATACCGGTAATGGTACCGAATATAACCGGTTTGGTACTGGTACCAAATATTCATCCTTAATCCAAATAGCAAGAATTACACAAACAAAATGGAAACACAAATCGCATAGACATATTTTTTTAACGGCTAGGGAAATATTTCATTAAACAAACCCAAAAGTGTACAACATGTCTAGAAAGTTGCTAGACACATACAACACCCAAAACTGTTAGACATACATGCCCACAGAACAACAAAAAGAAACAGAGACTTCTCGACTACAATATTTAATCACCCGGGATGTAATTGCAACAACAAAAAGAAACAGAGACTTCTCGACTACAATATTTAATCACCCGGCATGTAATTGCATAAAAAACATAACTTGAAGTATGTGGGATTTAGATTAATCTAACCGTCCGTAAGGAACGTAACTCCAGAAGGGTCGATTGCAACGAACTCTGCATCGGAATCGTTTGTGTGTGATCTGTAAACGATTCCGGTGACATTCCGTGAGAAGGTAACCGTTGTCGCCGGCGCCAGTGACTGGATTAAATTGGAGTTAGAAGATTTGTGGTGTGCGGCCTGAGAAATGAACGTCGGAGGAAAAGAGATTTGTGGGTGTAAAGTTATTGGTGGTTATATGAGAGAAAAGACGTCGCAAATGGATTGAACGGCTTGATTTTTTAATAGGATAAATAATTAACAATATTAAAAATGAAAGAAGACGATGGTTCGATAAGCGTAAAAATGAAAAGAAGCACACGGGGCATGAATCGAACCGGCGTCAAACGCAATGTAAATATGTGGGATTGCCACCGCTAAAGACGCGTTGGTTAATCAAGTTTGAGTGGTGTCTTATAGTATTTTATATATTATATAATATAACTAGGATTGCGACCCGCCGCAATGCGGCGGGGATTCTTTAGTTATAACTAAGTCGATCAAGGACCCGCACGTTATGTTAAACCTGTCAAACGAGGAAAAAAATACACGATGTAAAAACGTTCACCCACACACGCACGTTGTGTCGTGTTAACTCGCAAAATTTAGAACGAAACAGGAAAACGTTAAACCAAAGACGCACGTTGCGATGTGTTAATTCACAAAATTTAGAACCAAGCATAAAACAAAAAATTTGCGCAAAATGAAAACTATAAAGGACCAAAGTTGAAAGTAAAAAAAGTTATGAGGATAGATTGCAAAAGATAAAAAGTTTTGGGTTAAAAATAAAAAAACAAGTAGTTTTGGGTTAAAAGTAATTTATGAACTACCTTTGGGTGGAATGTAAAAAAATCATTTTTTTTTTGGAAAACCTCCAAAGCCAAGGTTACAACAACCATATGCATAACCATTTTTTCTTTGAAAAACCCGCAAAGCACACCCCGCGTTGCGGCGGGGGTGTAAAACGGTGTCAAATAGTACTAATGCCACACAACCGTTATCGACCACCAACACTGACTCGACCTAGGATCTGCGTGTTGCGACGAACCTGTCAAACATGAAAAAATAGAGGTAAAAACATTCAACCAGACATGCACGTTGCGCCGTGTTAACTTGCAAAATTTGAAACAAAACATAAAAAAGCTGAACCAAAGTCGTATGTTGCGTCGTATTAACTCGAAAAAATTAGAACTATACGTAAAAAGAAAATTTGTGAAAGATGAAAACTATAAGTGACAAAAGTTGTGAAGTTAAATTGCAAATAATGAAAAGTTTTGTGTTAAATTTAAAAAAACAAATTACGTAGGTTTAAATTTGCGATAGGTAAAAACCTTTGGATTAAAAGTAAAAATTCAAGGTTTTTTTTTTTTTTTTTTTTTGAAAAACTCATTAAGCACATTGTACAAGTTCTATTGCATGTTTTTATTTCTTATTTATAGTAATAAAATAGCTAAGCAAAATGTATGTATGTGTGGTTTTTTAAAGGTCATGGCTTTTCAGTCTAGAGCAGGCAACCCAAGTTGCTTTTTGTAGGGTTATATAATGTATTGCTTCTATACAATCTAAATTGAGATATCACTAATGTGAATAGTTAAGGTACTGATTTCTAGTAATCTAAATTAAAAATTTATGATTCTTTTATTTATTCTTTTTATGAAATACAAAGATGGTCAAAATTAATTGGCCTTTCATCTCCTACAATGTATAACCTGCATTTTGGTTTCTCTTTGCCGCCTCCATAGGTCTACACCTTTTTGATATGGCATAGTTTGAGCATATTCTCAGTTCATTAGAACATGTGTTTCGGACTAGTTACCTGACCTTTCTAAGGACATTCCAATCCTAAGATTCGAGCCCCTAATACTATAACTAAATCGAACCGATATCCTTTACATGAGCAGTTTCCTCCTAATTTCGGGACGAAATTCCAAAAATTTGGGGAGACTGTAACATCCGTCAAAATCGGATATAAAAAAAAAGAAACCGGACTCGTTTTGTAAACCGCATCTTAAGCGAGATAAATGGAAATGAGAATTTTAATTTTTATTTATTATTTTCGTGAACAAATTTAATTAATATAGTTATTTGCAATTAAAAAAAAGAAATTGATGGTTTCTCCATTTTGTTGGTAACCTGCGATAAAAAAAATATAATATAATATAATAAATATATAATCATAACTATTATTGTTGTCGGTTAAATTAGTTTAGAAGCGTGATACATTCATAATTAAGGAGTCTTGGAAACAATATATATGGTGGGAATTCATGAGGAGTAATGATAACAATAAATGGAATGTATTGGCATGAGTTACGTAAGTTCTTTAGAACCGATTAAACCCTAAGCCAATAGGATAAATATTGTTCTATCTTCGTCTCTAGAACATTTCTCCGCAAAGTTTAAGGATGTGTTCAACTTTTCAGTTGTTGCTGGACATAAACACACATTCCCCTTGCAAGTTACGTACTCCGAACCCCCGTCGGGCCTGCAAGTCGCCGAGACGTGAAGCCGCCACCGGACGTCACCGGAGCTCCGACCCGTCGGAGAAGTCTAGATGCTTTACCGGAGAAGAACCTGCAAGTGACCGGGACGTCGGAGACATCCGCCGGAGACGTATGGGGTTCGCAACGGGATTCACACCTTCGCCATACCTTTTCGCTCAAACTGCATACTCATCGGAGTTCCTGTGATCCGCCGGAGAAAACCTGCACATCGCCGGTTAAACGGAGCTCGAAGCACAAGGGTTCACGTCCACCGTCGGCTTGACTCGTTACGTTCGGTATACCTTTCTTATTTTTCTTTCGTTTAATCCTCTGATAGAATGCAATAAATCCTTTTTTATATATTTAAGCAATTCATATAAACTGTAAACCCGATTAACAGTAGAATTAATGTTCTCTTCATATGAAGAAGGTGGCAGCTAGTTTCTTGTTAATTGATATAATTGATATAAACATTTCTAAACACAGAAAGCACAAATTGTAATTTTTGACTCGACGCGAGTCAACATATCAAAGTCCAACATGGTATTATTTTCTTTATGATAACTTCTTTTTCTTAAAAACCTCTAAATTTATTAATAACATAAATAATTAATGAATTAATATAATCCCTTAATAAATTCTAATGTTAAAAGTGGTATTTTCGCATCTAGGATAATCGTTCCCGCTCGTTCTCTTGGATTATTCTACATTCTTACTCGTGCGTTATTTCGAGGATTCTTATACGCAATCAAAGTGAGTACACTCGACCCATTTACATTTTAAACCACTTTTGGGTTGTAACATGTTACCATACAACAATTACACTTACACACACTTAAACTTACTTTGCGAACTCAATCCGATATACATGCTACTTGTTATGCTAGATAATACATGTTTTATGCCATTACTATGTTATACCCTCGCTTAACAATTATAGCGCTATAGGAGTAGTACACCACCCGACGGGGGTTTGTTAAGTCAATATACTATACGGTCTCGTCACTTTTGTTATGCATGCTAGTTACCTTGTATACATGCTAGTTACCTTGTATACAAATTGCCATGTGGATTCGAGTAAAATGCTTTATACTTATGCTATACTATTTAAACCTTGTGTACTCGCCCTTGCTTTTGCATTGAACTTTATTTTAACATGTTACAGGTTGATGATGATGATGCTATGAAATGAAGTAGCATTGATGCCTAGATAGACATATAGACGTTTAGGTTTAAATGTTGTATCAATTTTGATTATGTTGTTATGTATTTCTTTTGAACTTGTTGTTATTTGAATTTCCTTGTATTGTTGACTATTTAGTTTATGAAATGAAATCAGTTTATTAAATATTGACGCAAATAGTGTTATGAAGTCTCTAGCAATCTTCACACTTCGTCTCATCCCGATGTTTCCGCCATTGGTTGGGGTGTGACAGATTGGTATCAGAGCCATAACTATAGGGAATTAGGAAAAGTAGGAATGCTTTAACCTAGTCTATAGTTTTAGAGCTTTATTCTCATGTTTTGCTTGAAACTATTTGCATGCTACTTTATTTGCTTTTATTTATTTCTCTTTTAATCTTTTAAGCATGTATGTCACTTATATGTTAGCATTTGACATGCTATAGTTGTTTTATTATGTGCTAATACTTGTTTCATTGTTCTATCATTTATGTGTTATTCTTGACATACTTTTTATGTGTTAATAATTGTTTCATTATTCCATTCTTTATGTGCTATTCTTGACATGTTTATACTTGTTTATCTAATCTTTAACATACACTTTTCCTCATACATTTTACTCGACTATTCTAAATTCAACAACACTCATATTATACAAACGAGACTAGTTTACCAAAATAGGCGTGAAACCCACAATTTGGTAAACGACTTTCATTCCGTTTGATTATATTTTTTTGCACGAAATTCACCATTAAGTTAGGAGTAAAATCCACATCTTAATGGAAATTTCAGGTTTAAATTCGTCAAGTTAGGGGTGAAACCCGCACCTCGTCGACTAGTTCCACTCCTTGATTTTTATAAATCCCCCCAGGTCTCGAATTTTCGATTGAATTGGAACGTGTAGTAACCGGAAGGGTAAATACCGTTAACCGACACGTCGGCGAGAGTATTTCACCTATTAGGCCAAAGCATGTTGTTAATTTCAAAAGACCTTTCGACCACTTTGGTGAGTCAACGTTCCGTTTAGGAACCATCCAAATTTCTTCTTATCAAGCTTACGCTTTATTATTTTCGATCTTTTATGATGAAACTCACTCTTGTCAACTTTGAACCATTTTTTAGTTTCACTTTTGCGCATACATTATACTAATACTTTTCATACGATTATACATTACTAGCATGCATAATTTCGCGAAATTTTATTTACACTTTTTGTGACAACGAATGGAGACATATCATCGAGATAGGAGTGATTTCCTTACCTTGATGATTGACTCCGCTTCTTTTCTCATCTTACAACGACCTCACCAACGGATTAGGGGTGATTCCCTTACCTAGGTGATCGTTACCAATGCTTTCTTTTTATAGACTGTATTATCTAAACACGATCATGTTTATATCTAAGTCGTTTAACATTAGTCAAATCTCTAATTATTTCAAAGGGTATTGTTTATATAAACAAAATTCTTATCTTACAATCTATTATTATATAGCTCACACACAAAATTTGTAACTTTTCCATAAACGCTTGTTCCTCGCCATCAAAACTCTTTTCAGGATCAACGAAATATTTTTTATTAAAAACACCTTTCACGATCACTAAGTTCACATATCAAATTCCTTTTTCTAAGGATCAACTTTTTCACAAGAATCTGTAAATTCCCAAAATTTTCTAATACAAAGTTACTTAAAACGATGCGAACTTGTTAATCCCTAGAATTTTTCAAAACCTCACTCGATACGCCAATTAAATTCAAAAAACGTTGGCAAGGAAACTTCATAAGGACCGATAAAATTTCAACTTATGTAAATTCTTTTAAAAAAACCGTAGTAGCATTTCCATTCTTTTTACAAAGTACGTTTCACGTAACCAATAGCTGTTTTGTACTCCCTTACATTCACAAACTAGATTCTACATTCCATGACAACTCAATCTATTTTAACTTCACGTTTTGCGCAAACAACTATATATGCATATCATTTTACACGTTTTACTCAATATCTCATCGCAATCTCACGCGTGCCACTCGTTCCCTTTTTCTTTTATACTCAAAACTTTTAAATCTTTTACGTTCATAACTCGTGTATTTCGATTTATACTATAAGCAAAATCATTATTTCCTACATCCATACTTATACATTTTATGCAGTCACTTATGTTCCCACTTACACATTTATGTTATACTCATGATTTAAAATTCATACGTTTTACGTTTATACATACACTCACAATTATACATTTACGTTGTACTTTCATTCATTTTTATACTACATTCATATTCATGTTCATATATTTTATGTTTTCAATTACACTTGTACAACTTTGTTTACACTTATATTCATACACTGTATTTATTCATACTTAAACCTTCATGTTTTACACCTATATTCACATTCATATCTATGTTCAAACATCTTATGTTCACACTTATACTCGTATTCATACTCATACGCTTCGTGCTTATGCTTATACTCATGTTTGTACTCACATTTATACTCGCTTTTCATACACGTTATGCTTGTGCTCATACTCTTGTCATACGTTTTGGTGTTTATGCTCACATGTGTATTCATATTTAAACTTATACTGTGCTCATGCTTTATTCATACTCAAAATTTATACTTTATCACCTATACGTGAGCGAAACCCGAGGGATTCGCTTCCGTTGGTCTTATACTATTTGGAACGCAAACATGCTTATATGCTACATTCCGATACACACGAAATCTTATTTTCAAAATTTATGTATACCTTTGTCACACCCCGGCCGCGTATAACATGCAACCGCGGCGGAAACGTCGGGGAGTGTTGTAACAGAATTATTGTTTCACAACCATGGCATACAAAGTTATATTTTATTTATTAAACAAGAGTGTTACATTGTCTCAAAACAGGAAATAAAGAGTTGATAACATAGTTAAACTAAGTCTATCTTCATTTTAAGTCTCTAAGGCACAGGTCCGCCCTAGTGTCACGATCATCATCCTATGCAAAAGCTCCTGAAAACACATGTGAAAATAGGTACGCCAGCATAAAAATGCCTGTGAGATACATATGTTTTGTGAAAATAGGATTCATGACTTAAGTTTAAGAAAATGTTTAATAAAATTTAGTCATGAACCTTGTAAATTGTTTTGTTTTGTAAATCATTTAAAAAGCGATATGATCAGATGATATGTATACATAAAAGAATAATACATGGTTAAATGAATAAACAAGTAAGCAATGTCTTGTGAAAGATATGTTATTTGTATAAAATGTTATATGTCTAAATTGAAATGATTCAAATAACGCTACGATATGTAATACCATACAAACACTTATATATAGGAAGTATCAGCGGCGTATCCACCATGCTTGTATCATATTACACACGCCTTGTTACTTAAATCACTTAAACAAACCACCAATGTATAAAGTCCATGTTTAAACCAATTGTCAAAAAGTCCTTGTATAAGCCATGTCAAATGTTAAAAAGTCCAAATGTAGTCAAGTAATGTGTAACAAATGTTATGTATTGTAAGTAAAGTATTGTCACATAAACCAAATGTAGAAATGTACAAACAAAGTATTTTGAATATATCAAAAAGTTATGTTTTGCAAAGTAATGCATGTTACATTGATACGAACACTTATGTGGTAAGTTAACGCATACATTCAAGCCTTGAGACAGTTGGATAACCCTTTCAGTCAAGGTTATCAAAAGAA
The DNA here is from genome assembly GCA_030545235.1 of Helianthus tuberosus. Taxonomy (NCBI): domain Eukaryota; kingdom Viridiplantae; phylum Streptophyta; class Magnoliopsida; order Asterales; family Asteraceae; genus Helianthus; species Helianthus tuberosus. Next base: position 61,687,480 of record CM060378.1, on the reverse strand, counting down.
ATGTTTTCGGATTCAGTCATTCCTTACATCCAAACAAACCCGGGATGTTAGGAATGGGATTTGTCAAGTCCTATGGTACCACTAGTTACTACCGAGCGGCGTAGCTAATGTTAATGAACGTATATAAGTCCCGTTTGTGCAAACCAAATGTTATAGAAAATGTAAACATGTTATATGAAAACAATGTACTAAGTATGCTAAGTTAACATACAAAGCAGAAAAGTCATGTAAATCAATGTGCTAGCATGCTATCAGTCAACATACATAGCAGAAATGTAATGTAAAACGATGTACTAAGTGTGCACACAATGGGGTCTATGTACTCACTTGAGATTGCTTAGTAGTCCTTGAGTAACAACCAAACAATGCTAGAGATCACGGATATCAAACGACACCTAATATAGGTAACTATGTTAATATACCTAACCTAAATCGGAGGATTGGATAGAATGAGGGTTCGTAAACCAAACGAGTATGGAGACTCGTGTAATATGGTTTAACAAAGCCTACATACTAAAATGAAACCTAACCTAAGTGCTTACGACCCATTACGACCCGTTTAGGTAGCTTATGCTACTTTAACGCGTCGTTCGCGTAAAACGCGTTCGGAATGCCTAACTAGTCCTATGACAAGTAAAATATGCCTTAACATGTCTAATATTGTTACCAAATCAGTTTAGATACCAAAATTTATGTTACATATGCTTAAAATGAATTTTGGCGTCAAAGGGGTATTTTGGTAATTTACCTAAGGCATATAAACCACCTATCATACAACTAACTAAACGTCGTGACCATAAGGTATAACCTAGAAAGGTTATACCCTATATACTATGGTCACCTAATGTGTTTGGTCGGATCCTAATGATCGACCAAATGGGTCGGGTTCGAAAGTATAAGCGATTGTTTAGATCGCTTACCCTTACGACCCTAGACAAGCACAAAACTAAAAGTGACGAGCTAAGCATGTTAAAACATGCTTAACTAAGTTTAGAAAACAGGTTTGGTATCAAAACAAACGGTTTTGATACCTAAGAGTAGTTTGGTTACAAAATACGCAAGAATGCGCATTTTGGCCGAAACTACGACTCGTCACTGAGCCTAGATAACGTGGTAATCAGTGGGTATAGTCACTGGGGACTATAACCATCGTGATCACGCTCACGTTATGAAGTTCAAACGAACTTCGTGCTGACCATAAACTGGTCAACGCAGAAAGTCAAACATAGTTTGACTTTCGGACTAGAAAAGCGATAAAAGAACGAAGGAACACTTACAAAGAGTCCCCGCTAGTAAATCTTGATCGAATAACTCAGGTATGAAGTAATGGCTTCAACTTAGAGCTTTGAGATCAGATTTGTGTGGGTTTTTCAAGTGATGTTGGTGGGTATTTATAGTAAATGGACAACCGTTAGGATCGTTTATCGAATAACGTGCTTTGATCTCATCCATACACTTGTTGCAACCTTATGGTAACTCAAAATGGCCCCTCATGAGCATGAAAGGGGAAGTGTGGGTGAGTGTTGGGGGCATAACAGCTGTTAACAGCTGTTAAACAACTTTTGCTGATCTGAAAGGGCCTCGCGTGACGCCTAGGGGGCTAGGTGTCACGTCTAGGTCCTTCTGATCAGCAACAGTTTCCAAAGATTCCATTTCAGTCCCCGTTGTGTATTAAGGCCATTTCCGACATGTTTAAGGCTCGTTAAGCCAATGTTAAGGCCCTAAAATGATGCCTAAACATTGTGGGCATGAAACATGCTCAAAAATATGCCGGATGTTGGTTCGTTTGGTCGTACGATCGCGATGTTCGCTTAATTACGACGGAATGCGCATACGCGCGAAAAACGATCCAAATTGCGTGACGAATGGATTTTTCTTATGCCAAACACTAAAATAAAATATTTTAGTGCTTACATAAATTTTTGGATGTCCGGATGTATTCAGAACGTAAGTTATGCGCGAAAATGCAAACTTGTGCACTTTTTGACGCTTTTAGTCCCTGAATGACCCAAAAGTTTATTTTAGCACACCGAACCCCCTCAAAGCCTATTTCTAAGCTATATAAAGGATATTTATGGTATGTTTAACTTATGGTCATGTTCCAGAATGTCTGTTACAGTTCAAATTGGCATACTTTCGCAGTTTGTCAAGTTTAGTCCCTGTAAGCGAATTTAACTTGTTTTTGCCATACCAAAGCCTTCAAAACTTATTTCTAAGTTATGTAAAGGTTATTTAAGGTATGTTAATTATATGTTGATGTTCCGGAGTATTTTTCTCATTAAACTGATTACGTTTACGCACCAGTTTGCATATAACTCTCCAGAAAGCGATATTGAGGTTGAAATTGAATAAAAGTCAAAACATGAAAAATGTAAAACATAACCAAATAAACATTAGGATCAAATAACTTTTTTTTATTGATAACTGAATTGTTTACAATGATTTCAGACACAGATGTTACAGTCTCCCCTACTTGTTGAAATTTCGTCCTGAAATTTATTTAGATGAAACTCGTGGAAAAAGATGCGGATACTTCGCCTTCATTTGATCTTTGCGTTCCCAAGTAAACTCAGGTCCACGTTTAGATTCCCAGAGGAATGCGCTTGCGTTTGAGCCACTTGACTTCACGTTCCATGATTTCCACTGGCTTCTCAACAAATTTCAGTGTTTTATCAACACGAATTTCGTCAAATGGTATGTGGAGGTTCTCATCAGCTAAACACTTCTTGAGATGGGACACGTGAAAGGTTGGATGAACATTTCCAAGTTCAGGAGCTAACTCAAGTCTGTAGGCTACCTTACCGATTCTTTCGACGATCTTGAATGGTCCAACGTATCTAGGTGCAAGTTTTTCTTTCTTTCCAAATCTGATCACACCTTTCCAAGGTGAGACCTTAAGTAATACTCGATCACCGACTTGAAATTCCAAGGGCTTGCGTTTTGGGTCCGCGTAACTCTTTTGACGGCTACTAGCTGTCTGAAGGTTATCACGAACTTTCTTAACCTTATCTGTTGTCTCTAAAATGAGGGCAGGTCCAGTAAGCTGAGCCTCGCCGATCTCATTCCAGCAGACTGGTGAACGACATTTTCGACCATAGAGAGCCTCGAAAGGAGCCATGTTGATGCTGGAGTGATAATTGTTGTTGTAGGAGAATTCAATCAACGGAAGATGTGAATCCCAACTACCACCAAACCGATCACACAAGCTCTAAGCATATCCTCCAGAGTCTGGATTGTTCTTTCAGATTGACCATCCGTTTGCGGATGATAAGCTGTGCTCAGATTAAGTTGGGTCCCCATAGCAGATTGCATGGTTCTCCAAAAATGAGAAGTGAAGCGAGCATCTCTGTCAGAAATGATGTTCAAAGGAACACCATGTCGAGTTACAATTTCATCCACATAGATTTTAGCAAGTTTGTCAGTAGAAAAATCCTCACGGATTGGCAAGAAATGCGCTGACTTAGTAAGACGATCAACAACTACCCAGATGGCATCATGACCTTTATTTGTGCGCGGAAGTTTAGTAATGAGATCCATAGTAATGTTTTCCCATTTCCAAACTGGGATCTCTGGTTGCACCAATAAACCAGAAGGACGTTGATGTTCAGCCTTAACCTTAAGACAAGTAAGGCATTTTGATACATATAAGGAAATGTCTTTCTTCATACCAGGCCACCAATACTGAATACGAAGATCCTTATACATCTTATCTGAGCCAGGATGAACAGAATAACGAGACTTATGGGCTTCATCCATAAGCAAGGTGCGAAGGTTATCTTGGCTTGGGACCCACAAACGGTCCATGAAGTAATACGATCCATTGTCTTTCAATTCCAAATCAGGTGTTATGTGATAGGGAAACTCCTTATCCATCAAACCTTGTGAAACACAAGATTGTTGAGCCTGAGAAATGCGGGCTTGGATATCGGATCGAGCTTGAATATCAGATTGAACATGAACACAATGAAGCTTAGTACATTCCTTACGACTCAATGCATCGGCTACGACATTCGCCTTACCAGGATGGTAGCGAATTTCGTAGTCATAGTCGTTTAAAAGCTCCACCCAACGTCGTTGCCTCATGTTGAGTTCTTTCTGATTGAAGATATGCTGAAGACTTTTGTGGTCCGTGAAAACCACACATTTTGTACCGTACAAATAGTGTCTCCAGATCTTAAGAGCGAAGACAACTGCACCTAACTCAAGATCATGAGTGGTGTAGTTCTTTTCATGCACCTTCAATTGTCTTGATGCATATACTATGACTTTGTTCCTTTGCATCAGAACACAGCCAAGACCCAATTTAGATGCATCGCAATAAACGACGAAATCATCATTGCCCTCAGGCAAAGTCAGAACAGGCGCGTCGCAAAGTTTTTGTTTCAAAGTCAGAAATGCTTCCTCTTGCTTGAATCCCCAATCAAAAGTTTTGTTCTTTTGAGTTAGAGCATTTAGAGGAACTGCAATCTTTGAGAAGTTTTCAATGAAGCGGCGATAATAACATGCTAGTCCAAGAAAAGAACGAACTTCAGTAGGAGTAGAAGGTGTATCCCAATCCTTAATCGCACTGATCTTGGAGGGATCTACATGAATACCTTGTTCGTTGACAATATGTCCTAGGAATTGAACTTCTTTAAGCCAGAATTCACACTTGGAGAATTTGGCGAAAAGTTGCTCTTTCTTTAGGAGTTCCAGAGTAAGACGAAGGTGTTGCTCATGATCAGCTCGCGTCTTAGAGTATATCAAGATGTCATCAATAAAAACAATGACGAATTGATCCAAATAAGGCTTGCAGACCATATTCATTAAGTCCATGAAAACAGCAGGAGCATTAGTCAAACCGAATGGCATGACTGTGAACTCATAATGCCCATAACGAGTGCGGAACACTGTCTTGGGAATATCTTCTTCATGCACTACGAAGTTGATGATATCCAGATCGCAGATCAATCTTTGAAAAATAAGAAGCGCCCTGTAACTGATCAAAGAGATCATCGATGCGAGGTAGGGGATATCGATTCTTGATGGTAAGCTTGTTAAGCTCACGATAATCGATACACATCCTAAAAGATCCATCCTTCTTCTTGACAAAAAGAACGGGAGCACCCCAAGGTGAAAAGCTAGGACGGATAAAACCTTTGTCAGAGAGCCCCTGAAGCTGCTTAGACAACTCTTGCATCTCAGACGGTGCAAGACGATATGGAACTCTGGCAATGGGATTTGCACCAGGTACGAGATCAATACGGAACTCGACTTGGCATGCTGGAGGTAGACCAGGTAACTATTCAGGGAATACTTCAGAATAATCCCGAACAACAGGGATATCTTGAATAGACTTACCTTTGCCCTTATCTGCTACAACAAGTGCCAAAAAGGCCACATAGTTCTTTCGCAGATACTTGCAAGCTTTAAAACAAGACATGAGTTTGAGACCACCAGTAGGTTTCTCACCACGAACCTGTAGGATCTCGCCTGTCGAAAGCGGCACACGAACAATCTTATCAAAACAAACTACCTCTGCGCGATGCTTGGCTAACCAATCCATACCCACAATAACGTCGAAGCTTCCAAGTTGCATAGGCGTGAGGTCAATAGGAAAAAGATGGTCGTTAAGGTTCAACTGGCAGTTGCGAAGAACATAATCAAGAACAATGGGTTCACCACTAGCAACCTCTACTGTCAAAGGTTTACCTAGTTTCGTTCTAGACACGCGAAGCAATGGCTCAAAAGATAATGACACAAAACTCTTATCGGCACCCGAATAAAAAAGAACAGATGCAGGCTGATTATTAATAAAGAACATACCGTTCACCACTTCATTGTCTGCTTGTGCCTCTTGAGCATTCATGTTAAAGACTCGACCTCGAGCCTGAGCTTGATTCTGATTTGGATTCTGATTCTGGTTGGCTAGCCTTGGGCACCGGTTTCTGTAGTGGGTCAGATCCCCATAATTGTAGCACGAACCAGGAGGAAAATGAGGTCGTGCAGCTTGACCTTGTTGCTGAGCAAGAGGCTGAGCAACTTGTTGGGCTTGGTTCTGAACTGCCTGATTCTGGTTAGCAGGAATGCGGCAGGTGGCAGCAAGATGACCATTTCTTCCACAGTTGGTGCATTGACGACACTGGAGATGTGGTAGGTATTGGCCGTTACACCTGTTGCACAAAGGTGCATTGCCAAGATAAGGCTTCTTGGCTAGTGGTTGCGCAGGCTGATTTGGTGCAGCTTGGGCCTGTGCAGTAACGATATAGTTTTGGGAAGCCTTTCACTTCCTAGACCCTCTTGAGGAACCAGAATTCTTTCCCTTCTTGTTTTGACCTTTCTTGCTATCTTCTTTGTCAGACGCCTGCTTCTTACCCTTGTCACCCTTTTTATGCAGCTTTCCCTTTCGAACCTGCGACTCGGTCAATGTCGCTGCTAACTCGATCGCCTGACGGAGTGTGGTAGGGTTACTACTAGTAATGATGTCTTGTACTGAGTCAGGTAGGCCGTCGATGTACCTTTCGATAGCCTTGTCGAGTGGGGTAACCATAGTCGGGCAAAGCAGACTCAACTCCTCAAATCTATCAGTATACGCCCTGTGCTCGCCACTATCTTGTTTCAAGTCATCAAACTCTCTCTCCAATGCTCGCAGTTCATGATGAGGACAAAACTCCCTCATCATAAGAGCTCTAAGTTCAGCCCAAGTCTGTGCTAGAGCAACTTTTGCACCACGATCTCTCATAACCCCGTTCCACCACGTAAGGGCCCTCTTTTGAAACACACTCGAAGAAAACTCGACCTTGCGATTGTCAGGACACTGCACATGACGGAAAGTATTCTCAATGCTCTCAAACCATTGAAGAAGCCTAGTCGCTCCCTCAGAACCACTAAACTTGAGTGGTTTAGCCGAGTTGAAACTCTTGAAATTGCATGGAGCATGATTGTTGTTGTTGGCTTGGTTCCATTGAGCAAAGAGGTTTGGGAATTGAGCAGCCATTTGCTGCGCAATGATTTCTGCCAGTTCGGCAGTCGCTATCTGGTTTTCGCGTCGAGGAGGCATTCTAAAAGAGGATAAATGAAAGGAAACGAGTGAGATGATTGGATGAAAAGAATGAGATGAAACAAAAATTGACAACAGCAAAGATGGTGGTCATTTGTCGCATCACAAAGCAAATAAACGACACACAGTGACTAAATAAAGTAAATGGGTCAAAAATAATGTATCGCGAAGACATGCTCGCCTATAAGTGAACACTCACCCCAAGAGTTCCCAGGTAAGAGTGACTGGTCCGATTATGTGGATTTGTACGAACACTCTAGCCTTAGACAGAAAACCCAGGGTACAGGCATTCACCCTTCCAGTTTGCACGTGTTCACATTATTTAAAACCCAAAACCTTGACGAGATTTTGAAAACTCAAAGGGGTTCAAAACCTTACAATAGAGGGTTCAAAACCTTGTAATAAATCATTCAAAAACAGAAGATTGTTTTTCAAAAATCGTTTCGGAAAATTTGGTTTTTGTTTTGATAATCACCTAAGGATAGGTGATGTGCATGTTTTAAGATCTAAACACAAGATAACTTGTGTTAGGGTCCTAGAAAGGTTATAGTCTAGGTCAAAGAATTACTAATAACCTAATTCCCTATAACCATTGGCTCTGATACCAACTCTTCTGTCACACCCCGACCGCGTATAACATGCAACCACGGCGGAAACGTCGGGGAGTGTTGTAACAGAATTATTGTTTCACAACCATGGAATACAAAGTTATATTTTATTTATTAAACAAGAGTGTTACATTGTCTCAAAACAGGAAATAAAGAGTTCATAACATAGTTAAACTAAGTCTATCTTCATTTTAAGTCTCTAAGGCACAGGTCCGCCCTAGTGTCACGATCATCATCCTATGCAAAAGCTCCTGAAAACATATGTGAAAATAGGTACGTCAGCATAAAAATGCCTGTGAGATACATAGGTTTTGTGAAAGTAGGATTCATGACTTAAGTTTAAGAAAATGTTTAATAAAATTTAGTCATAAACCTTGTAAATTGTTTTGTTTTGTAAATCATTTAAAAAGCGATAAGATCAGATGATATGTATACATAAAAGAATAATACATGGTTAAATGAATAACCAAGTAAAATGAGTTGTATAAAATAAGTTGTTTATAAAGCAATGTCTTGTGAAAGATATGTTATTTGTATAAAATGTTATATGTCTAAATTGAAATGATTCAAATAACGCTACGATATATAATACCATACAAACACTTATATATAGGAAGTACCAGCGGCGTATCCACCATGCTTGTATCATATTACACACACCTCGTTACTTAAATCACTTAAACAAACCACCAATGTATAAAGTCCATGTTTAAACCAATTGTTAAAAAGTCCTTGTATAAGCCATGTCAAATGTTAAAAAGTCCAAATGTAGTCAAGTAATGTGTAACAAATGTTATGTATTGTAAGTAAAGTATTGTCACATAAACCAAATGTAGAAATGTACAAACAAAGTATTTTGAATATATCAAAAAGTTATGTTTTGCAAAGTAATGCATTTACATTGATACGAACACTTATGTGGTAAGTTAACGCATACATTCAAGCCTTGAGACAGCCGGATAACCCTTTCAGTCAAGGTTATCAAAAGAAATGTTTTCGGATTCAGTCATTCCTTACATCCAAACAAACCCGGGATGTTAGGAATGGGATTTGTCAAGTCCTATGGTACCACTACTTACTACCGAGCGGCGTAGCTAATGTTAATGAACGTATATAAGTCCCGTTTGTGCAAACCAAATGTTATAGCAAATATAAACATGTTATAAGAAAACAATGTACTAAGTATGCTAAGTTAACATACAAAGCAGAAAAGTCATGTAAATCAATGTGCTAGCATGCTATCAGTCAACATACAGAGTAGAAATGTAATGTAAAACGATGTACTAAGTATGCACACAATGGGCATACATAGCATAAAATGTAATGTAAAACAATGTACTAAGTATGCACACAATGGACATACATAGCATGAAATGTAATGTAAAACGATGTACTAATAGTGTACTAATGAGCATAACAAGTATATGATGTGAAAACATGAAAGCACGAAAGTAACAAGTAGGCACATGTGTTTCACCCCAAAACAGTTTGGAAAACAGTAAAAGAGGGGTCTATGTACTCACCTGAGATTGCTTAGTAGTCCTTGAGTAACAACCAAACAATGCTAGAGATCACGGATATCAAACGACACCTAATATAGATAACTATGTTAATATACCGAACCTAAATCGGAGGATTGGATAGAATGAGGGTTCGTAAACCAAACGAGTATGGAGACTCGTGTAATATAGTTTAACAAAGCCTACATACTAAAATGAAACCTAACCTAAGTGCTTACGACCCATTACGACCCGTTTAGGTAGCTTTTGCTACTTTAACGCGTCGTTCGCGTAAAACGCGTTCGGAATGCCTAACTAGTCCCATGATAAGTAAAATATGCCTTAACATGTCTAATATTGTTACCAAATCAGTTTAGATACCAAAAGTTATGTTACATATGCTTAAAATGAATTTTGGCGTCAAAGGGGTATTTTGGTAATTTACCTAAGGCATATAAACCACCTATCATACAACTAACTAAATGTCGTGACCATAAGGTATAACCTCGAAAGGTTATACCCTATATACTATGGTCACCTAATGTGTTTGGTCGGATCCTAATGATCGACCAAATGGGTCGGGTTCGAAAGTATAAGCGATTGTTTAGATCGTTTACCCTTACGACCCTAGACAAGCACAAAACTAAAAGTGACGAGCTAAGCATGTTAAAACATGCTTAACTAAGTTTAGAAAACAGGTTTGGTATCAAAACAAACGGTTTTGATACCTAAGAGTAGTTTGGTTACAAAATACGCAAGAATGGGCATTTTGGCCGAAACTACGACTCGTCACTGAGCCTAGATAACGTGGTAATCAGCGGGTATAGTCACTAGGGACTATAACCATCGTGATCACGCTCATGTTATGAAGTTCAAACGAACTTCGTGTTGACCATAAACTGGTCAACGCAGAAAGTCAAACATAGTTTGACTTTCGGACTAGAAAAGCGATAAAAGAACGAAGTACACTTACAAAGGGTCCCCGCTAGTAAATCTTGATCGAATAACTCAGGTATGAAGTAATGGCTTCAACTTAGAGCTTTGAGATCAGATTTGTGTGGGTTTTTCAAGTGATGTTGGTGGGTATTTATAGTAAGTGGACAACCGTTAGGATCGTTTATCGAATAACGTGCTTTGATCTCATCCATACACTTGTTGCAACCTTATGGTAACTCAAAATGGCCCCTCATGAGCATGAAAGGGCAAGTGTGGGTGAGTGTTGGGGGCATAACAGCTGTTAAACAACTTTTGCTGATCTGAAAGGGCCTCGCGTGACGCCTAGGGGGCTAGGTGTCACGCCGCCATCGCCGCTCCGATTGGGGGGTAGTGAGCTCCGATTTGATGTTGTGGTTGTTGGTGTCCCGATCCATGGTTGTTGGTGTCCTGATCTATGATGTTGGTGTCCCGATCTATGATGTTGTGGTTGTTGGTGTCCCAATCTATGATGTTACGGTGGTTCTAACAGCGGGTTAGTGGTGGCGGTTCGACGGTGGGTGGTGGCGGTTCGACGGCTGGGTGGTGGTGGGTCGACGACAGGTGGTGGTGTGTGATCTAGTATCCATTTTTATGGGTTAGGTGATTTTTCTGATGATTCTTGGTTCGATGGTATTTTTGGTATATGTTCTTGATTTTTGGTATATGTTCTTGATTTTTTGTTTATGTTCTTGATTCTTGGGGGTTTGACTTTCTGGGTTTGATTCTGTTGAATCTGGGTTTGAATGTTGTTCATGTTGAATCTGGGTTTGAATGATGTTATTGGGACATTTTTTGATGCTGTTGAATCTGGGTTTGAATGATATTCTGTTTTTGAATGATGTTCATGTTGAATCTGGGTTTGAATGATGTTCATGGGTTTGAATCGGCGGTGATGAAAAAAAAAGGACGATGGCGCGGCAAGGACGGTGGAGGGTAGGTTTTGAAGCCGCAACCCCACTTTGCAGCCTCTAATGTTCGGAAAATCTGAGCCAAATTTTTTTTTTCCAGAATCCACTCGTTCTTTTTGATTTTTGTTTGTTGGGTTTTTTTTTTGAGGCGTTGATGATGATAACAAAGTATCTGAGACACCTCCCGATTGTGCGATTTTCTGGGTGCGTTCGTTTTTGTGTAAAAACGTTTTTGTAAAAAAAAAAGTTAAACCGTAAACTTTTTAACGTAAACCGTAAACTTTTTATTATAAAACGTAAAAACGTGAAGCGTAAAAAGTGTTACGTAAAACGTAAAAAGTTTTAACGTAAAACGTAAAAAGTTTTAACGTAAAACGTAAAAAGTAAAAAGTTTTAACATAAAAATTAAAACGTAAAAAGTAAAAAGTTTTACATAAATCGTAAAACGTAAATTTTTTTTAGTAAAACGTAAAAAACGTTAACGTAAAAAACCTAAATTTTAAAATGTTATCGTAAAAAACCGGCGCGTAAAACGTAATTTTTTAACGGAAAACGTAAAACGAAATTTTTTTTAACGGAAAACGTAAAACGTAAACTTTTCAAATTAAATTACAACTTATTAAAACGGGGCATAATAAAACTGACAAAAAAAGCGTTTGATTGTATGTTAAACTAATACTAATCGAAACCAAATTAAATTACAACTTATTGCTTTGAGGTGAGTGATTTCTTTGCTTAAAAGCAATTTCGCCCCCACCCTACTATAAAACATGCCATAATGCAACCCAAATATATCCAAGTAGAACGTCATGTAAACATACAAAAGAAAGTTTCTATGAATACGTAATCTCATGAAAGTGTACTATTCTTGAAACAATAGTAACTTAAATAAATCTAGTATGTTGGAAAAAGGATGGAAGAGTCTCATGGAAAATCGTAGTCATCAATTAACATGTGATCCGAAGGTTAGAAAAATAACTATGTTTGATTACTATTTTATTTAACACCAAATATATATCAAATGGTTCTGATTTAAAAACACGCATAGAAACATTTATACATATCATATTTAACCGTAATCATCAATAAACACCAAATCAATATTCAATACATGATCGTGCAAAACGGCGTGCAGATTATCCTTCGTCCTCCTTGAATCCACATTCTTCTTATGGTACACAAACGCGTAATTAGGATACACCTAAACTGTAAACAGTTTCTAACCTTAAGGAAAACCGATCGACACCCTAAACTATAAGTAGTTTAACATATAATCAAAAGGATACACCTTTTTGCAAGCCCAAATAAAAAACCATCCAAACCAACAACATTGTCAGATGCATAATTCACAAAAAAATGTGTTTCTTTAAAAACCATATCAGTTTTTAATAACAGAAGTAATAATCAAGTATGTTGAACATGAGATCATTAAACATTTTATAACTTATAAGATGCATTCAAAACTGATCCAAATATAATAACTAAACATTATATAATCATCAGGCATTCAAACAACTTTTAAAGGGGATGTTCCAAATGTGAAACATGGAAGTCCGGTTCTCACAACTATTTCACGCATTGTAGGCACTTTACCATGGTTAGCCGAACCTGTATATTCGATATTGGTACCGGTATCCATGTTTCCCGTTTTTCGGTATTAGTATTTACCGGTAAATAGACTAAAATACCAGTAATGGTACCGAATATAACCGGTTTGGTACTGGTACCAAATATTCATCCTTAATCCAAATAGCAAGAATTACACAAATAAAATGGAAACACAAATCGCATAAACATATTTTTTTAACGGCTGGGGAAATATTTCATTAAACAACACCCAAAACTGTTAGAAATACATGCCCACATAACAACAAAAAGAAACAGAGACTTCTCGACTACAATATTTAATCACCCGGGATGTAATTGCAACAACAAAAAGAAACAAAGACTTCTCGACTATAATATTTAATCACCCGGGATGTAATTGCATAAAAAACATAACTTGAAGTATGTGGGATTTAGATTAATCTAACCGTCCGTAAGGAACGTAACTCCAGAAGGGTCGATTGCAACGAACTCTGCATCGGAATCGTTTGTGTGTGATCTGTAAACGATTCCGGTGACATTCCGTGAGAAGGTAACCGTTGTCGCCGGCGCCAGTGACTGGATTATATTGGAGTTAGAAGATTTGTGGTGTGCGGCTTGAGAAATGAACGTCGGAGGAAAAGAGATTTGTGGGTGTAAAGTTATTGGTGGTTATATGAGAGAAAAGACGTCGCAAATGGATTGAACGGCTTGATTTTTTAATAGGATAAATAATTAACAATATTAAAAATGAAAGAAGACGATGGTTCGGTAAGCGTAAAACTGAAAAGAAGCACACGGGGCATGAATCGAACCGGCGTCTAACGCAATGTAAATATGTGGGATTGCCACCGCTACAGACTGAATTTTGTAATACACAATTGTTTCAATTAAATTAATATATAAAGACGCGTTGGTTAATCAAGTTTGAGTGGTGTCTTATAGTATTTTATATATTATATAATATAACTAGGATTGCGACCCGCCGCAATACGGCGGGGATTCTTTAGTTATAACTAAGTCGATCTAGGACCCGCACGTTATGTTAAACCTGTCAAACGAGGAAAAAAATACACGATGTAAAAACGTTCCCCCACACACGCACGTTGCGTCGTGTTAACTCGCAAAATTTAGAACGAAACGGGAAAACGTTAAACCAAAGACGCACGTTGCGATGTGTTAAGTCACAAAATTTAGAACCAAGCATAAAGCGAAAAATTTGCGGAAAATGAAAACTATAAAGAACCAAAGTTGAAAGTAAAAAAAGTTATGAGGATAGATTGCAAAAGATAAAAAGTTTGGTTTTAAAAATAAAAAAAACAAGTAGTTTTGGGTTTAAAAGTAATTTATGAACTACCTTTGGGTGGAATGTAAAAAAAATCAATTTTTTTTGGAAAACCCCCAAAGCCAAGGTTACAACAACCATACGCATAACCATTTTTTCTTTGAAAAACCCGCAAAGCACACCCCGCGTTGCGGCGGGGTGTAAAACGGTGTCAAATAGTACTAATGCCACACAACCGTCATCGACCACCAACACTGACTCGACCTAGGATCTGCGTGTTGCGACAAACCTGTCAAACATGAAAAAATAGAGGTAAAAACATTCAACCACACATGCACGTTGCGCCGTGTTAACTTGCAAAATTTGAAACAAAACATAAAAAAGCTGAACCACAATCGTATGTTGCGTCGTATTAACTCGAAAAAATTAGAACTATACGTAAAAAGAAAATTTGCGAAAGATGAAAACTATAAGTGACAAAAGTTGTGAAGTTAAATTTCAAATAATGAAAAGTTTTGTGTTAAAGTTAAAAAAACAAATTACGTAGGGTTAAATTTGTGATAGGTAAAAACCTTTGGATTAAAGGTAAAAATTCAAGGTTTTTTTTTTTTTTTTTTTGAAAAACTCATTAAGCACATTGTACAAGTTCTATTGCATGTTTTTATTGCTTATTTATAGTAATAAAATAACTAAGCAAAATGTATGTATGTGTGGTTTTTTGAAGGTCATGGCTTTTCATTCTAGAGCAGGCAACCCAAGTTGCTTTTTGTAGGGTTATATAATGTATTGCTTCTATACAATCTAAATTGAGATAACACTAATGTGAATAGTTAAGGTACTGATTTCTAGTAATCTAAATTAAAAATTTATGATTCTTTTATTTATTCTTTTTATGAAATACAAAGATGGTCAAAATTAATTGGCCTTTCATCTCCTACAATGTATAACCTCCCTTTTCGTTTCTCTTTGCCGCCTCCATAGGTCTAAACCTTTTTGATATGGCATAGTTTGAGCATATTCTCAGTAACATTAGAACAGGTGGTTCAGACTAGTTACCTGACCTTTCTAAGGACATTCCAATCCTAAGGTTCGAGCCCCTAATACTATAACTAAATCGAACCGATATCCTTTACATGAGCAGTTTCCTCCTAATTTCGGGACGAAATTCCCAAAAGTTGGGGAGACTGTAACATCCGTCAAAATAAGATATAAGAAAAAAGAAACCGGACTCGTTTTGTAAACCGCATCTTAAGCGAGATAAATGGAAATGAGAATTTTAATTTTTATTTATTATTTTCGTGAACAAATTTAATTAATATAGTTATTTGCAATTAAAAAAAAGAAATTGATGGTTTCTCCATTTTGTTGGTAACATGCGATAAAAAAAATATAATATAATATAATAAATATATAATCATAACTATTATTGTTGTCGGTTAAATTAGTTTAGAAGCGTGATACATTCATAATTAAGGAGTCTTGGAAACAATATATATGGTGGGAATTCATGAGGAGTAATGATAACAATAAATGGAATGTATTGGCATGAGTTACGTAAGTTCTTTAGAACCGATTAAACCCTAAGCCAATAGGATAAATATTGTTCTATCTTCGTCTCTAGAACATTTCTCCGCAAAGTTTAAGGATGCGTTCAACTTTTCAGTTGTTGCCGGACATAAACACACATTCCCCTTGCAAGTTACGTACTCCGAACCCCCGTCGGGCCTGCAAGTCGCCGAGACGTGAAGCCGCCACCGGACGTCACCGGAGCTCCGACCCGTCGGAGAAGTCTAGACGCTTCACCGGTGAAGAACCTGCAAGTGACCGGGACGTCGGAGACATCCGCCGGAGACGTATGGGGTTCGCAACGGGATTCACACCTTCACCATACCTTTTCGCTCAAACTGCATACTCATCGGAGTTCCTGTGATCCGCCGGAGAAAACCTGCACATCGCCGGTTAAACGGAGCACGAAGCACAAGGGTTCATGTCCACCGTCGGCTTGACTCATTACGTTCGGTATACCTTTCTTATTTTTCTTTCGTTTAATCCTCTGATAGAATACAATAAATCCTTTTTTATATATTTAAGCAATTCATATAAACTGTAAACCCGATTAACAGTAGAATTAATGTTCTCTTCTTTTGAAGAAGAAGGTGGCAGCGAGTTTCTTGTTAATTGATATAAACATTTCTAAACACAGAAAGCACAAATTGTAATTTTTGACTCGACGCGAGTCAACATATCAAAGTCCAACATGGTATTATTTTCTTTATGATAACTTCTTTTTCTTAAAAACCTCTAAATTTATTAATAACATAAATAATTAATGAATTAATATAATCCCTTAATAAATTCTAATGTGACAACCCGAACTTCCAATGTTAGTCTTGTAATTCCGATCCTCATTATTCTTCGTTCATTAGTGTGACCGTGTCAACCGTTGTTATGTTGCTATTATAATCATGTTAAACCTAACTCCAATGTTAGTCTTGTAATTCCGATCCTCATTATTCTTCGTTCATTAGTGTGACCGTGTCTACCGTTGTTATGTTGCTATTATAATCATGTTAAACCAAACACGCATTACAACCCCGTTGTGCTAAATGTTTTATATTTGGGCCACGTATGTGTTAGACTTTATGTATTGGGTCAGCCCAAACTATTGAAGCCCGAAGCAAATATTTGTATCATCTTCCCTTGTTGGTCAACATGATTTTTAAATATTTTTCATGCCATTATAGAAATTGTGTTGAATTCAAAGGTTGTCCATCTTTATTTTCAATAAATTGATAAACCGTGACCTACTAAATGAAAGCAATTCTTGAAGGTTCCATCTACCAACGTGCTAACCTAACTTGAGCGAACTTATCATTAGAATTGGCTGCTTTGTCAATTAGTTTCGGCAGCCCATTTACTTGGGCTTAAGCCCATTATCTCAGCCAAAGTTGAACCGCCCCAAGCTATTATCACATATGTATACGTATCGTGTTATTGTTTACGATAAAATCTCAAAACAAACCCTACTCTTCCTCCATAATTTACGTACGGCAGTGGAACCCCCCCTCCCCTTGTATCGCGTCGGCAGCAGACCCTATCATCGAGGCATCCTTCGATTCGGTTGAGTGTGGGTTGGGAAATTCACAGAGATAAACAAGTAATTAGTCTTACCGAGCAAACCACAGGTGAGTTCATCTCTTGAGCATGCGTCCCGGTGGTTGGGACAGTCAGTGGGTATCCCGGGGAGGGATAAGTCTTTTGGGTAAAAATGGGAATGTTGGATAATATACTCTTCCTATCACCTTTAAAGTCCCTCCGTGTTGTTTGGTTACCGGGGAGGTAACATGGTATTAGTTAGTAGCGCTACTTAGGTTTGGCAACCTCACCCCGTTCCTGGGAGGACGGGTGTTGAACTAATGACCTAGTCATGACCAATGCTTTGATAGGAGCATTGGAGAAAGGGAAAAATAATCAGAAGCCGTCTTGTATTCGGGGTATTATCAACATTACTTTCGGAATTAAATTCAATGGATTAACTAAACACTTGGTAACCAACGTTTTGTAAAACTATGAACTCACCAGCGTTGTCTGATACACTTGTTGCATGCTCGCAGGTCGTTAGGTATCTTGGATTTGGGAACTTGCTGTCTGGAGTAGCTGGAGTGGTCATGGGTCAACTGGAGGAATTCATGTGATTGATTATTGATATATTACATTTGCTTTGAACAGTTTAACTTTTTTTTTATTGTTTGCTTCCGCTGAACATGTTGGTTTTCCTTTAAACTTGTTGATGATATTTTTAATTAACAATTGAGGATTTTATTTGGGAACTTGTATGGGTTCAATGTAATTAGTGGCTCGTTGTTGGTATGTCACACGCCTAACAGGGACATTCCCTAGGTGGTATTTTGGGGGTGTGACAGTTTGGTATCAGAGCCACTGGTTATAGTGAACTTGGTTTTAAAACGTTTTTATAAACCAGACTATAACCGAACAGATCCGAAATCGACCATGACACTCAGCTCCAGACTGCAAGGTTCGTTTCTCGTTTACTATTGCATAGTATATCTAGTGTTTGCTTATGAATAACATCACACGTGAATGCACACTTGGCACTGCAGTATGAACTTCTATGTTACCAACCCATGTTATGTGTTTTAAGAGTGCGACTCTTCTTGAACTTTCATGATCTATGTTGTGGCGTCATCTGTCTTATTGCTCGAATTCGGGGAACCTTTTAGCGCGAGTTAAGAGGCACTGAGATAAGCATGCAAATTGCCTTATTATTATGGGTGCACACATAATAATAATGTGGGGTGCATGTAAGTCCCAGTGACGCTTAACGAGTGTGAGAGGGGTTTCGCTCTGTTAATTGATGTTATGTTAGAACTTAGCAGTCTATAGGAGTCATAGCAGTGATTGTCTCCTACTCGAACACGATCTTTTCACCCCTTTCTGAATCCTTACGAATCTCGATGCTATCGAGTATCACCTAATCACACATCTGAACGCCTAACGAACTGTGTAGAATGTTAGGTGCTAGTACGAACGTCCCTGAGTTGGATGGCTCAGCGTCAAATGATTGGACTATACTTTCCTCACTTATCTTTGTTTGCTGGAATTTAGCGTGTTGACGCCTTAGACCCCGAAGTGCGATCACTTTTGCAACACTCTCGCGACATACCGTGTATTACTCAGTCAACTTGCAAGAACGATGGACAAGAGGGTAAACGTAGTGCCTTACCGACTCCAGCATTTAAATGACCCTAGTTACCGGAAATGAACAACAGCGATTTGACTCCAGTTGAATCCTTAACCCCAGCCAGCGACTCATGGGAGTCGACTCTTATGAACCAATCGGGACAAAATCGCTGACGATTGACTGTAGAGCGGACTGTGTATCCGCCCGCACCATGAGTAGTGCCTTAGGACGTGGCACGGAATGCGAAAAGCTGGACCTTGTTGGTTAAAGGACGCAGGACACCGTTACAGACAACAATATTAGAGGCAACAGTCGCGACAACATCAAGGTACTCGTGATCGTAGCTTTCAGTATGGAAGCGAAGGTGACCTCGACAAGGATTAACTGTGTTAAGTCAAGGTGACGATAACCAAGGGAACGGCGGCAGTACTGGAAATTCTCGTGACGAAAACAACACTGAAAATGAAGCTCATGGAAGGATATTTAGTATTGGCATAGGCTCTACCAGGCGTAATAGCAACACGATAGCTTGGATGGGTAGCTATTCGCTTCGTCTCTGTTCTGTTTAACCCTGATGCTTCTTGAAACCGAACCTGTTGTGGAGTCAGCTGATGCAAGTCAATTGAAGCCTTATATGTTCGCTGGGATGCAAACTTGACCTTGGGGGACAGGTGTTCGCCATCGACCTTCCTTCTACTACTCCTGATGGTTACAATGCAGTAGTTAGTGTGGATTGGTTATTCAGAAATCGCGTAGACATACCTTGTGTGGAGAATCGTTATTTGTTCTAAAGCAACAGAGTGGTGCAAAGGTTAGCGCCATATCAACTATGAAGGCCCAGAAGTGTCTACGGAGGGATCACCCCGCTACGTTAGCAACCGTTACTGATGTTGAGGCTAAGGAAAGAGGATCAAGGATCCACCAATTGTTTGTGATTCCTCTCAGTGTGCTACCCGAGGAGCTTTCAGATTTACTTCCACCACTGTTAGGCAGATTCTCAGTTTGATCTCACGACAGGGGCAACCCTGATTACTCGTGCTACATACCGTCTTGCACCAGGAGGGTTGCAAGGACCATCTACAGGAACTGTTGGACAGGAGTTTTATTAGACATAGTTATTGTTCGCTTTGGGGAGCCCCAGCTATATTCGGGAAGATAAAGCCTTTTCGTATGTGTACTGATTATCCAGAACTCAGCAAGGTGACAATCAAGAACTGTTTGCCTCGACCATGTATTGACGGAAGACCAAGAGGAGAATGTTCCTGAAACGGCATATCGAACGCAATACGGCCATTGCGACTTTGTACACTATGACCATTGAGTTAATCAACACACCAGTAGCTTTATGGGCCACATGAATACAACCGTGAAACCTGGACGTGCACGAGCTTTGCAGCCTACTATCAACTCTAACATACCTGATCAGACTCGCCTTGCTCAAACTGAAGAACTGAAGGAAGAGAGTTCTCAAGATTAACCCATGCGGGGTATGGGGAAGCAACTTTTGGTAGGTCGGACGATATCCGCTATCTCATGGAACGAATGTGGATTTCATTATACGGCAACTGTGGGGAAGTTGTATCGAGCAAGCTCACCGGCCTCGATATTCTAGTCGTCTGGATTGAGATGAGTGATATTAGGATCTATAAATCTTGTACTGGTGGTCGGGCATGAAGGCCCACCTGGCAATGTACGTGAATGATGATTGACTTGTAATAAAGTCAAGGTGCAGTATTAGCAATAAGAAACATCGAAACGGAAACAATATCACCTGGGTGAACGTTGATCGTCTTACGTAACCAGCACACACTTTATTGCAATCAAGGACACTGACGAGTCGTCACAGCTTGTGAATATTTCCTCTGGGAGAGGCAGCTTTTAGGCACGAGGTGCCAACTCTTGTTACCTACGGTTTTGAACTATACCTGATTCATGGCGGACAAAACACAACACCCACGACTCACGTCTAGTCATGAGCATTACTTATCACCATAGGGCGAACGGTTTGTGTAAACGAACCCCCCTGACACTCGAAGAGATGCTGCGAGCATGTGTGGGATTAACTTAGTGAAAATTGGAAGGACGTATACTTTTGGCTGAGTTCTACCGTAGCAGTTACCATTCTAGTATTCAGACAGCTCTGTTGAGGCATTACATAGACAGTAATGCCAACCTTCTTATTAGACTGAGGTGGTTGACAACTTAATTACTGGTCCAGGACTTGTGCTTGAAACTCTTGGGAAGATTGTTTGGATTGGAAATCACTTGGCGGCAACGCGAGACCGTCAGGAGAAGCGGATAAGCTTAGGAAACACTAGGGGTTCGCTGTAGGCGAACGTGTCGTAATCGAAAGTCTCACCCTGGGAGGGTGCGGTACACTATGGAAAACATGGCAAGCTTAGTTTACGATGCGTTAGGACATTCGGATTTCGGAAACGGATTGGTGATATGACTCACAAACTCGAGTTACTTGACGATTCAGGTAACGTACGCGATGTCATTTATGTCTCAAACCTAAAGAAGCATCTGTTCGACACAACACTTGTGATACTCTTGTTGAGGAACCAACTGTTAGCACAATCGAATTTCAATCGTGAGAGTTGTTGGAACTCAAGACGTGGACCGGAGTTCCAATATCCTCAACCCTTCCCTACTGATCATGATAATCCTGGCATCATTGGTGAATTTCGGGACGAAATTCTATTTCAAGTTGGGGATGATGTGGCACCTGAGGAAAATCCCCAACAATCTTGATTTACCACTTCATTTCACTATGCTTGCTTATCAAATTTCGGGACGAAATTTCTTTCAAGTTGGGGATGATGTGACAACCCGAACTTCCAATGTTAGTCTTGTAATTCCGATCCTCATTATTCTTCGTTCATTAGTGTGACAGTGTCAAACGTTGTTATGTTGCTATTATAATCATGTTAAACCAAACTCCAATGTTAGTCTTGTAATTCCGATCCTCATTATTCTTCGTTCATTAGTCTGATCGTGTCTACCGTTGTTATGTTGCTATTATAATCATGTTAAACCAAACACGCATTACAACCCCGTTGTGCTAAATGTTTTATATTTGGGCCACGTATGTGTTAGACTTTATGTATTGGGTCAGCCCAAACTATTGAAGCCCGTAGCAAATATTTGTATCATCTTCCCTTGTTGGTCAACATGATTTTTAAATATTTTTCATGCCATTATAGAAATTGTGTTGAATTCAAAGGTTGTCCATATTTATTTTCAATAAATTGATAAACCGTTACCTACTAAATGAAAGCAATTCTTGAAGGTTCCATCTACCAACGTGCTAACCTAACTTGAGCGAACTTATCATTAGAATTGGCTGCTTTGTCAATTAGTTTCGGCAGCCCATTTACTTGGGCTTAAGCCCATTATCTCAGCCAAAGTTGAACCGCCCCAAGCTATTATCACATATGTATACGTATCGTGTTATTGTTTACGATAAAATCTCAAAACAAACCCTACTCTTCCTCCATAATTTACGTACGGCAGTGGAACCCCCCCTCCCCTTGTATCGCGTCGGCAGCAGACCCTATCATCGAGGCATCCTTCGATTCGGTTGAGTGTGGGTTGGGAAATTCACAGAGATAAACAAGTAATTAGTCTTACCGAGCAAACCACAGGTGAGTTCATCTCTTGAGCATGCGTCCCGGTGGTTGGGACAGTCAGTGGGTATCCCGGGGAGGGATAAGTCTTTTGGGTAAAAATGGGAATGTTGGATAATATACTCTTCCTATCACTTTTAAAGTCCCTCCGTGTTGTTTGGTTACCGGGGAGGTAACATGGTATTAGTTAGTAGCGCTACTTAGGTTTGGCAACCTCACCCCGTTCCTGGGAGGACGGGTGTTGAACTAATGACCTAGTCATGACCAATGCTTTGATAGGAGCATTGGAGAAAGGGCAAAATAATCAGAAGCCGTCTTGTATTCGGGGTATTATCAACATTACTTTCGGAATTAAATTCAATGGATTAACTAAACACTTGGTAACCAACGTTTTGTAAAACTATGAACTCACCAGCGTTGTCTGATACACTTGTTGCATGCTCGCAGGTCGTTAGGTATCTTGGATTTGGGAACTTGCTGTCTGGAGTAGCTGGAGTGGTCATGGGTCGACTGGAGGAATTCATGTGATTGATTATTGATATATTACATTTGCTTTGAACAGTTTAACTTTTTTTTTATTGTTTGCTTCCGCTGAACATGTTGGTTTTCCTTTAAACTTGTTGATGATATTTTTAATTAATAATTGAGGATTTTATTTGGGAACTTGTATGGGTTCAATGTAATTAGTGGCTCGTTGTTGGTATGTTACACGCCTAACAGGGACATTCCCTAGGTGGTATTTTGGGGGTGTGACAATTGATGCCTAGATACACATATAGACGTTTAGGTTTAAATGTTGTATCAATTTTGATTATGTTGTTATGTATTTCTTTTGAACTTGTTGTTATTTGAATTTCCTTGTATTGTTGACAATTTAGTTTATGAAATGAAATCGGTTTATTAAATATTGACGCAAATAGTGTTATGAAGTCTCTAGCAATCTTCACACTTCGTCTCATCCCGATGTTTCCGCCATTGGTTGGGGTGTGACAGATTGGTATCAGAGCCATAACTATAGGGAATTAGGAAAAGTAGGAATGCTTTAACCTAGTCTATAGTTTTAGAGCTTTATTCTCATGTTTTGCTTGAAACTATTTGCATGCTACTTTATTTGCTTTTATTTATTTCTCTTTTAATCTTTTAAGCATGTATGTCACTTATGTGTTAGCACTTCACATGCTATAGTTGTTTTATTATATGCTAATACTTGTTTCATTGTTCTATCATTTATGTGCTATTCTTGACATACTTTTTATGTGTTAATAATTGTTTCATTATTCCATTCTTTATGTGCTATTCTTGACATGTTTATACTTGTTTATCTAATCTTTAACATACACTTTTCCTCATACATTTTACTCGACTATTCTAAATTCGACAACACTCATATTATACAAACAAGACAAGTTTACCAAAATAGGCGTGAAACGTACAATTTGGTAAACAACTTTCATTCCGTTTGATTCTATTTTTTTGCACGAAATTCACCATTAAGTTAGGAGTGAAATCCACATCTTAATGGAAATTTCAGGTTTAAATTCGTCAAGTTAGGGTACGAAGTCGTCAAGTTAGGGGTGAAACCCGCACCTCGTCGACTAGTTCCACTCCATGATTTTTACAAATCCCGCCAGGTCTTGAATTTTCGATTGAATTGGAACGTGTAGTAACCGGAAGGGTAAATACCGTTAACCGACACGTCGGCGAGAGTATTTCACCTATTAGGCCAAAGCATGTTGTTAATTTCAAAAGACCTTTCGACCACTTTGGTGAGTCAACGTTCCGTTTAGGAACCATCCAAATTTCTTCTTATCAAGTTTACGCTTTATTATTTTCGATCTTTTATGATGAAACTCACTCTTGTCAACTTTGAACCATTTTTTAGTTTCACTTTTGCGCATACATTATACTAATACTTTTCATACGATTATACATTACTAGCATGCATAATTTCGCGAAATTTTATTTACACTTTTTGTGACAACGAATGGAGACATATCATCGAGATAGGAGTGATTTCCTTACCTTGATGATTGACTCCGCTTCTTTTCTCATCTTACAACGACCTCACCAACGGATTAGGGGTGATTCCCTTACCTAGGTGCTCGTTACCAATGCTTTCTTTTTATTGGTTGTATTATCTAAACACGATCATGTTTATATCTAAGTCGTTTAACATTAGTCAAATCTCTAATTATTTCAAAGGGTATTGTTTATATAAACAAAATTCTTATCTTACAATCTATTATTATATAGCTCACACACACAAAATTTGTAACTTTTCCATAAACGCTTGTTCCTCGACTTTCAAAACTTCACGAAATGTTACTCACCAACTTAGTCGGTCTAATAAATCCATTGCTCACAAAATTTTGTATTCCACGTAATTACTAAAACGCACTCATCTCGCATCATTATACTAAAGATCGTTGTATTTCGATTGATAAACAAACCAACTTTTCCTACAAAGTGTTACAAAAATTATTCAATCGCAATCAAAACTCTTTTCAGGATCAATGAAATATTTTTTATTAAAAACACCTTTCACGATCACTAAGTTCACATATCAAATTCCTTTTTCTAAGGATCAACTTTTTCGCAAGAATCTGTAAATTTCCAAAATTTTCTAATACAAAGTTACTTAAAACGATGCGAACTTGTTAATCCCTATAATTTTTCAAAACCTCACTCGATACGCCAATTAAATTCAAAACACGTTGGCAAGGAAACTTCATAAGGACCAACAAAATTTCAACTTATGTAAATTCTTTTAAAAAATCGTAGTAGCATTTCCATTCTTTTTACAAAGTACGTTTCACGTAACCAATAGCTGTTTTGTACTCCCTTACATTCACAAACTAGATTCTAGATTCCATGACAACTCAATCTATTTTAACTTCACGTTTTGCGCAAACAACTATATATGCATATCATTTTACACGTTTTAGTCAATATCTCATCGCAATCTCACGTGTGTCACTCGTTCCCTTTTTCTTTTAAACTCAAAACTTTTAAATCTTTTACGCGCATAACTCGTGTATTTCGATTTATACTATAAGCAAAATCATTATTTCCTACATCCATACTTATACATTTTATGCAGTCACTTATGTTCCCACTTACACATTTATGTTATACTCATGATTTAAAATTCATACGTTTTACGTTATAAATACACTCACAATTATACATTTACGTTGTACTTTCATTCATTTTATACTACATTCATATTCATGTTCATACATTTTATGTTTTCAATTACACTTGTACAACTTTGTTTACACTTATATTCATACACGTGTATTTATTCATACTTAAACCTTCATGTTTTACACCTATATTCACATTCATATTCATATCTATGCTCATACATCTTATGTTCACACTTATACTCGTATTCATACTCATACGCTCCGTGCTTATGCTTATACTCATGTTTGTACTCACATTTATACTCGCTTTTCATACACGTTATGCTTGTGCTCATACTCTTGTCATACGTTTTGGTGTTTATGCTCACATGCGTATTCATATTTAAACTTATACTGTGCTCATGCTTTATTCATACTCAAAATTTATACTTTATCACCTATACGTGAGCGAAACCCGAGGGATTCGCTTCCGTTGGTCTTATACTATTTGGAACGCAAACATGCTTATATGCTACATTCCGATACACACGCAATCTTATTTTCAGAATTTATGTATACCTTAATTCATACGCCACTAGTACAAGCTATGTGGATCATGTGACGATTGGTATAATCACGGGTGCACACGGGATTATAGTAATTGGGCATATGAGAACCATAGAGTGTACTACTGCGTATGGTAAGACACGGAACGTAACATGACACCGAATACGAGACAGACGTAATGTGGTCAAAACATGGTGGATACGCCGCTGGTACACCCTATATATAAGTATTTTCACTATGTTACCAAACTTTCGTAAGACGCGCCATGAGAAATTCAGTGTCTTGCAGACCTATTGGACCTAATTCAAACTTTAAACAACTCACAACGCATTATATCCGATTATCCATGACGAGACTCCATTCTTAGTACGTGACTTTTGTCTATCCAATACTTGTGTCATTCTTATACTTGCATTCACTTAGAGTCAATCGTTCACTTCCATACTCCCATTATTCTCCATTATTCTTTGTATTTATACGAACCTTGTTTGCAATATAGTATGTTTAAACGTTCGAATCCTAATCTACCTCCTTACTTTTAACACTACCTTTCTAATCTTTATCTATGTGCAAACACCCGTAGTTGGTCTCCAAAACTCTTTTATGTAAAACGTCAAACCTTCTCGTTCCTCTCAATAAAACAATTTTCTACAAATATGCGATTTGGTACTATCCTTTAAACTTTCCATGCAAACTACCTCATCAAATATAAGCCATTTTATGCAATATTTTCCTTCTTAAATACGACACATTTTTAATACATCTCTAAATGGTGTTATACAAAACTGTTTAAGCTCTTTTTGCCTATGCACGCACGTACACGTTTTCACTTATGTTTGATGCCTCAAATCATTTTAGACAAACGAACACTTTTACAAACCTATCTCTTTGTTCTTCAAAATTTCATACTTTTCAAAACGTCTCAAACTTCAAAGTCTCAATTTTAAATAATCACCTCTTGCCAAAACTCCTTCAAGTCTTCCTCTTAGATTTCGAGGGCGAAATCTCCTAACGTAGGTGAGACTGTAACATCCGCCAGATATGGGTCCTTGAAAGCCGACTTGTTTTGTAAACTGAACCCAAAGCGTAATAAATAAAAATTCAAATTTCTTAGTATTCGTGATTATTATAATATATATATATATATATACATACATACGAGTTAACGCTAACCCGCGCGTTGCGGCGGGGCATAATAAAACTGACAAAAAAAGTGTTTGATTGTATGTTAAACTAATACTAATCGAAACCAAATTAAATTACAACTTATTGCTTTGAGGTGAGTGATTTCTTTGCTTAAAAGCAATTTCGCCCCCACCCTTCTATAAAACATGCCATAATGCAACCCAAATATATCCAAGTAGAACGTTATGTAAACATACAAAAGAAAGTTTCTATGAATACGTAATCTCATGAAAGTGTACTATTCTTGATACAATAGTAACTTAAATAAATCTAGTATGCTGGGAAAAAGGATGGAAGAGTCTCATGGAAAATCGTAGTCATCAATTAACATGTGATCCGAAGGTTAGAAAAATAACTATGTTTGATTACTATTTTATTTAACACCAAATATATATCAAATGGTTCTGATTTAAAAACACACATAGAAACATTTATACATATCATATTTAACCGTAATCATCAATAAACACCAAATCAATATTCAATACATGATCGTGCAAAACGGCGTGCAGATTATCCTTCGTCCTCCTTGAATCCACATTCTTCTTATGGTACACAAACGCGTAATTAGGATACACCTAAACTGTAAGCAGTTTCTAACCTTAAGGAAAACCGATCGACACCCTAAACTATAAGTAGTTTAACATATAATCAAAAGGATACACCGTTTTGCAAGCCCAAATAAAAAACCATCCAAACCAACAACATTGTCAGATGCATAATTCACAAAAAATGTGTTTCTTTAAAAACCATATATGTTTTTAATAACAGAAGTAATAATCAAGTATGTTGAACATGAGATCATTAAACATTTTATAACTTATAAGATGCATTCAAAACTGATCCAAATATAATAACTAAACAATATATAATCATCAGGCATTCAAACAACTTTTAAAGGGGATGTTCCAAATGTGAAACATGGAAGTCCGGTTCTCACAACTATTTCACGCATTGTAGGCACTTTACCATGGTTGGCAGAACCGGTATATTCGATATTGGTACCGGTATCCATGTTTCTCGTTTTTCGGTATTAGTATTTACCGGTAAATAGACTAAAATACCGGTAATGGTACCGAATATAACCGGTTTGGTACTGGTACCAAATATTCATCCTTAATCCAAATAGCAAGAATTACACAAATAAAACGGAAACACAAATCGTATAAACATATTTTTTAACGGCTGGGGAAATATTTCATTAAACAAACCCAAAAGTGTACAACATGTCTAGAAAGTTGCTAGACACATACAACACCCAAAACTGTTAGACATACATGCCCACAGAACAACAAAAAGAAACAGAGACTTCTCGACTACAATATTTAATCACCCGGGATGTAATTGCAACAACAAAAAGAAACAGAGACTTCTCGACTACAATATTTAATCACCCGGGATGTAATTGCATAAAAAACATAACTTGAAGTATGTGGGATTTAGATTAATCTAATCGTCCGTAAGGAACGTAACTCCAGAAGGGTCGATTGCAACGAACTCTGCATTGGAATCGTTTGTGTGTGATCTGTAAACGATTCCGGTGACATTCCGTGAGAAGGTAACCGCTGTCGCCGGCGCCAGTGACTGGATTATATTGGAGTTAGAAGATTTGTGGTGTGCGGCATGAGAAATGAACGTCGGAGGAAAAGAGATTTGTGGGTGTAAAGTTATTGGTGGTTATATGAGAGAAAAGACGTCGCAAATGGATTGAACGGCTTGATTTTTTAATAGGATAAATAATTAAAAATATTAAAAATGAAAGAAGACGATGGTTCGGTAAGCGTAAAAATGAAAAGAAGCACACGGGGCATGAATCGAACCGGCGTCAAACGCAATTTAAATATGTTGGATTGCCACTGCTACAGACTGAATTTTGTAATACACAATTGTTTCAATTAAATTAATATATAAAGACGCGTTGGTTAATCAAGTTTGAGTGGTGTCTTATAGTATTTTATATATTATATAATATAACTAGGATTGCGACCCGCCGCAATGCGGCGGGGATTCTTTAGTTATAACTAAGTCGATCTAGGACCCGCACGTTATGTTAAACCTGTCAAACGAGGAAAAAAATACACGATGTAAAAACGTTCACCCACACACGCACGTTGCGTCGTGTTAACTCGCAAAATTTAGAATGAAACGGGAAAACGTTAAACCAAAGACGCACGTTGCGATGTGTTAAGTCACAAAATTTAGAACCAAGCATAAAGCGAAAAATTTGCGGAAAATGAAAACTATAAAGGACCAAAGTTGAAAGTAAAAAAAGTTATGAGGATAGATTGCAAAAGATAAAAAGTTTTGGGTTAAAAAAAAAAAACAAGTAGTTTTGGGTTAAAAGTAATTTATGAACTACCTTTGGGTGGAATGTAAAAATAATCAATTTTTTTTTGGAAAACCCCGAAAGCCAAGGTTACAACAACCATATGCATAACCATTTTTTCTTTGAAAAACCCGCAAAGCAGACCCCGCGTTGCGGCGGGGTGTAAAACGGTGTCAAATAGTACTAATGCCACACAACCGTCATCGACCACCAACACTGACTCGACCTAGGATCTGCGTGTTGCGGCGAACCTGTCAAACATGAAAAAATAGAGGTAAAAATATTCAACCACACATGCACGTTGCGCCGTGTTAACTTGCAAAATTTGAAACAAAACATAAAAAAGCTTAACCACAGTTGTATGTTGCGTCGTATTAACTCGAAAAAATTAGAACTATACGTAAAAAGAAAATTTGCGAAAGATGAAAACTATAAGTGACGAAAGTTGTGAAGTTAAATTGAAAATAATGAAAAGTTTTGTGTTAAAGTTAAAAAAACAAATTACGTAGGGTTAAATTTGCGATAGGTAAAAACCTTTGGATTAAAAGTAAAAATTCAAGGTTTTTTTTTTTTTTTTGAAAAACTCATTAAGCACATTGTACAAGTTCTATTGCATGTTTTTATTGTGTATTTATAGTAATAAAATAACTAAGCAAAATGTATGTATGTGTGGTTTTTTAAAGGTCATGGTTTTTCATTCTAGAGCAGGCAACCCAAGTTGCTTTTTGTAGGGTTATATAATGTATTGCTTCTAAATTGAGATATCAGTAATGTGAATAGTTAAGGTACTGATTTCTAGTAATCTAAATTAAAAATTTATGATTCTTTTATTTATTCTTTTTATGAAATACAAAGATGGTCAAAATTAATTGGCCTTTCATCTCCTACAATGTATAACCTGCCTTTTCGTTTCTCTTTGCCGCCTCCATAGGTCTACACCTTTTTGATATGGCATAGTTTGAGCATATTCTCAGTAACATTAGAACAGTTGTTTCGGACTAGTTACCTGACCTTTCTAAGGACATTCCAATCCTAAGATTCGAGCCCCTAATACTATAACTAAATCGAACCGATATCCTTTACATGAGCAGTTTCCTCCTAATTTCGGGACGAAATTCCCAAAAGTTGGGGAGACTGTAACATCCGTCAAAATCGGATATCAAAAAAAAAAAGAAACCAGACTCGTTTTGTAAACCGGATCTTAAGCGAGATAAATGGAAATGGAAATGAGAATTTTAATTTTTATTTATTATTTTCGTGAACAAATTTAATTAATATAGTTATTTGCAATTAAAAAAAAGAAATTGATGGTTTCTCCATTTTGTTGGTAACCTGCGATAAAAAAAATATAATCATAACTATTATTGTTGTTGGTTAAATTAGTTTAGAAGCGTGATACATTCATAATTAAGGAGTCTTGGAAACAATATATATGGTGGGAATTCATGAGGAGTAATGATAACAATAAATGGAATGTATTGGCATGAGCTACGGAAGTTCTTTAGAACCCATTAAACCCTAAGCCAATAGGATAAATATTGTTCTATCTTCGTCTCTAGAACATTTCTCCGCAAAGTTTAAGGATGCGTTCAACTTTTCAGTTGTTGCCGGACATAAACACACACTCCCCTATCAAGTTACGTACTCCGAACCCCCGCCGGGCCTGCAAGTCGCCGAGACGTGAAGCCGCCGCCGGACGTCACCGGAGCTCCGACCCGTCGGAGAAGTCTAGACGCTTCACCGGAGAAGAACCTGCAAGTGACCGGGACGTCGGAGACATCCGCCGGAGACGTATGGGGTTCGCAACGGGATTCACACCTTCACCATACCTTTTCGCTCAAATTGCATACTCATCGGAGTTCCTGTGATCCGCCGGAGAAAACCTGCACATCGCCGGTTAAACGGAGCTCGAAGTACAAGGGTTCACGTCCACCGTCGGCTTGACTCATTACGTTCGGTATACCTTTCTTATTTTTCTTTCGTTTAATCCTCTGATAAAATGCAATAAATCCTTTTTTATATATTTAAGCAATCCATATAAACTGTAAACCCGATTAACAGTAGAATTAATGTTCTCTTCTTATGAAGAAGAAGGTGGCAGCGAGTTTCTTGTTAATTGATATAATTGATATAAACATTTCTAAACACAGAAATCACAAATTGTAATTTTTGACTCGACGCGAGTCAACATATCAAAGTCCAACATGGTATTATTTTCTTTATGATAACTTCTTTTTCTTAAAAACCTCTAAATTTATTAATAACATAAATAATTAATGAATTAATATAATCCCTTAATAAATTCTAATGTTAAAAGTGGTATTTTCGCATCTAGGATAATCGTTCCCGCTCGTTCTCTTGGATTATTCTCCATTCTTACTCGTGCGTTATTTCGAGGATTCTTATACGCAATCAAAGTGAGTACACTCGACCCATTTACATTTTAAACCACTTTTGGGTTGTAACATGTTACCATACAACAATTACACTTACACACACTTAAACTTACTTTGCGAACTCAATCCGATATACATGCTACTTGTTATGCTAGATAATACATGTTTTATGCCATTACTATGCTATACCCTCGCTTAACAATTATAGCGCTATAGGAGTAGCACACCACCCGACGGAGGTTTGTTAAGTCAATATACTATACGGTCTCGTCACTTTTGTGGCGAGGGATGCTAAATACTAGTGGACACTTTGGGTTTAGACGTAATGTTATGCATGCTAGTTACCTTGTATACAAATTGCCATGTGGATTTGAGTAAAATGCTTTATACTTATGCTATACTATTTAAACCTTGTGTACTCGCCCTTGCTTTTGCATTGAACTTTATTTTAACATGTTACAGGTTGATGATGATGATGCTATGAAATGAAGTAGCATTGATGCCTAGATACACATATAGACGTTTAGGTTTAAATGTTGTATCAATTTTGATTATGTTGTTATGTATTTCTTTTGAACTTGTTGTTATTTGAATTTCCTTGTATTGTTGACAATTTAGTTTATGAAATGAAATCGGTTTATTAAATAT
The DNA here is from genome assembly GCA_030545235.1 of Helianthus tuberosus. Lineage (NCBI taxonomy): Eukaryota > Viridiplantae > Streptophyta > Magnoliopsida > Asterales > Asteraceae > Helianthus > Helianthus tuberosus. The sequence continues at coordinate 61,655,001 of CM060378.1, read as the reverse complement.
TGACGCAAATAGTGTTATGAAGTCTCTAGCAATCTTCACACTTCGTCTCATCCCGATGTTTCCGCCATTGGTTGGGGTGTGACAAGTCAGGATTGACTGTACCGTGGGTGGTAATTAAAGTAGATATAAACAAATGTAATTGTTGGATTGCCCTTAATGCTGTAAAATGATAAAACCTGTTTTGATTAAACTGGGATTCACTCGCAAGTATATCTTGCTAATAAAATGTTTTCTAACGCGTTTCAGGTAACAAAATAGGAAAGCCAAATAGAAGCCAGCTGGAGAGCACTGAAGGATTGGAAAAGTGGCTATAAAAGTTACCTAAATAAAGAAGAAGTTTTATTTCAATAAATTAGGGTTTATCCCTAAAAACCTGTTTGTAATGGAAATTTGGGTTTTTCCCATATATTTATAAATTATAAAATGTGGTGTTTTACTCTGATAAAATATTTTCTAACTACGGTCCTGATGGAATTTCTGCTGCCAAATTAATGATCAACACTGATAACACCATCTCTGAGTAGGCCGCGGCCGCCTGCCTCCCGGGGTAAGGGTCGGGGGTTGCGACATAACCATTTCAGTCCCTGTGGTTTCACTTTCGTAACCATTTCAATCCATTATTCTATTAAGTACAGGGACTGAAATGGTTACGAGGTGGACTGAAATGGTTACGAAAGTGAAACTACAGGGACTGAAATCGCAATTTTTAAACTAATGGAATGAAATAGTGATTTTTGACAAACCAAAGGGACGAAAACAATAATTAACTCCTATAATTTATAATAGTTTCATAGAGATAATTGGCTCTATCTTCTGATATATTTGAAATTCAAATTGTGTATATGGAAGTGCATGGGGCTCATTAAATGCTTTGCAGGGATTCAAAATTCAAAATTAAATCTCTAAATTTTGGCCTCCATTCTCTCTTAAGGAACCCTACATTAACGCTCTGTTCCCGAGTTAACTTAACGAGGGAAAAGAAAAGAAAGTAAAATTGAGAAAGGAAAGGACGAGAAAGGAAAAAAAAGATGTCCTTCCCACCATTTCCTCCCAAATCGAAAGGAAAGAAAAACTAAAGAATTTAGCCTAGTTTTCCTTTCATATCCTTTCTTTTCCTTCCTTAAATGAAACTTGGGAACACGACATGTTTTTATTTTCCCTCCTTAAATGAAACTCTGGAACACAAAATATTTTTACATTCTTTTTGTTTCTTTTCCTTTCATTTCATTAGTAAACTCTAGAACACAGTGTAAAGTACAAGAAGAAATTGCAGGGAGAACAATCTTATCTCTTAAGAAAAATTCATATCCTATTATATCCAAAACCCTAACCAGATTCATCGATGGGTTCCACTCCTCCCCAAACCATAACATCATCTCCTCTATGAGATATTGGATCCAGCGATGGGTTTCTTTCCTACCCAAAACCCTAACATCATCTCCTCTATCAGATCAACGACTGAGTTCCATGTAACACTCCAAAAAGAGGTTTGGTAATTAAACCCCGTTAATATAAAGGAGCGGGTAAAGTACCGTTAGTAATAAAAGTTAACCCGTAAACAAATTAACTAGGAATAATTAACCTAGTTGATTATTTGTATCGTTAGTGATAAATATTGGATGATATCCATTTATAATTAAAATCTCAAACATGAGGGACCAAACGAGGGAAAAACCTAAAGTTAAGTTATGTTTTGCTAAGCTTTTCCACCACAACTTATAACTTATTGACTTTTACAAAAAAGCTAATAAGGAGATTTAGTGTTTTGCAAACACAAAAGGACTTTTCAAAATGACTTTTTGCATAGGAGAAAAAGTCATTTTTTGAGAAGTTAGGATGTTGTGACCATTTGAGGAGCTTATAACTTTTCAAACACTTTTAGTTATTTTACATCAATAAACTAGGCAAAACACTTTTTAAAAAATAACTTATTGACTTATTGGCTTTTCTCACCCTATAAGCTAATTCAAACACTTTTTTAAAAATTCATTTTCAATAAGTTATAATGCAATAATAATTGCTTTTCAAGTCCTTTTTATGAAAACACAAAACATTATTATTTCACTCGGTTGCCATTTGATTATTCTACAATTATATTTAAGCATATGTTTCTCTTGAAGTTGGACACCAGAAGAAGGATCTTGAAACGACTTGCAAAGGAAAACCTAAAGCAGCTTGAAAGGATGGTTGCAAAGTTAGATCATGCAAACCCGATGATTGTGCTTCGAAACATACCTCACCAGGTAGAACGATTGTACACACTCCATCACTGTTCTAGATGCATTGTCTTTCTCTGTGTTACAGAGATAATTTTACCTTTCTCTGTTTGACCTGCTGACACTTTGTTTTTTTTTTTTTTCTGAATAAATAATGAATGAATATGATTATAGAAACGGTTATCAAAATGATGGTCTAGGTTATTAAAAACACTTGACTATACTTTATGTGATTTCTAAACCGTTTGGCCTGCTAATTTGTATTTAGTCAAAATTTTAACCAGACTCATCTGGATCACCATTGGTTAACTTTGGAAGTGCCACTAATGCCTGTGAATGGGGATGATAAAATGGATCTTTCATTAAAACTGTTTTTTCTATTTTTTTTTTTTAGTTATAAACATCTTTGAACTTTGCAGCTGATTAACAAATCAGACAAACATTGAGCTGACAGAGAATCATATGGGTTCTCTCTGTAAAATATAGTATATATCTGAGTGTTGGGTTTATTCAGCAGATGAATTGTTCGAAAGGCTTTTATGCACTCACAAAGGAACTAATGCTAGTTACTGTATTGTTGAAAGAGTTACTCGAGTAATTGGTTCAGAGCCTGCTTAGATAGTTGTTTCTTTACTTGTAATAAAATTAACAAAGTTTTACATGAAAACTTGGGCATAAAATAATATTCTTTCAACTTAGTAACTCATAAATTAACTGAGTTACTGGGGCAATACTTTTTGACCCGTTTCTATTCAAAGTTAGGCGTCATTTAATGAAGGACATGTAAGAAAAGTTAGAGTTTTGCTTATTCAGACTTGATTTATACATATTAGTTTGTTAGTTTATTTCTACTTTTTTCCATGTCAAATCTTAGAAAAGTATAAAAAAAACTCCAATTAAGAATGACTTGAATTACGCTTGCATGAGTAAGATATTGTAGGTTCTTAATCTAATGCTTTCTTTTTTAAATTGCAGGTAAGGAGGCCAGGAGGGTGCACCCGACTCAAACTCAGGAAACACATTGGAATTGGCCAAGCAGCCAGAAACAAATTAGTTAAGGTGTGACAAGTTAGGTCTCCGTCTCACCATCTTCCAAGTTTTTTCAAAGTCCCATTTGGCCTTGAATCAATATGCTTTTGCTCCAAATCCTATCACGTTAAATAACACCTTTGCTAGTTAAGCCGAACACAGCGTGTATGATTCTGATCTTTGGGTTGTATAATAATTGGTTGCTTATTAAGATCCTTTTTTAACATGATTCCTATGTCTGAATGTATAATTATATGATTTTTAACTTTGTATATTGTGACTTGTGTGCATATTACTCTAATTAAGATGGTCACTGGTTGTAATTATAATTAAAAATATTGGGTACAAAACATGTGCATGTATGTGTCAGAGAGATTGTTACCGAAATTGAAGACGAGTCGGACGATGATGTTAAGTTGGTTTAACTAACCGTGTTTTTACACGAGTTTTACATCCAGTATATACTTATAGATTTATAGATGATTGAATCTAACTTTTATTTTTATGCCTTCTTCATTTAAAGGCCACATGTTCAATGCAATATGTTTATGGTCCCTTAACCATGACAAATCATAATTGTTCAAGGTTGGGCCAGATCAAGCCCGGGCCCAAAAATACTGATCTGAAAGTCTTTCATATTCGCCAACGACAAGAAGATTTTCTGTGTATATACATCTCTATTGATTAGATGTCAATTAGGTGACAATGTTTGTGGTACTCGGAAAAAGCTCGAGTAAATTTTTCGACCAAGCAGTTGGCTTACATAAAGTTTTGAGACAAGTTCAAGCCAGTATGCCCGCGCTAAGGTTTACACTCACTTTTCAAGTATGTTTGTCGACATTGCTATTATCTTCATCAACATGTATAAGTTTGTTTATCGTAACTTTTAGGGGTGGCAATTCTCGACGGCAACACAAATTTAATAAGGTTTTTGCCTTTTGGCCGTTTCTAAAAGTTATAAACGGGTTGACCTGTTTAGTGAGTGGGTTATGAGCGGGTTGGATAGTAAGTGAACATGTCAACCACCCGGTCAACACGCTTAATATAAATATAAAAATATACATTGTTTTATAAGTTCAACCTTTGAATAGTATATAGTGTAAAAGAGTGTAGTTTTTTAAGGAATAAATATACATATATATAGTGAAAAGGTTACATCAATCTCACAATGCCTAAATAATCACAGCCTTGAAGACTAACATGCGGAGACGATGACCCGTATCAGATTTGATCATTTAGCCGTGCTGGCACCGGTTTTCTTCGTGTTGCCGGCCGATGCCGTTTGGGTCTCCTGTAGTTACATTTCATGCCATCTCAAAACTTTAGTCTTCAACTATTTTAAAAGATACTACTATTTACACTAAACTATATTGATTTTAATCCATGTTACGAGTAGTAGCCAATAATAATAATTCATACTCGTAATGTGACTTTGATATTTCTAAGTTTCACTTTCGCTGCCAGGACAATCTCATTTTGACGAAAAAGTAACTTTGCGTGCCACTAAAAAACATTTGGTTGGTTTTTATTTTAGTTAGTTTGTTGTATATTTTTTTAAACGACTCAAAGTTATGAGCAAACGAAGTTGTTCTCCATTTGGGTGTGATTGCATTCGGTGACGAAAGTGAAAGTTAAGAGGCAAGTTGTCACATTGTTGGTATGAAGTATTATCGACCAGCAGGTTATACTTTGGATTACTAAAATCCAATTTGACAATTTGTAATAGATTTCTAAACCTAACTCATGGGGTTGGACTTTAGAACCAAACATGCATGGGTTTGATACCCAATTTTTAAAACCCAAATGCATTAACTTAGAAATGAAAAGTGTCTACTACGGGTCAACCTAATTAGACCACCCGCTAGCATGACTCATTTCAGCCCGAAACTCTATGGTTGGTTACCCAACGTGGTCTAAGCCGCTCATATCGTGACTCTAAATGTAAGTTATGTAATATGAATACAAAGGAATCATACCGGAGCAGGTTGGGGTCTTTGCATAGATTGTGCCATAACTAATTGAACCATTTCAACAACCCGTATTTGAACATAGGCTACAACCCTTTGGAAGTAAAGAGATGCGGAGTCTCCAGCCCTCGTCTTCAATTGCGACAGGGTACGGTCAATCTCGGGTTCATGCTTTAACAAGAATGGTTTCAAGAACGAGTTGTAAATATATTTTGTTCCCTGAAATAATTTTTAAAAAATTAACAAAAAAAAAAAGATGAAAATGAATCAAATCCACTTTCAATCCTAGTTACTCCCTCCGTCCCATTAAAAGTGTCTTATTTCGAATTTTCAAAGTCTTTATTTATAAACTTTGAACTTAAATAATTTTGTTTGTGTTAGATAATACTTGATGAAAGTTATATGATTTGAGTGTGTTTTACAAGTGTTTTTATCGGGCTAATTTTCATCAAGTTTTATATAACACAAAAAATATATAATTAAAGTCAAAGTTTATAAATAAAGACTTTGAAAATTCAAAATATGACACTTTTGGTGGGACGGAGGTAGTATAACCTTACCTGTGTTTTGGGATACCATAAGTATACGCAAATTACCAACTTTACTTCACTATACATGGGGAACCTACAAGTTACAACAAAGTTAAAATAAATAATAAAAAATAAAAGAGTAAAATGTCATTTTCGTCACTAAGGTTTGGCTAGTTTTGCAACTTTCGTCCACATGTTTGTTTTCTCGCATCTGAATCCAAAAGATTTGACATCTTGCTATTTTTATCCAGCTTGTTAATTCCATCCATTTTCTCCGTTAAGTAAGAGATATTTTCGTCTTTTTTGTTAACTTAAAGGACAATTCGGTCTAACGGATTCGTCCAGAGGGTATTTTATAATAAACTAGACTTTCAATCCCTTACCATCCAATAAATGCATCACCAAATGGATCCCAAACGGTCATGGCAGCAATTATTATCCTGAAAACAACAGGATTAAGGTCTTAATAATTAAGATTATAGATACCCTGTGTCATAATACAAGTGACATCTATAAATACAATACCAGTATTGGCACCAAAAGCGCATTTGTTCAATATCTGGTTTATTTTTCTCTATAGATTTGAAGCATTCGTAAGCCGGATATGCATATGCAAGCAACAACCTAGACACAATCAATCAATGTCAATGTTTCATTAAAGTCGATCAAACTTCTATATCGTTTCATTATTAAAATAAATAAATAAATAAATAAAAACTTCATATTGTTTAAATTGAGAGTTAGAAACTCAGTTGATATTTTATGACTTCAAATATTAACCCAAACTGACAAATTTCTACTAAATATTTAGAAAAGGGTCGAGTAAATAGTAATCAAGTTTTAAAACTGTTTCATTCGGTTAAAAATCCCGACAAGATTATCGAAAAAGAAAAGAGTATGTGAAGAAGACATACACTAGTAGACGGTTTAGCAAATATCCTAGCATCTTGCCCTGTCACAAGCAATTTAAGGATTAAGTAGCTGCGAAACATTGACCATAATATACATACATACAAAGAACTAACTACGATAGTACATTATCAATGGAAAAAGTGGTGATGTAACATGAAAATGAGATGCAACACAGATTAGATGTTCAAATGAGCCAGATTAGTTTTTAATAATTCGAACTATGATTTATCAGCAGATAACCATGTGTCCTGTTATTCAAAGGATAAAAAATGTAAGTTTTGATTTTGTTGTCAAGAGCAATCTAACTCACATAATCATCATAAATTACGCTTTAATTAAGATTTCAACTCATTTTCAATTACAAAGAAGATAGTTTCCCCGTTTCGTTCATAATAGTCAATGTGAGTGAAATCGAGTGGGAATCAAGTGCAAATCTATGATAATGACACGAGTGGGAATCAAAATAAAATAGTTTCCCCATTTCCTTCATAATAGTAATATTTGATATTTAAGGTTTAAATTATAAAATTCCAATTTACTTTTTTCTTTTTTCCAAAAAGGAATAATTTGTAGTTTGTGATAAGTCTAGATTTCAGTTTCCTTTATTCCTTTCTTCTTCTTTCCTAAAGAAATAAGTCAGTAGAAGTGCATTGTTTCTAAAATAAGACATTCTATTATTAACACATTGCTTCCAATTTACAATCATACTTCCAAAAATAATAAATTTAATGTTCTTGAATTTCAAATACAACACACAATAGACTGCTAAAACTAAAAGAACACAGTTTAGCCAATAGCAATAACACATTTTGCAGCCTATATATATGTGCGTCTACTATTGATGAAGTTTCCAAAAACCGTTGTAGATCACTAATTCGTATAGGCAGTGATGATTCCGACGGGGGGTCGATCAATGCTTATATACCCAAAAATTTCTATAGAACCAGAGGGTCGAAAACATGTATACCCAAAAGTTTGTATACGAAAACCACATATGTTACACTACGGAGTGAAAACATCAACAACATAATAACCTATCAACTTAATATACAATCAATCGAGATTGTAATCGAGTAAATGAGATAGTACGTGTAATCTGTATAATTCTCGGATACTTATGTCTATCGCATTTGCAGGTTTACTAATGAAAACATCAATCAAATTGAAGAACAATTCATTTAAACCTGAAAAATATATAAAAACAATACAAAATTGTGTATCAACTTATAAATGAGATAGTGAAATCTGTATAATTCTACGATAAACATGCGTATATTAACACAATCAATCGAGATTAATCGACTAAATGAGATAACGTAATTTGTATTATATTAATCCTCGATACACATCCTATTTGCAGGTTTACATAACATAAATTCATACAGAACAGCAAGCAGAAAAATGATGACAATAATCAAACACGATTAATCAATCGTAAATTTGAATATTTTAATCACGCAAGAATGCATAAATGAAAAAGTGAAAATGATCTTACGGTTTAGTGAATGAATGAATGAAGACGCCGCCGTTAACAACGGCAAACCGTTGTGACGGTCGACGGAGGAGAGGGATAACGGAGTAAGTCGTTATTTAGGGAAAAGTTTCTCCCTCTTTATTCATGCTTTTTATTTTTTCATGTGTATTTATACTACTCGGGATTAATTTATTTATTAATTTCTTTCAAACCAAATAACCACCGTTCAAACACATGGACGATTTAAAGCGATTTATGTATGTTAGTATTTTGCGTTACTGTGCATGAGGAAAAGGGCTAGATGTAGCTCAACGGTCATAATATAATTTTCTAACCGACGCGACTTTTAAACAAAAGATTATGAACGTACACGGTTAGTTTTGTTACACACGAAAAACAACCAAACTATGACACGTTTTTTAAGAAAGTATCCAGTAGGTTTGGATGTTCTTACTTTACTTAAAACATTACCCAAAACATCGTTACACTTGCTTTTCGTTGGTTCGGGTACAAGATAATGAATTGAGTTGCAACGAAGAAGTATATGGTAAGGGTGAGGGGTGGTCACTAGTGATAGAATTCCATCACTCACAAGCACCCAATCAAGTTCCGCCATGTCATCAACCATTTTTCCATCACTCACAACTTTTTTTAGTGGCATTAGACCCACAATAAACCCTCACACCCCTCACATGTTCCATCACTGAATATATGTCCATAACGCGTGATATATTAATGGAAATTGTTCTTCACGCGTGGAACTAACATGGTGGCGTTGGTTTGTTGCATCCCACCACGCGTTATACTTGGCCCATCACGCGTTATACTTTGCCGCCCCCAGTCCCCTAATAAGTTAACCAGTCAAATAGTGGAAAATCGGCAATACACGCTTCCTACTTTTGCTGGTCGACCGTTTTTTTATATCAAGCTTAACAATTGAACTAGTAGACTGGCATAGCCGGTTGGACTATCGATCCATTTTTTAGAAAAGATGTAACGCATTGCCAACAAAAATGAGTTTAGCCTAATTACATGACGTCTTTATTATAATTTACGCTGTCAAGATATCCGTCTAACTGTATGTCCAAATACATAATAGGTTTTGATTAAGCATTGCATTGTGTTTACCTATATTAGAATCTTATGTAAATATATAAATGGGCACAAATATCACTCGTAATAAAACCTACACATTTACATCCTCATTTCTTTCAATGCTTGTTTTTTTTGAACGGCAAGGTGTCACAATTTTTTGGGTGCGAGACACCCCACACCCCCCCTCATTGGGGAGGCCCGTCGCCCCACTCCGGCCAGACGTGAGTGTCTTAACCGTGCCCCAGCTGGCATCAGAGTGTGACCGGCGTCCAAAGGAAAAACCCCACAGGTGCCTCGCCCATCGTAGGACTTGACGGGTTGAGAGCCGCCACAGAGGGGAATAAACCGCCTCAAGTGGGGATCGAACCCGGGCATCATGGGTAAAACCCTGGTGCCTCCCCTGCAGCCTGTGGGGATCGAACCGGAGACCTCATGAAGAGGAGGCCAGTCTCTCCACCACTGGGCTGCAAGCTCATTGGCTCTTTCAATGCTTGTTAATATAAAAAATAACTTTATGTGAAACCGACTACTGTATACAAATATAAGAAACTATAATTAATTAGTTAATCAATCATTGAAAACTTCATTCCATCCACCATGACGTCATAATAACTTTAAGGAGAGTACCAATCGCCATTACTCAGCAAGGTATTTGTACTTTGCTCATGTAGCGGCCCAAATCGGCTCGCAAAGATGGAAGAAAGCGGTTCACATGGTGACTCTTGGCTGCATTTGGAGGCTTTGGCTGGCCAGAAATGAAAAGGAGTTTAATGGCAAGATGGTCGCGGTTAATAGGATTGTGGAGCTCATAAAGGAGGATACCTTCCTTTGGTTTAAACATAGGATTAGGGGCTGGTCGTTAAGACTGGAAGAGTTGACAAGATTTTGACATTTCTTCATTTGTATAACTTGCTTCATTTTGTGTATCTAAAGCTCCTTCTTGTTTTTTGATATATCAATATATAATTCCAGTTCCAAAAAAAAAAAAAAAAAAAATCAACCAAATAGATTTTGCGGCGTCCGTTTTAATATATTATGGGCAAAGAATATTAATTTTGGGGGGGAAGGATCCACTAAAAAGTGGATTTTGGCTAAGTAGCCTAAGAAGGATTGTGATGATGACATGTGGCACTCCTAATAAGTAGGAATGAAGGGCATTTTGGTCCTTATAAATAGGAGTGAAAATGACATGTGTCAACCTTTTTGTTTTTTAAAAATACAAAAAAAAAAATCTAGTACAAAAAAATCTAGCACAAAAAATATAGTACAAAAAAATATAGCACAAAAAATCTAGTACAAAAAATCTAGCACAAAAAATGTAGTACAAAAAAATATAGCACAAAAAATCTAGTACAAAAAATATAGCACAAAAAAATTTAGCAAAAAAATGTAGTACAAAAAAATCCAGCACAAAAAATTGAGAAAAAAAAAGTTTAAGACAAAAAAAAATCAGCATAAAAATTTTAGTACAAAAATCCAGCACAAAAAATGTTATACAACATAGAAATACAACACATTTTAGTGAGTTTTTTGAGTCTTCATATTTTATATAGCAATATGGTACTCAAATTAAAGATAAAAAAACGCTCGATTTTATGGTGAAATTTTTATGAAAAAATAATGTCGTATAAAAAAGTTATGAACGTTTAAAAAATGGGGGTGAAATATGCATGTGCCTTGCATGTGGAGAGAGAAAGTCCATAAATAGGATTTTCCCAAGATACCCTTGCACTCCTCCTTTCTCATACCCTTTCATCTTAACCATTGATTTGAAAAATAAATGGTTAAGATTCCTTCTTAGGCTACTTAGGCAAAATCCACTTTTTAGTGGATCCTTCCCCTTAATTTTGGAGTATTTAACATTACTCTATTTCAGTTTTCAGAGTAAATTACAAGTTTTGTCCTTTATGTTTGTCCCAAATTTCAGGCGCTGTCCTTTACCTTTAAAATTGATGAGTTTTGTTTTTAATGTTTGTAAATATTGCAACTTTTGTCCTTTGGCCCTAACCCAGTTAACTTTTCTTGTTAAATCTGGTCACATAAGGGTATCTTAGTCTTTTTACTTATTTATTATAATTAATTAAACAAAAAACTCTTTAAGAAATACTTTACACATTCCAAAGCCAGCTTATTACTTTCTCAGATCAACACAAACATCCTCATCACCCATTACCTTCACACTCAAACCTGCAACAAAATCCAAATCACATTCCTTCTACCTAGGTTCACATTCCTTCTACCTAGGTTCACATTCAAACCTTCATGTTCACTTTCCTTGATCCATTGTACCAGCCATTGAAAAAATCCCCCAAATCTATGAAGTTTTATCTAATCTGCAGAAATGGAAGAAACCCTAACAAAATCAAAATCTTTGACCTAATCGCCACCCCTCACCCCGTTGGAATCCATCACCATTTCTTCACAAAACCATCTCTTTCGCCGGAAGGCGTCAACATCCATCAACGACGCTGAAGTGACCAACATCACCACCATTAGCAGCGCCATCGTCTCCATGATTTGTAATCACTACCACCTCCGACGAACGTTTCAGTGATGGTATTAAATGTTGGGGTTCCGGCGGCGAAGAACCACCACCATATTTCAGATCTGCGAATAACAAAGAGTGGTGTAGGGTTTCTGATGGAGGCTAGTAGTGTCACGGCCCACGACCCACCCTGGACGGAATCGGAAGCCGCGAACAGCCCAGTGGTACCGGTGATTATTTTTATAAAATATTGCAGCGGAAATTTCATCAGGACCGTAAGTTAGGAAAAATATCAGAGTTTAGAAACACCGGATTTTATTTATTAAATAAATGAGATAAACCCATGTTTTACAAAGGTAGCTTTAATAAAGATAAAATTTGATTACATAAAACAATATTTCTTAATTTGATTTAATTAATAAAATAAGCCACCTCTTAAAGCCTTTCAGTGTCGTATCCAACTCTTACTCCAATCCACTGTAATTACCTGAAATATGTTTGAAAAATGTTTTGTCAGCGGAAAATACTGAGTGAGTTCATTCCATTTTTTATAAAATATATTGTTATACCTTACAGCATTAAGGTTTTTATATTTATTTATATTTAGCCAACTCAATCAGTATTTGTCATATGGTGGCAGTTCCGATGTGACAGTAATCATATCACTCATTGGCTCACTTTCGTCCAATAGTGAATTTATCAAGCAATTATATTTTACTATTATTCAATTTATCTGTCACTAGGCGATTCCTGTGACGGTGATCATATCACTGTTGATCATTCTTTCAACTAATGACTCTGGTCATATCACTGTTGATCATTCTTTCAACTAGTGATTCTAATCATAACACTGTTGATCATTCTCTCAACTAGTGCCTTTGGTCATGTCACTGTTGATCATTCTCTCAACTAGTGACTCTGGACTTAGTTGTGTCCTGTGACATTACTTTGTCAATTATATTACTTATGGCACAAAACCATTTAACCCAGAAGATGACATATATCATTTTATGTCAAAGTACTATAATTTATCAAATATAATATGTTAATTAAATAATTGTAATATCATTATTCAATATATTAACGTGACTAAGACTAAAAATATAATCTTATTATAGTATAAAATATTATACTTGACTATTTTATTATGATATATACCATTTAGATTTATTTCAAACATACATTAAATTTATTAATAATTTAATGTTAAAATAATATTAGTTATAGGCTATGGCTACTGGGGCATAATTCTCACTGTGATTGTGGTCATGCTATTATTGGCTAACTTTCTGGCAAATAGTAATGAGGATCAAATAATAAAAACCTCCCATACCAGCAGTTATTATAGAATATAAAAATTTAATCACTGTAAGTATAACTGGTAAACATTTAGAATTTTGGAAAGCATTTGTAAATATAATTGTATCACAAAAAGGTGATAAAAGAGAATGGACTCACATTGCAGATTTCTACGGGCAAAGTTTAGTCTACAGATAAGCTTTGATATATTGCAGATTTAATTTGAGCAGAACCTAGCCTACTGATTAGCCTTGTAACCTAATGCATACGAACTAGGTAAGTAACTAATACAGCATTTACGATAACTCACGAGATAAAAACCCTCACAATGAATGACAAAGTGCAATCACTTAAACATCCCTCAGAATCACAACGAATGACAAAGTATAATTACTTAAACATCCATCGGATTCACAACGAATGACAAAGGATAGTACTAAAACATCCATCGGATAGTTTCAATCGATCGGACATTGAATCGTAATAGCGATCGAGTTAATACCCTGTATCGTAGCAGCACCCCCTCTACTAATTAGTGATTTTGAGATTGTTTTGACTAGAACTCGACATACAGATTGAATTTGATCGTCGCTCGAACACCAGAAAGCAAGTGCCAGGCCCTTCTATTTATACCCAAAATTTGCACCTCCCGCTAGTCGCGGAAGAATCCGTGTCACGTGCCGCGTGCGCCTGAGATGTCAAAATAGGGTAGGCCTGCTTTGTCACCTGGGTAGCCCTGCTGAGTCGACGGAATCGAGAAATTAAATTTTGACAGCGTTTTGTGAGGATAATCGTTGAGTAGGGAATACCCCCCCCCCCTGAGTTTTAAGGCCCTGATCCTGATTCTGATTGTTCTGAAAATTTTAGGGTTTGTGCAAAATCACTTGGGTGTCTTAATTAGAGTTTCCTATTGGATAAAATAATAAAATAAATAGGACTTTTAATGAGGGTTGTTACAAGTAGTGGTGGACGCGGCTTTCTTCAACGTGACATCTGGATGATCTGCGATAAACAAAGTGGTGTGGGTGGATCATGGATGGTGGTGGTAAGTCGGTGTGTGGAGGTGGATGGGTTGTAAGTGGGAGAAAGAGAGAGAGGTGAGAAAGATAAGGAGGGGTGGTTTCGCCTCTGGTTGGAGCAAATCGGAACCGGTCGCCGGAGACCGTCTGGTTCTCCTTCTTAGATGATCTTTTTTCTCTAGGGTTTATAAGATTGGGTGTAAAATGGTGTGATGGGATGATGGTGGGGTATTTATTTTGATTTAATTACACAAATTTCCTTAAAAAACGAAATTACAAAAATGCCCTCATGTACCTTGCACATGATCAGATTTAACAAAAAAAATTAACCAGGTTAGGGCTAAAGGACATAACGTGTAGGATTTGCAAACATTAAGGACAAAACTCATCAATTTTAAAGGTAAAGGACAGCGCCTGCAATTTGGGACAAACATAAAGGACAAAACTTGTAATTTACTCTAAAATTAAAGCCTCTTCATAAAATCTTATGTCATGCATAATAGGGTATTATAAGGGCGTAAAGGGGTTTGATAACGTCCTTAGCATCGTCCCATAGGCGTTATAGGGGTAATAAGTGAAAAGGGTGTTTTAATATAATGCCTAATGGAGAGAAAACTAAACTGTAAGTAATGATTGAAAGGACATTATGGAACACTAACCATTACACATTTTTTAAAGGAACGTTATGATGCTGATGTGACAGAAAATTCTCCTTAAGGGACATTAACCATTACATATGATTTTATACATTTTTAATAAGTTTTAGAGTAAACTTTTGTTTTGCTCTCTGTGATTTGGTCGTTTTAACGGTTTTGCCTCAATCCTCTAATAATAGTCATTTTACTCCCTGATCTATGAAGCTTATCTCTATTACACTCCCCGCCCCTATCGCCATCCAATTCAACTGTTAAATCCTGGTTCGGATCTGGGATAGGAAAAGACTAAAATGCCCCTCATGTGAGGGGCATGTGATCAGGATTTAACAGTTAAATTGGATAGCGTTAGAGGGGGAGTGAAATAGAGATAAACTTCATTGATCAGAGAGTAAAATGACTATTTTTAAAGGACTGTGGCAAAACCGTTAAAACGACCAATTCACAGTAAGCAAAACTGAATTTTACTCTAAGTTTTACTAAAAATGGGTGTCATATCATCATCTATGATCAAGTTCTTTCTCTTTTCATTTTCTAAACCAGGTGGATTACACCAATATTTTAAAGTCTTAGGGTATGCTCTAACTTTATTTGTGTTAAAAATGACATGACAAGTTATCATGTTTTTAAAGTAACCCCTCCCTATGTTAAGGGGGTGTTAAAATCTCCTTTAGTTAACATGTTAACTCAGACACAAAAGAATAAGAAATTAAAGCTATTCATTATGAAAATTTATTTTAGCTAAGAAGTTAATGAAATGGTACTATTATTATTTATTTTGTATTTAATTTTAATATTTAATATTAAAACAATTAAAAAAGATGGATGAGGTAGAGTTAACAAGGTTAAACCATTTTCTTAGAATGAAGTTTAGTAAAAAAGAAAAAAAAAACGGATGATGTAACGCTTATATGAAGTTAAAAACGACTAAGATATACCTCGTAGCCTAATAAAACCATGAATTGAAAACTATTTCTACTAGTAAAAATCTAGTTGGCCGGCCAGAGAATAAATGACCCCCTCTAATTCCCTCTATGAGCTAAGATTCACACATGTCATCAAATATTAATATTTAATGAACTTTTTGTAAAGTCTATCGGGCATGGGGATCGTGAAGGGGCCGATGAAGGTGCCATGCGGGTAGCGAGGGTCTGGTACAACCGTGGAAGCTACCACA
Source organism: Helianthus tuberosus (assembly GCA_030545235.1). Lineage (NCBI taxonomy): Eukaryota > Viridiplantae > Streptophyta > Magnoliopsida > Asterales > Asteraceae > Helianthus > Helianthus tuberosus. Next base: position 61,639,145 of record CM060378.1, on the reverse strand, counting down.
TCCACCAAGAGCCTCTCTCTCCCTTCTTTATCTCTCTATTTAATATTTAAAAATTAAAAAAAGGGCAGGGGGAATACCTTGTCTTATGATAGGTATGAAGGATGGTGATGGAAGAAAATTTTGAGGTGACGTTAAGGTGGGGGATGAGGATGGAAAGGAGTAGTGGCGGATCTAGAAAATCTACATAGGGGTAACGTTTTAATAAAAAAAAGGGTAACGAAATCGAAAAGACGTCAAATTTTTCCAAAATTTACACTACCGTTGGAGCGTCAAGGGGCAACGGAGGTTATCCCTTCTATTACTGTAGGTCCGCCCCTGGAAAGGAGTTTAGTCGCAATAACACCCAACCTAAGAAAAATAAAAAGTATTAACTAACGAGATCACTATTGACCAACAATCAATACGTTGTGACTTGTGAAGAATCGATACGAGTCATACGACAGTTATCAGCTACTCTAATAGACATGTTTCACTTAAAACTCTTAGGTTAGGTTTAGTACTTTTGTTATTGTGAATGGAGAAAAGTGCTCGGACAGTTCATGTGGTCTGCCATTTTTTCACCTTTAGTACAAGGACAAGGGCAAAATCTCATATTTTTTAATCATCATCATCATCATTATCATCATACTCAGTATATCATACCAATAGCAAAACTAAGGTAGTGTTTGAGTAGGGTGAGATGTATACAACCTTACCTCTACCCCATAGGAATAGAGAGACTGCTTCCAATGTGAGACCCCCGGTTCGATATTTTTTAATAAATAATTTATTTAATATTTAATGCATATGATTGGTCAAGGGGTGGTCAAAGGGGACAACGCACATGGAGATTCCCACATTTAAAAGGGGAAACGCTCTCCAACAATGGTGGTGGGGTGGCGTAGGGGTGTCTCCACGCGTAGGGCTGTTTACGAGCTGAGTCGAATCGAGCGGACCTTTGATCGTGCTTGGCTCATTTACAAATAGAACTGAGCGGAGCGGCTCATTTAAAACTGAGCCTCAAATCAAACGAGCATTTTTCGAGCAGTAAATATTTTGAGCGAAGTTCGAGCGATTTGGACAATTGTGTCTCCCAATTTAAATTTGCTGAGAGAGATTGTGACAATGTTTGGTCTCAGGTTTTTATGTTTTTAAAAACATGCACATCTCATGGCATAATGTTTTTCTTATGAATAACAATGTTGTGGCCGGTGAGGCGATGATCATATTGCACGAACAATTACGCTGAGAGCAGGAAACGATCGACTCAGAGTAACGACATGAAACATTGAGGCGATGAGCAGCCTGTCATTTATCGGTTTAGGGTTTTACTTTTAGATTTTATATTAATTTTTTACTGGAGTGGTTGGGCTAGTACGTATAGATATAGTTGTAAATTTGTATATAGTGGACCAAAATTCAATTGAGTTGTATATACTATAAATTTAATTTATATTTAACTATATATGTATGTGTAATGTGTGAATATATATATATATATATAGGTGTGTTTGTGTATATATATGTATAATTTATATTTGTATATATATAGGTGTGTTTGTGTATATATATATGTATAATTTATATTTGTGTATATACATTTTTATATATGTATGTGTATATATATACTAATTAAAAATAATAATTCGAGCCGAACCGAACCGAGCGGACCTTTGCTCATGCTTGGCTCATTTACAAACCGAACCGAGCAGAGCGGCTCGTTTACAATCGAGCGTCAAATCGAACAAGCATTTTCCGAGCAATTTTCGAACGAGCGTCGAGCGAGCGGTGAGCGATTTGAACAGCCCTATCCACGCGTGGTCTTAGGGTCCTTTGTTAGAAAATATGCGTTTTGGAAAGCAAGGAACTAACACATCTTCGGTGGGAAACGAATAAACTTAGAAACAATCTTCGGGGAGATCCAAGCAATTTCCTTCATGTGGGTAAAATTTTGGGCGAAAGGGATAAACATAGAATGGGGAAAATGGGTGAGGTTCGAATTGGAGAGATAACTAATCAATATGTTGTTTTCGATTGTATGTAATTTTATTTTGTTCTAGGCGATGATGTAAAGGTGGTTGGCTTAGTAGCTTACTAACCATTGTATTGTCCGAAAGTTTGATGATGAATAAAATGTTGTTGTTTGCCGTTAAAAAAACGAATATATGCGTTTTTTTTTTCTCTCTCTCTTCGTTTTCATAATTTGTGTATGATGACATTTATGCGGTAACTTTAGTTCTCTACTTTTATTTGGTTCTTAATCTTATAACTGGTCCTAGATGAATGCATAAGCACGGTCCATAAAGTTCAAAAATACATAGCAACTTAAATGTTACACAATACATACATTTTTTTTACTAAAACATGTGTAATCAATAATTCCTTTTTAATCTACCGAACTAGTTAATACGTGACCCGAACTCCTTGGTATCTAAGAATTTCCCCAATAAGCTCACCCTTACCCGAACCAACATACCTCCCGCAGATTTCTCCATCTCTTATGAACAAAAAGGTCGGGACCTCAACAACGTCCATATCTTTCAAATATTGCATACAACTATCGTTCTCGTCACCATTCATCCTTGCAAAAACCACCGTTTCCATTTTTTTCGATAGTTTTAGCACCGTTGGGTATACCTTCACGCAAGGGCCACAATGTTTGAGTCCAACATCAAGCACAATGAGTTTATTGTCCTCCTTGTGATCAGCTATTAGCTTCTCAACATCTTCTCTGTTATGTAGTTGTACCTAATGATGTAAAAATACAAGTTACATATACAAAACTCTTTTAACATTTTCACAAAGTTACTAAAAGTGTATATAAATACTAAAAACACATATTTGTGACATTAAGATTTTGTTTTTTATGTTTTCAATTAACTACAACAATAACAATCTTATCCGGTAAAATGTTACTCGTAGTTAATAAAGATATTGGTTGGGTGACAAGTAATTTCATTTAAAAATCAGTGATATGTTGCCTATTTTAAGTAAGAAAGTAGAAAAAAAAAATAGTATTTAAAAAAAAGTAAAGTAAACAGATGGTCCCTATGTTTACCGAAATTTTGGATTTAGTCCTTATCTTTCTAAAAGTACATAAGTGGTCCCTATGGTTTGAACTTTGTAACGCATTTAATATCAAACTTTTTTTCCAAAAGTATATGGATATTCCATTTGGTTTGCACTTTGTAAACACATTTAGTCCCTAATTTGGACATGCTAAAACCTTTAGATGTATTGGTCAAGAACTAAATGTGTTATAAAATGTAAACCACAAGAACATTCGTGTACTTTTTGAAAGCTAGGGAACAAATCCAAAATTTTGATAAACCACATAAAGTGTCCGTGTACTTTACTCTAAAAGAATTATTACTAGTATTTAAACAAAAAAAATTCTTTAACAAAACTTTTGTATACATGGTTATAAAAATTATACCAAAAAACCACTATTTTTACCGCCAATATGCCCTTTTGCAACGAGTTTCAACCGTCGTTTTGCAACCAAATTTCTCGACCAAAATTTCCGTAACAAATTAGCTACAGATTTGAGACATGCTAGCGACTGTCTTACGACAGAAGCTTTTATAATCTAAAGAAATATTGTGTAGTGTAGAAGATGATCGGAAAACTTACGACGCCGGAGTGATTATCACCGTAGTACAAAACATCACCCATCAAGCGATCCGGCCCGATTCCTTCTTCTTCATGGATCTTCTCCATCCCTTTATAGAAGTTAAAATGAGGCACTTTTTCAATCTTTTCTTTTTTGAAAAACTCCGTCATCTCGTCGGATTCATCACCCAAAACCAGCAAGAACACGACGTCGTTGCATGTCCTGCTTAAGTTCACCATGAAGGGGTAAATCTCGCTGCTTTGTTTGCTGTTTCTCGCGGCAAATTCAACCACCACCAGCTTCTGTTTCGCGTCGCGTAACGCCGCCTCGAATTCGGCCACCGTGTGGATGTGTTGTACCTGTTATTAGAGAGAATATATTGTTACGGTTTATTAGTATATTATTACCCTAGTTATAACTTGTAAGATGCTATTTCGATGAGAAATTTTGTACCGAATACTCGTATTGTACCAATACTGTAATACTATCGACTAAATATATACGGTACGGTATTCGGTTTTGATTTAGCTAAACTTGTATCAGTGGCGGATCTAGGATTCGCGCCAAGCGGTAACGTTTTATAAATAAGCGGTAACGAAATAGAAAAAACGTCAAATTTTTCCAAAATTTACACTAATTTTACACTACCGCAGGAGCGCCAAGGGGTAGCTGGCATTACCCCTTGTTATACACTAGATCCGCCCCTGACTGGTATGATATCGTTTGAAAATTTTAGCGGTGTCTTATCATACCGGTACTGGCCGAACATACACGACACGTACTCGGTTTTGACTTTTAAATTTAGCTAAATTTTGTCATCGGTTGTACTATGCAATACGGTACCAATACGAAACTTTTAATGGTACCGCACCGTATATCTGTACCAACTGCGTATTAGGGCTGTCCAAACTGCTCGACGATCGAAGATCGCTCGACGATCGCTCGAAAAATGCTCGCTCGATTCCCGCTCAGTTTGTAAATGAGCCGATCGGATCGGTTCGATTCAAATTCAATCCGAGCATGAGCATAGCTCCGCTCGCTCGTCAATCGCTCGGTTTCGCTTGAATTATTTTTATTAATAATTAATATATATTTATATTATAGATTTTATAGATTAATAACTCAAAAAATATAATAGCCCAAAAAAAAAATTAAAAGCCCAAATCACATTCAACCCAACTTAATATTTAATACTAAATCTAAGTATCTAACCCTAAATCCTATTCAAAAGAGTATTCAGTATTCACTCACTATTCAGTCGCCGCTCATGTGTTTCGCTCTCTAGTCTCCGACACAAACTGAGCGGTCTTCAATCTCCGGTCTTCAATCTACAACAAGTGAGTCGCTCTGTTTTTTTCTAATCTGCTTCTGTTTTTTTAAACTTGTTTGAGTTGTTTCAGTTGTATAACAATCGTTTGTAAATATCACTTGTTTTGTTTCAGTCGTATAACAATCGTATCACTTGTTTTGGTATGAACAAGCTTAATGAAGAAGTTTATGACTTTTGAACTAAATGACAATTTGTATTCGCACTTTATTTTGTGTTGCTTTTGTATTCGCACTTTATTTTGTGTTTCTTATGTATTCGCACTTTATTTTGTGTTGCTTTTGTATTCACACTTTAAGTTAGAATTTGTTTTTGTTGAACGAAGCCTTATTATTCAATCGAGTGAAAACGATCCGCTCGCTTTTTTTTAGGATTTGATAAAAACCGAGCGAAACCGAGCCGATCGATTTAAATTCAATCCGAGCATGAGCATCACTTTTGCGATCGGTTTTACAAATTTGATCCGCTCGGATCGGATCGGTTGTAATTCAATCCGAGCATGAGCAGACCCTCGATCGGATCGGATCGTGAACACCCCTACTGCATATACCATACCGAGTGGTAATAAATACACCCGTTCTATTTACTTGTTACACCTCCTTTGTCTCACAAACTTGGGTGTGGGGCCAATCTTTTTTCCTCTCACAAGGGATGTAACAAGTAAATAAGAGTGTATTTAGACACACACACCCATATCCATATTCGGTTTTGGTTTTAGCTAAATTTCAAAATCAGTACGGTACTCTTTGGTACGCGATCTCTTCGATGGATTAGGTTTCTTTAGCTTTTTTGTTATTATATATAGTTGATTAATAATACTTGTCGTACCTTGTCTTCTTCCTTCTTGGTTTTGGCAGCTCCGTTGTCGTCGGTTTTGGTGGCGGCACCGGCGGAGGCTTTGGTCACAAAAAGTGGTGGTGTGTGAGTTTTGGGTTTGGTGGGGAAGAAAGCTTGGAGTTTAGGGTTGTAATGGGAAGTGAAAACATGGAGTTTGGTTGTTGAAAATATGTTTGTAGTTGGTTTGAGAATGAGGTTTGTGAAGGCTGCCATGGTGGCCGGAGAAGTTGGAACAGCGGTGGTGGTGGTGGGAGAGGAAGAGATGATGGGGTTGAAAAGGAGGTAGGATGAGGTGTTGAAATCCAGTGAGGAATCATTGGGAACCACTCGTTGAGGTTTCAAGCTCATCCACCAATGTCCACCATTCACTTTGATTTTTTGGAATAGATATTTTCATAATATTTGGTTTTATCTAAATTTATTCATATTTTGATAATTTGATGTTTGTATTGTTTGTGTACGGCATATTTTAGGTTCAGTTATTTGATAAGAAAATAAAAGAATTAACTGGATAGTCAAAATTTTATGATGAGTGATTTTCTAATAAGTTTTTATAGGAAAAATCGAAAACAAAATCTGTAAGGTTTTTATTGGCGTGATGATATGAGGGGCTAGATTAGTGACAGACTCATGAACTTTTTTAACGGGTTGGAAGTTCTATAGGGTCCGTAGTCTATTGCTAAATTTAAGACTTTTCCTGTTTAGGTCAGGTGCCTCTAATTTTCAGTGAGTTTGTTCCCAGTTTGAAGTTACAATATTATATTTTTTGGTATAGTTATTTTATGCATAGTTTTATTAAGAGGGTAGGAGTTGGCTACAAAGTCCATTTTTCCTACAAAGTATAAAAAGTCATAAAACACCATCATGTCAACCATAAAACACACTCAAAACCCACAAATAACAAAGTGAAGATTACTAAAACGTCATATTTTTGGGTTTTATGTTGTGTTTTGGATGATAAGGCTTTGATTAGCGAATGACTAACATTAGTGTGTTTTATGTTGATTATCATGTTTTGTTTTATATTCATAGTTCTACGATGGTGTGTTTGAAGTTTTTATGGACTGTTAGGGTTTGGATATTGTGTTTTAGTGATCTTCAATCTGTTATTTGTGGGTTTTGAGTGTGTTTCATGGCTGAAATTGTGGTGTTTTACGACTTTGTACACTTTGTAGGAAAAATAGACTTTGTAGCCGAACCCCACCCTTAATTAAGATATAAATATATTACATTAGTTACATAAAATGAAAAAAAAAGTTATTAACAATAATGAAAAGCTAAAAATATGTGTAAACATGTGGATACTCATGCCTATAAGGTAGTTATTATAACAAACTAGGTCTAACATTTATATCTACGATTCAGAAAAATTATGAAATAAATAACTTTTTTTATTAAAACTAAAATGATTTTGATATTTTGGAATATGGTATGTCACTATGTACTATGGAATATATGTGGTTGTTGTGACATATTTAGTCATGGTTTAGAAGAAAAATTATGTCAAACAAAATATCTAATACACATGTGTGGAAAGAAGACGGCCAACACATAGACATATATATGCATCTAATTGGTTGACAAAATAAATAAAGATATATTTGTAAATTTTCTAATATACTTAAAAAAAAAATAGATAACCTAATCATGATCAGTTGCGTAATCTTCATGCCCCTATGTTCAAATTAACTAAGGGCGGTGGGGCACTTCCGTGATGGGTTCATATAATCATGTGATCAAACCGTCGTAACTGTTATGGATACAGTGTGATGGGGTTATTTTGTGGTCACCATCACAGCTAGATAGGAGAAAAAGTGTAAAAAGTTGTGGGGGGAATCTCTGGGGAAATGCCGAGTGATCAAGTGATGATGTGAAACACCGCCTCAACTCATTTGATCACTAGTGCCCGTGGAAAGTGGAGATAAGGTGGCATAGTGTAACATTCAGATTTTTTTGTGCCGAGACATTTTAATTAACTATTTTGTCGGGATATCAAGTAATGAGGCAACATGTATAATTTCAATGATAATTATTTAATAGAGTTGTGGGGAACTTGAATGCAATTACACTTAAGCTAATTGGTGTAGCTTTGAGAACACGACATAGGAAACTAAACCCATGGTAACTAAGTGACACTTGGTGGTTTAAAACACCAAAACAAACCCTAGATCGACATAAACCGATCCAGAGGTGTGTATGTATGAAACAAGAGCAAGTAGAGGAGGGGATGATGAGGGTTGCAATCGTGATCTCCCAATCGATTCAAGGTAGATAGTTCGGTCTCGATTCCTAATTCCACACAAGACTTGTTTCTCATTTTAGGGTTTTGGGGTTGGGTCCGGGTGGTGTACGACGTCGGGGGTGGTGGCGTCGAGTTGAAACAGAGGCGTCAGCAGCGACGCTAGTGAAGTGTGGGCAGTGGAAGTTAGGTGGTTATGGTATGGTGACCGTGACTGTAATAACCCGACTTTCTGGGTCAAGTCGTGTCATTACTAGATATGTCATTTATTGCTTAATTGACTTGTACTCTCGAGATTCCGATTATCGGAATGGGTTAACTATTTTAAACGCTTATTCAAAAAGCAATTATCGCATTTAAGACGGTCTACCACACATACTATTTAACGCATTTTATCGCATATTACATCGCATGTTTGACTCAACACTATCACAACGCTATCGCAACGCAATAACAACGCAACTCGATACGCAGATTTACTTTTATGCAATTATGTGTTATGTGTATTATTTGTGTGATTACTTGTTTAATGTTATGTGGTTATCTCACCGCAACGCTTACTCGCAACTCGCTTAAATGAACGCAACGCTTAACGCACGAAACGAAAGTTGGAAAACCAACTTGCACAAATCGACTGGTCGAATGACCATTCGATCGAATGACCATTCGATCGAATGGACATTCATCCGGATGACCATCCGATCGGACATCCATTCGACCCTCACACTCTCCACCGCCTTATCTCCTCTCAGCCTATAAATAGAGCCTGTTGATGTGTGCAAAATGCAACATATAAATTACATCAAATGTGGCATAAAACTAACCCTTTTTAGTACTAATGTTGGAAAAAGTGTGTTTTTGTCTTCCTTTTGTATTTTTAGGATTAAATGAGCTCAAATGAACAAAAGAAGCAAAAAGGCAGCTAAATCTAACATAAATACAAGAAAAGGAATAAACGTGGCATGCCCGACCCCCCGACAGCATCTTCCCAAGCAAAAATAAGAAAACAGAAGGCTGAACACGCCCCGTGCTCAATGAGCACGGGGGCGTGCCCAAGTATCTGCAGAAAAGACAAAGTTGTAGAAGCTTCTATCACCCACCAGGGGGGCGTGCCCAGCGGACACGGGGCCGTGGTCAACTCTAAGATTCACAGAATCTGGGGAAATCTTGATAGTACAGATACACTTCTGCACATGGGGTCGTGCCCGAGCTGCTGTTCAGGCTATAAATAGGGGTGCTTGGCTCATTTGCAAACCATCCTTTGGCTAACCACCTCTCTCACACTTCACCCACACTCCACCACCACCACAACACCATCATCCACCACCATCATCCATCATCCATCATAGAGTGTGTGAGTCGTCTCGGGATCCAAGATTGATCGTAAGAGTTCTTGACAATCAAAGGCCATGTTTGCCTAAGTCTCTTACATCACTTGGTGAAGACAAGTGTCTAGTGTAATACTTTTTATTTTTAATCTTTTCGCACTTTTTATTTGGTTATGTATTAATGACTTTAATAACTAGTTTCTTATGTTGAAGGTGATTCTTCCTTATCGTTTGTCCGTGGTGTCTTGGCATTATTTTACTGTCTATATAAAATAAAAGATTTTCACCATTCATATCTCCACGGTCTATAGGGAGGTATCTTGGCTACCTGGTCGGGGGTTAAGGGAACGGTTTGGTAAGAGTCTTTCCTTGTTCAGTGTATAGATCCTGCAAGGACCTGGGTCAAATTTAGTAGGACCTCCTTCAATACCCACCGGTATTGGATAGCGGGGGTCCAAACTCTTTGATCCCCTCATATGCAAGCTACTATTAAAACTTTAACCCGACTACTTAGGACTGTATCCCTGCTGACTCAGACTAATTAGCCGAGGGTAACGTCACCTTCAAAAGAGGGGCCTACCATATTATGCATTAATAACTTAATTAATTATCTTTCAATAATCCGACCTTTTAGGATTGTATCCTTGCTGACTTAAACTACTGGGTTGAGAGTAACGTCACCTTCAAAAGAGGGGCCTACTACAATAACTAAGATAGTCTCTTAAAAAGTGCAAAAGTGCGGAAATAATCAAAGGTTACACTACACACGATTCGGATCCAAGTGATTCATCTTGTCTATCTGTTTTTATTTTATTTTATTTTTCAGCATTTTAGTTAGTTTTACTTTTCTTGTTTAAAAACATTTTTCTAACTTTTGATTTGATTAGACGTTGAGGATAAACCGGTATTAAAAGCTCTTGTGTCCTTGGACGACCTCAGTATCTTACCAACACTATACTACGCTCACGATGGGTGTACTTGCCAATATGTGTGTTTAGTGTTAGTAAATATCGTGTTTTATAAATTTAAAACTTGGCTAAAAAGTGTAAAAGGGCTTAAATTATACATTAAAAACTATACACACTTACACACATCAAGTTTTTGGCGCCGCTGCCGGGGACACAAGGATTTTAAGAAATTTAGGAATCAACGGCCTAATCGTTTTTTCTAATTTTTATGTTTTTTTTAGGATTTTCTTAATTTTTCAGTTTCTGCAGAGCTCAGCACGGGCCGTGCAAGGTCGGACACGGGTCGTGCCCAGCATTGTTACTGGCAGTTTTTATTTTCCGATTTACAGAGAGTTGAGCACGGGGCCGTGTTGGTGCAACACGGGGCCGTGTCGAACTCCCCAGTAACAGGGATCCGGAAAACAATTACTGTATCTCCGACCACGGGCCGTGTTCATCTGAGCACTGGGCCGTGGTGAACCTTCTGACCAACGTTCTTCTTTGTTTTTATTGCAGGACTTGTAACCCAGGCGCCACATCTGAATTTTTGACATAGTGTATGAGCTCCAGTTCTAGTAGAGACATAAAAGAACCCCTAGACGAACCCGAACGCTTTCTAAGAAGAAGACTTAAAGCTAAAAACCAAGAGAAAGTTTCGGGGACCCACTTCCAATGGCGGATCAACGCACCCTCATGGATTACCTACGACCCACCGTAGGTAATCTCGGCGCCGCTATCAATGCACCGAATGTCGAAGCCAACAACTTCGAACTTCGACCGCATTTGATACAAATGCTTCAAAACTCCGCAACCTTCCATAGGCTTGCGGACGAGGATCCCCATCTACATATTACTAATTTCTTAGAAATATGTGATACCTTTCGGATCAATGGAGCATCAAACGATGCCATCCGCCTTCGAATGTTTCCATTTTCACTAAAAGACCGAGCTAAGGCTTGGCTTAATACCCTCCCAGTTGGCACTATAAACACCTGGGATGAACTAGCCCAAAAGTTTCTATATAAGTATTTCCCTCCTGCTAAAACGGCTAAACTAATGACTGAAATTAATACATATTCGCAAGAGGATGGGGAATCCTTATATGAAACTTGGGAAAGGTTCAAGGAGCTACTAAGAAAGTGTCCTCATCACGGTCTTGCGGTATGGCAACAAGTATCCACTTTCTATAATGGGTTGTTGCCACACACAAGACAAACACTTGACTCTAGCTCCGGGAGACTTTTAGGTAATCGCCACCCAAATGAAATTTATAATTAAATTGAGGAAATTGCTCAAACCAATTTTCAGTGGCACACTCCCCGACGTAATAAATCTATTGCCCCGGGCGCCCATAAGGTTGACGAAAGCACTTCTTTACAAGCCCAAATCGAGGCCCTTTCTTCAAAAATCAAAAAGTTAGAAATGACATAAAGGGTCTCGGTTATGGCTTGTGAGGGGTGTGGTGGGCCACATGAAAATTGGAGTTGTATGAAAGAATTAGATGATCAAACGGAAACGGTAAACTACATTGATAATAGACCTAGGTCGTCGGGTCCTCTAACGGGTACCTACAACCAAGGATGGCGTAACCACCCTAACCTTGGTTGGAGAGAACCCGGCAATGGTAGTAACCAACAAAATCTAAACCAACGAACAAACTTTCAACAACCAAGAATCGAGTCACAAAATTTCTCTCAACAACAAGGTGGACGAGAAAGGCTTGAAGATACTGTATCTCGCCTCATCTCCGACACCGAAAAGAAAAACTCGGATCGATTTCAACGATTGGAATCGAATTTTAGAAATCAACAAGCTACCATTAAAAACATTGAAAAACAATTAAATCAAATAGCTCAGAATTTCTCCGAGAGACCACAAGGCGCGTTACCGAGTAATACCGAAACCAACCCAAAGGCACAAGTACATCTAATCACGTTAAGAAACCGTACCGTGGGTCCCGAGGAGGCTCCATTACCACCAACTGAAAGAAGCTAATCTAGCCAAACCACAACTACACCCACGCCCAAACAAGAGAAGGCTTCTCCACCAATTCAAGAGCCTACTAAGACTCCTCCAATTCCATACCCCGGTCGGTTAATTCGACAAAAGACCGATGAGCAATTCGCAAAGTTCGAAAATTTACTAAAACAATTGCATGTTAATATTCCATTTATCGAAGTCCTAACTCAAATGCCTAAATATTCAAAATTTATGAGGGACTTCCTTACCCATAAAAGGAAAATTAAATCATTGCAATTAGTTAATTTAGGCGAAAAATGCTCCGCCTTGCTACTCAACAAACTCCCACAAAAGAAGATTGACCCTGGAAGCTTCACAATTCCTTGCTTGATTGGGGAATGTAACACCTCGTAAAATCACGTCCAATGATGTATCGACACGTGTAATAAACCCTAATGAAGTTAAACATTGAATTTAAGGGACTAATTTTTCGAAAAATCGAAAACCTTGATTATGAAAGGACTGGAAGTGTTAGCATACCTAAAATAAGTTTCTAAATGACCTCTTGCGATGGTTATATTCACAAATGAGCCGCTTGTTGATCGAGAGTAGCCGTTCGCGTAATTAATTGAAAGTTTGCGCAATGAAGGGTTAAAAGCGTCAACATGCTAATTCTTACCTCTGAGTGACCTTTTAACAAACCGGGAGCATCATGGTATTTTATTATACTCTAGGGAATGCCAATTATTGGCTGTCTAAGGTTTTTATGCCTATAAGTAAGGTTACGCGCAACTTTGCAAGTTAGAGGGACTAAAAGTGTCAATATGTTTAATTATACCTCTGAATGACCTTTTAGCGAACCTGAAGCATCGTGATATTTAATAATACTTTCAATAATGCCTAATATGGATTAGATGAGGCTTCGACGCTATTAAACGATGAAATGCGCAAGTTTGCGCATTAGAAGGACCTAAAGCGTCAACTTTTGAATCTACGCCTTTTGGTGACCATTTAAGCAAGCGAGAGCGTAGTAATAATTAAACTCATGCTTGGGAATTCCCATTATGGGCCATGGAAGGCTTGGATATCAATAAACGACATTTCGCGCTTCTTTGCGCAATTAAAGGACTATTTGCGTCACACTGCAAAAGTATGCCAATTCGTAGGGTATCGGACCTTCCGGAATATGACCATGAGTTAAACATACCTTAATAATCCTTTATATAGCTTAGATATAGGCTTAGAGGTGTTTGGTGCGCAAAAATAAACTTATTTGATCAACAGGGACTAAAAGCATCAAAAAGTGCATAAGTTTGCATTTTCGCGCATATCTTACGTTCTGAATATATCCGGACATCCAAAAATTTATGTAATCATTAAAATATTTTATTTTAGTGATTGGCATGATAAAATTCCATTCGTCGTGTAATTTGGATCGTTTTTCGCGTCCGTTCGTGTTTCGTCGTAATTAGCCGATCAACGCAACCGTACGACCAAACGAACCGACATCCGACATATTTTTGAGCATGTTTTATGTTCCCTATGTTTAGACATCATTGTAGAGCCTTGATAATGGCTTAACGGGCTTTAAACAGGTCAAATATGGGCTTAAACACATACAGGGACCAAAACTGCAACTTCTGAAAGTTGTTTGATCTGTGCAGGCCGTAGGCTACGCCCCCTACAGCGTAGCCAACGCCCAGGTCTGGGCAGATTCTTATTTTCAGCATTCTGGTCATTTTTCAAGGGCTTTTATGTAAAATACTGAATACCATGAGCTGGTTTTCAACCCCCATTGTATTTAGAAACCATGGACACACATAGAGGGCCAAGATTTAAGCACGGATATCGAGGAATGATCCTAACGGTTCTCAAAAACCTATAAATACCCTTCCCCACTTTCATTTTCAACTCACACTTCCTTCAATCTGTGTGCTCTCTGAATTTTGAGAGGATCTTGAGCTTCTTGAGAACCTCCTTCAGTCCAGTGGACCTTTGTAAGTGTCCTTTCGTGACTAGTTTGTTTTATTTAGCGTTTATAGCCGAAAAGTCAAGCGTTTTCGATAAACGCTTTGACTTTTAAACGGTCAAGACATTGTTCGCAACGAACATGGCTACGTAATCGTAATTAAGTAGGTATTAAACCCTCAAAAGGGCACCTCCTAATTACCATGTTTGCTTAGTTAAGTGTCGGGTCAAACTTCTTAATAAAAAGTCAAACGAGTCAGTTTTTACTAATAAATTCAGAACTAATAATACAGAAGTTATGGAACATGTTTTAACACTTAAATAACTTGGTAATTAATATAAGAACATGTTAAGCATGTTCAACCCGACAATTCTGAGCTTAGGCTCGGTTCGGAACCGAAAGTCGCAAAAGTAGACTTTTGCTTTGACTTTCAGTTCTGACCCGATTTAGCTTAGTTTAGTTATTCCTTAGGATTCCTTTAGGACCATGTTATAGGTTAGCATAACCCTCTGAGGTTATACAACTTGGTTCCATAGTAATCCTAGTTCATTGCATGTTTCCGTTAAATGCTTAAAAGTTGACCATTATGCCCTTTTGACCATAAAACAAGAATTTTGAAAATGTGAGAGGATAATAATCTTTATTATTGATTTATAAACATGTCCCTAAATTTTGACATCAGTTGGAGGTCTAGATTAAGAGTTATGTTCAATAGCGTAATTAGAAAGCTTTTTATTAATTAAATGACGTAATTAGCATATAGCCTATCTAAACCCAATTTTTGATACCAAACTTTTTACCCAATGATGTAATATAATATTTTGGGATTTTTGAAGATTTTTATTTATTTTTAGGCTGAGCATAACATAGGGTTCTAAGCTTAATTCGGTAATTGTCGGTTTTGCCCTTTTGGCCTTTAAAATGAGTTTTACAAATCCTTTTGACACCAAACCTTTTTCTACTGATCCTATATGATAAATAAAATATTTTGAACCTTATGGAATAATAAAAATATCAGCTTTTCTTATAAAACCCGGAAATCGCTTAAAATCGTCTTTTTACGCATTTTAAACGCATAGTATGTATTAAAACTATTTTAAATATATAAGACTTGACACCTACTGATATTTTTAGTAAATTTTTATATTCTAACAGTAAGAAAAAGTTTTAAACTTAGATTCCCAGTTTTGACCTTTAAAGCCTATGTGAAATTACCAAAATACACAAGTAGAAAAAGCTTGTCGGGTCTAAACCACATTCTAATCCGGTCTTCGCTTAATCATGCGTTTTGAACCGTATCCTCCTTTAAAACTAACCGGTCTAAGCATAAGCTTAATTAAGACGCGTTAGGAATCTAATAGGTTATTAAAAACCTTCGTTCCAGATTAAGAGCCCCAGTAAAGGTACTTGCACTTGCTGATTAGGATATACGGCTGAGTATAAATTGCATTTTAAGCTCAGGTAAATACTTTTAACTTATTTTCCCTTATATGGGCTTGGGGTACGGTATATAAAATACCGCTTGGTCGGGCATTGAATTTTTAATTGTATGAAGGTTAATTTATTGAAATGTCCCGTTTAAATTGTTTTGTTTGCTTAAAGCCTTTGAGGGGTTAATGAACATGTCCCGAATATCCTTGGCATCATTTTAAGAAATGGCCACGACCTAAGCACGGGGTGTAGGCGTACACCCGACAGTGCATATATAAATAATAAGGTATAACCGCCGGTTTCGGGAATAACCCACCGCGGGACTATATCATGTGGTGTGTCTATTAATCTTTAACCCGGTGTCAATCCGGGCTACTGAACGTATAACAAACATGTAATTCTTTTACAAGTTTATATATAAATAATTATCCCAAGTTATAAAGTGTTTTGTGCCTTGTGCATTCAAATCAATTTTTCTAAACCTTTTCAAAATGAGTCAGTTAATTGTATTTACCAGTGTAAACTGACGTATTTTTCCAAAAAGATTAAGTGACAGGTACTGTACGTAATTGGCTGGGAGCTCAGGGCGTTAATAGGGAATCTCGCAAGTTCTAGATGCCTAATGTCTGTTGAACAATGTTATCTTTCTGTTTTAAGATCCGCCTGTGGATCCATCTTACATTCCGTTGTAATATTTAATATTACTTTTGAATCGGATAGTAATATATTTACCCTTTGCTTCCGCTGTGCATTTAAATTGTGTTGTTTGACTATGATGATATCAACTACGTCACGATACTCCCCACCGGGCCCACCGGTAACACGTGGAAATATCGGGGTGTGACAGGTTGGTATCAGAGCCATCATTGTATGAATTAAACACTAGCCTTTTGTGTTTAATCTCAATGACACAGTAGCACAAGCAAAGAAGCCGTAATGGAAATTCTCCCCATTTGAAGCCTAGGAAAGGCCGAGCTTCGTACTGCGACTAGGATTAACGTGCAACCAAGGAGGAAACATTCGGAAATAAAATGAAGAAGAGACTCCTTTTGCTGAAGTTCGTTTCCTTAGTAAGTCCTTATAAGGGCATTCTTATCTTTCAGTCCCTTCGTGGACAACATTATTCCTTTCAAGTCCCGTTCAGGGCAATTCTGTACCTCTTTTAAAATTATTGGAATGCTTTATCAAAATTTCATTTTTATCAATATATATGAGAATAATATAAAAAATAAATAGTATCATTCCTTTTATAAAATCTGCCATTATAATAAAATGGCAAAATCTAAAAACGACAAGACCTAGCCCATGTGTCATCTTAAGACAAGGCCAAGATGGTAGTCCCTCAATTAGATTCAGATCCTTATTAATATCTCCATTTAGGATTGTTCTGCGTTAAATAGTAAAAAGAATCTTAAAGGTACAACCTAGCCTATATGTCATTTCAGACAAGGCCAAGATGGTAGAACCTATTCAAAAGATTCAAATCCTTGTTAACATTCCTGGCAAATGTGATTCGATAAAATCACATAAATCATCCTTATACTGGATTCTCCCGAAATCCTTTCTTATTTTGTGAATTCAGCATCCATTAGGGATATAATGCTTAAGGTCCATATTCATTGTCATATATGACAAACGACAGTCGTAGCCTACAACTCCCTGTCAAGAAAAGGCAATGAACAACGTTCAAGCCTAAATACCTTGATTCTACAAAATCATGGTTTATAATTTAAGTTTCCCTTGTGACTTGGCCTTTTTGTGCCATAGTTATATTTTAATTAAATCTAGGATAATTATAATGGAAATCCTGAATAAAATAAATATCATTCCTTTCCTGCCAGTATACATATTAGAAAGAATCTTAAAAGGTATAACCTAGCTTGAATGTCATTAAAGACCTGGCTACGATGGTAAAACCTGTTTAAAAGAAATTCAGATCCTTGTTAACATCTGAAAACATGTTAACACTCCTGACAACAATGATGCGATAAAATCACACTTGTCATCTTTATATTAAGATTTTTCCAAACCCCTTAATTAGCATAAATGATCAATAGGAATCATGGCTAATAAACGTCGAACATGATGAATACATCAAAACATTCATTTGAAATGTATGCCTACGGGCAAAGATATGTACATAGAAAAGATAGTATTAATTCATAACTTCTTGTCAAGACAATGAACTATGAAATTTTCCGATCCAAAGGAATCATCGATTATGTTTTAAAATTTCCCTAGTGACAAGGCATCTATGCCATCAAAAAGTCCTTTGGAACAAGCCCTTGTGATATATATAAAATGTCAGTACGACATTGATAGTCGTGACTTATGTCCCCCGTCTAATAAATATGAAGGATTATATTCCGTTTAAACGCCAAAGATGGTTTATTTAAAAACCTAGGCAAGACATAATCAAATAAATTAAATACTATCTATTGGCCTATATGGTTTATTTGCACCATGGCTATTTAATCATCAAATTTGACAATTCACTATATAATTAAACAAATTATTACTACTTGGTTTGTAGCCTTCAAAGCTTCACCATGGCTGACTCATCTGAAGCTCACAATCATCCAGTTGATCAGAATGATAATGCAAGACTGAACTTAACGGGCACCGAGTTACAGGCTATGTTGGATACAGCCGTAAACAAAGCCGTGGACCGTGTATTAAAGGATCATAAGCGAAAGTGCGATAATACCCCAAATAAAGGTTACAAAAAGGGTAAGACCGGTTCAAACTATGACCAGTCCAAGCCAAAGGAGGCAAAACCCAAATGTAAAACCTGCGGGAAGAAGCACTTCAGAAAATGTTTCTATAAGCAGACCAGGGGATGTGTCATCTGTAAAGAGATGGATCACAAGACCCATGAATGCAAGGACTTGAAGGACTCCACATGCTATGGTTGTGGCGAGAGGGGACACATAAAGACCCGCTGCCCAAAGAAGGCAACTAAAGGGAAATGCACTTTGGAGTCACAAGTTAGGCCTTGTGGGATTTGTAATAAGGAAGGGCACAAGACCTTTGAGTGCCAAGACATAAAGGACGCAACCTGCTATGGTTGCAATGAAATAGGGCACATCAAGACAAATTGCCCAAATAAAACCAAGAAGCCTGGGGAGGCTAAGAAGACCAAAGCTGGAAGCTCTCAAATGGATGCTCAAGAGGCTATTCAGGATGGCAATGTCACAACAGGTACTTTCTATATCAATAACGCTCATGCTATAGTATTATTTGATTCAGGTTCAGATAAGTCTTTCGTAGACAATAGATTTTGTAAATCATTAAATCTGCCTGTTAACTCTAAGCGTTAAGTATAAAGTAGAATTGGCCGATAGTACCTCAGAGACTGCTTCAGCAATATTAGGTGGATGTTTTATATCCATTAGGAATCATTCTTTTCCGCTGTCCTTGTTTCCATTAAAATAAGAGGGACTCGATATAGTGTTAGGAATGAATTGGTCGTCTTAAAAATCAAGCCCATATTGTGTGTGATAAGAAGCAAGTAGTTATCAAGACTCCTTATGGTGAGCCTTTGACAATTCAAGGAGACACTCGGTATGGATTGCCCAAGCACTTGTTGAATATGGTATTTAATACAAAAGATTCGAGTATGGAAAACTCAGAAGAGACAAACAACAGTCGCGATGCTGGAGATGCGACAAATGTTAATGGTGCATCCAATGTGAACCTCAATGTTAATGGAGTTAATCTCCAAAACCGTAATTAATGCAGCTATTAGAAAGGCTATGAGAAAAGTCATGAAAAGGTCCAAGAAGCCAGATGCTGCTCGCTCTAAAACACATGTCGCTGCTCATGAGAAGAGCTTTATTCATACTTCAAATACGAAGAATAACCCAAACAAAATCATATGTGGCAAGGAGCCCATTCCTTTTAGGATATACTTAAAAGTACTTCGTCTCTTGGAAGTCAAGAGACTTCAATAGTAAAAAGGGGCCATCGATTGTAGGAAATTGTTGAATGAAGTAGAAACCATTAGGTGTATCAGCGGTTATGCTGGAAAAGGACACGGTGAGGTATACATCTCAGTCATTCGATGGCAATACCCTTGATTAGTGAGGACATTAATGAAGTCCACAAGAAAGATCCTCTTATACATTATGGGATGGTCCAAGTTTTAAGGACCTTATTAGAAAAACCTATTATCCGCTTCGCAAAATGGAAAAAGATGGAATAAGAATTTTATGACTCTCACCATAAAAGTTCTAGACTGTCGACAATATGTTACAAATTTTAATTCATTGGCTAAGATAGTGCCTTATTTAGTTTACCCAAAATCTAAGCTTAATTCAATAATTATTGGTGGTTAGCATTGGCAATAAGAGGGCACATTAAGATTTCAAAGCCTTCTCATTGTAAATCTATTATGGATCTACCTCAGCTACTCACATTATATAGATTAAGAAACAACCAGTCAAGCTAAGTCTGCCCTAAAAATTTGCCAAAGATTTTGCAGCTAAGTTTAAAAGGATTAAGAATGGAGGCGTTTAATCCTCCTGATGAATGATTAGAGGCAATTCACGTTAATAATGACACCAGATAAATCCCTTATTGTGATTTTATTGCTAGGAGATACGTTTGGTTTCAGGTGCTGCTGAGTCTCTCATAAGACCATAAGCTCAGCAAACTTTTAGAAATTTTTCCGTAAGAACCCTAGAGATTAAGTGTAAGGTAAAACTTATAGGCGAAATCATAAGAACTATTTCTTCTGTTCCTGTCAGAAACCTTCGGTCGTAGAATTCTAGAAGCATCCTCTCTCTAGGTGTAGTACGTCAGCATATGTAATTGATATCTCTTGATCCCTATCAATTGCGAATACCAGATGGTATGACAAAAGCACCACATGAGGATTGATGTATCTTAATAAGTTCCATAGATTGCTTCCATGTCTGATCAGTATGGAGGTTTAATGCATGGAACCGCAAGGTTATTCCAATGGTCATATAGTACTAAAGTCAGCTAATGGTATTCAAAGAAGATATCCAGAATGGAATTGTCCAAGTAAATGTCTCTGATTAAGGAATTCGTGGACTCGTAACATAAATGTGTCACTTACCTGACACAGACTAGGATAAATGAACTGGAGCCTGAGAATTGGAAAATCTCTGTAACCTCCTTGTACCTTGGTTATCTTCTCCAAAGATTACCCTGTTTACCTTCTGAGAGGCAAGTAGAGTTAAGATTAACATCCCACTTAGGGCTGCAGTATTGTAAAGACTCCATGTTGATTATCGAATAATCGAATCCCTGATTATGTGAGTTTTAAGATAGAGGTTCATAAATCCTAATTCATTATTCTGGGAAGTTCGGTATTGTTAATTAAGAAAAAATGGTTCATTTTACTTATGCAATGATTACCGTAACCCTATTTAGGCAAAAATAAAAATTCGCCATCAGCTGCCCAGGATCGTCCATTTGTTCGACTAACTGTAAGGATTAGCTATCCCTTAAGATTGGTTTTAAGCTATAGTTGGAATAACCATCTCACCATAAATATGCATTTTTATAATAGATGTTATATAAATATCAAGGCTGCTTCTTTGGAGAACTTGCATAGATAGGATGTTAAACATCTATTGTTAGACAGAAGATTAGTAAGTCCAATTATCAGGATCTGAAAATTGCCTTGGAAACAACGAATAAGATCAAACAAATCCATAATCATCTGTAAGCTGCCAGTATTCGGCAGAAAATCAAGGATTTATGAAAGTAGCAACCCTCCTAAGTTCTTGCTAAGAAATAAGGTTCAACAAAAGATATCACCCTGGAAGGGTGTGCCAATTTGTTAATTATCAGGCTAGTTAAGCTCTGAATATATAGAATCATTCGAGGGAATCTAATGTATCAAGATCAAATAGCTAATAAGCTGGCGGAGCTCGCAATGCATTACACACTAATGATTTAAGGATGTGTTTGACCAATAAGTCAAGAAGCATTATCACATAGTGATATGCAAATGGATGATATGATGAGAAACCTGTATCGATTGAGGATCGACAGGTTAAGAAGCTCCAAAAAGAATACATATACATATTATAGAGATCAGTTTGGGAGCTTGGAGAGGCTCTAGATAGGCTATAGAAGTTAAGTCCATTATGCGACAAAAAGAACTTCCAGCATTTTAGCAAATCTCGAGGTCGAGATTTCTTTTAAGGGGGTGAGGATGTAACACCTCGTAAAATCACGTCCAATGATGTATCGACACGTGTAATAAACCCTAATGAAGTTAAACATTGAATTTAAGGGACTAATTTTTCGAAAAATCGAAAACCTTGATTATGAAAGGACTGGAAGTGTTAGCATACCTAAAATAAGTTTCTAAATGACCTCTTGCGATGGTTATATTCACAAATGAGCCGCTTGTTGATCGATAGTAGCCGTTCGCGTAATTAATTGAAAGTTTGCGCAATGAAGGGTTAAAAGCATCAACATGTTAATTCTTACCTCTGAGTGACCTTTTAAAAAACCGGGAGCATCATGGTATTTGATTATACTCTAGGGAATGCCAATTATTGGCCGTCTAAGGTTTTTATGCCTATAAGTAAGGTTACGCGCAACTTTGCAAGTTAGAGGGACTAAAAGTGTCAATATGTTTAATTATACCTCTGAATGACCTTTTAGCGAACCCGAAGCATCGTGATGTTTAATAATACTCTCAATAATGCCTAATATGGATTAGATGAGGCTTCGACGCTTTTAAACGATGAAATGCGCAAGTTTAAGCATTAGAAGGACCTAAAGCGTCAACTTTTGAATCTACGCCTTTTGGTGACCATTTAAGCGAGCGAGAGCATAGTAATAATTAAACTCATGCTTGGGAATGCCCATTATGGGCCATGGAAGGCTTGGATATCATTAAACGACATTTCGCGCTTCTTTGCGCAATTAAAGGACTATTTGCGTCAAACTGCAAAAGTATGCCAATTCGTAGGGTATCGGACCTTCTGGAATATGAACATGAGTTAAACATACCTTAATAATCCTTTATATAGCTTAGATATAGGTTTAGAGGTGTTTGGTGCGCAAAAATAAACTTATTTGATCAACAGGGACTAAAAGCGTCAAAAAGTGCATAAGTTTGCATTTTCGCGCATATCTTAAGTTCTGAATATATCCGGACATCCAAAAATTTATGTAATCATAAAAATATTTTATTTTAGTGATTGGCATGATAAAATTCCATTCGTCGTGTAATTTGGATCGTTTTTCGCGTCCGTTCGTGTTTCGTCGTAATTAGCCGATCAACGCAACCGTACGACCAAACGAACCGACATCCGACATATTTTTGAGCATGTTTTATGTTCCCTATGCTTAGACATCATTGTAGAGCCTTGAGAATGGCTTAACGGGCTTTAAACAGGTCAAATATTGGCTTAAACACATACAGGGACCAAAACTGCAACTTCTGAAAGTTGTTTGATCTGTGCAGGCTGTAGGCTACGCCCCCTGCAACGTAGCCTATGCCCAAGTCTGGGCAGATTCTTATTTTCAGCATTCTGGTCGTTTTTCAAGGGCTTTTATGTAAAATCCTGAATACCATGAGCTGGTTTTCAACCCCAATTGTATTTAGAAACCATGGGCACACATGAAGGGCCAAGATTTGAGAGGATCTTGAGCTTCTTGAGAACCTCCTTCAGTCCATTGGACCTTTGTAAGTGTCCTTTCATGACTAGTTTGTTTTATTTAGCATTTATAGCCGAAAAGTCAAGCGTTTTCGATAAACGCTTTGACTTTTAAACGGTCAAGCCATTGTTTGCAACGAACATGGCTACGTGATCGTAATTAGGTAGGTATTAAACCCTCAAAAGGGCACCTCCTAATTACCACGTTTGTTTAGTTAATTGTCGGGTCAAACTTCTTAATAAAAAGTCAAACGAGTCAGTTTTTACTAATAAATTCATAACTAATAATACAGAAGTTATGGAACATGTTTTAACACTTAAATAACTTGGTAATTAATATAAGAACATGTTAAGCATGTTCAACCCGACAATTCTGAGCTTAGGCTCGGTTCGGAACCGAAAGTCGCAAAAGTAGACTTTTGCTTTGACTTTCAGTTCTGACCCGATTTAGCTTAGTTTAGTTATGCCTTAGGATTCCTTTAGGACCATGTTATAGGTTAGTATAACCCTCTGAGGTTATACAACTTGGTTCCATAGTAATCCTAGTTCATTGCATGTTTCCGTTAAATGCTTAAAAGTTGACCATTATGCCCTTTTGACCTTAAAACAATAATTTTGAAAATGTGAGAGGACAATAATCTTTATTACTGATTTATAAACATGTCCCTAAATTTTCACATCAGTTGGAGGTCTAGATTAAGAGTTATGCTCAATAGCGTAATTAGAAAGCTTTTTATTAATTAAATGACGTAATTAGCATATAGCCTATCTAAACCCAATTTTTGATACCAAACTCTTTACCCACTGATGTAATATAATTTTTTGGGATTTTTGAAGATTTTTATTTATTTTTAGGCTGAGCATAACATAGGGTTCTAAGCTTAATTCGGTAATTGTCGGTTTTGCCATTTTGGCCTATAAAATGAGTTTTACAAATCCTTTTGACACCAAACCTTTTTATACTGATCCTATATGATAAATAAAATATTTTGAACCTTCTGGAATAATAAGAATATCAGCTTTTCTTATAAAACCCGGAAATCGCTTAAAATCGTCTTTTTACGCATTTTAAACGCATAGTATGTATTAAAACTATTTTAAATATATAAGACTTGACACCTACTGAAATTTTTAGTAAATTTTTATATTCTAACAGTAAGCAAAAGTTTTAAACTCAGATTCCCAGTTTTGACCTTTAAAGCCTATGTGAAATTACCAAAATGCCCATTCGGTGCATAGTTTGGTTATAAATAATAAATTTCACATATGAGCAATACCATACTGGTATAACTTATTAAATTGAGTATTTTTGCTAATTATATCAGTCCTAAACCTCAGATTAATATATAAACTCTTTTATAACCTTTAAAATGACCAAAATACCCCTTCGGGGTTAAATTTGAGTTTAAATTCGTTTTGGGCATAATGGAAGGTATCTTACTGATATCACGACATATTAAAGGCATATTAACTTAGGAAACCTGTCATGACTCTCTTGGTTACCCGTTACGCACTTTTCGCGTTCAGACCGACTTATGTAACTAGTTTGCATAAATTAGCCGAAACGGGTCAAACCTTATCATTTTTATCTCAAAATCCAAAATGTGTTTAGTTTACCCTTATTACACAAGTATACAAGCTTGTCGGGTCTAAACCACATTCTAATCCGGTCTTCGCTTAATCATGCGTTTTGAACCGTATCCTCCTTTAAAACTAACCGGTCTAAGCATAGGCTTAATTAAGACCCGTTAGGAATCTAATAGGTTATTAAAAACCTTCGTTCCAGATTAAGAGCCCCAGTAAAGGTACTTGCACTTGCTGATTAGGATATACGGCTGAGTATAAATTGCATTTTAAGCTCAGGTAAATACTTTTAACTTATTTTCCCTTATACGGGCTTGGGGTACGGTATATAAAATACCGCTTGGTCGGGCATTGAATTTTTAATTGTATGAAGGTTAATTTATTGAAATGTCCCGTTTAAATTGTTTTGTTTGCTTAAAGCCTTTGGGGGGTTAATGACCATGTCCCGGATATCCTTGGCATCATTTCAAGAAATGGCCACGACCTAAGCACGGGGTGTAGGCGTACACCCGACAGTGCATATATAAATAATAAGGTATAACTGCCGGTTTCGGGAATAACCCGCCGCGGGACCATATCATGTGGTGTGTCTATTAATCTTTAACCCGGTGTCAATCCGGGCTACTGAACATATAACGAACATGTAATTCTTTAACAAGTTTATATATATATAATTATCCCAAGTTATAAAATGTTTTGTGCCTTATGCATTCAAATCAATTTTTCTAAACCTTTTCAAAATGAGTCAGTTAATTGTATTTACCAGTGTAAACTGACGTATTTTTCCAAAAAGATTAAGTGACAGGTACTGTACGTAATTGGATGGGAGCTCAGGGCGTTAATAGGGAATCTCGCAAGTTCTAGATGCCTAAAGTCTGTTGAACAATGTTATCTTTCTGTTTTAAGATCCGCCTGTGGATCCATCTTACACTCCGTTGTAATATTTAATATTACTTTTGAATCGGATAGTAATATATTTACCCTTTCCTTCCGCTGTGCATTTAAATTGTGTTGTTTGACTATGATGATATCAAATACGTCACGATACTCCCCACCGGGCCCACCGGTAATACGTGGAAATATCGGGGTGTGACAAGGAATCCCCCATTCGCAATGCACTTGCCGATCTCGGGGCTAGCATCAACCTCATGCCCGCATCAATGTTCAACCGACTCGGCCTAGGGAAAACAAGCCCTACAAAAATAAGCATACAACTCGCCGATAGGTCCGTTAAATATCCACAAGGTGTCGCTGAGAATCTGTTGGTCAAAGTCGGCGAATTTGTCTTCCTGGCCGACTTTGTCATATTAGATATGGAGGAAGATACCGAAGTACCACTCATCTTAGGGAGGCCATTCCTAGCTACCTCCCAAGCGGTGGTAGACATGAATGATGGAACGCAAACATTGAGGATTGGGGACGAGGAAATGAAGTTTGGAGTTGGAAATATAGTAGAAGACGACGACCCAATCAACTACATGAAGGCCATAGACTCAAGTTTGGATGACACTCTCCGACGGTGTAGCATGGGATGCAAAACATTCCACTTGGGTAACATATGACCAGGCTTTGGGTCTAGCCAAGGACCCTTATAAACGTGGCGCATCACGGAGGCATTCCGCGGAACTATCCTTTGCTTAGTTTAGATTAATTTTTATTTTTCTAGTTTAGTTTTAATTTGCAGGAATAAAACACACTCAGGATGGTGAAGGATACCAAGGAAAACATGAACCAACACCCTATGCACAAAAACAGGGCCACCCGACAAATTTTTCTTCATTACAGCAAGTTCAGCAAGGGCCGTGCTCATCTAACACGCCTCGTGCCCAGCCGTCTGCAGAAAATTCCCAGTTCAGGTAACTGGACACGGGCCGTGCTGACCCAACACGCCCCCGTGCCCAGGCTTCTGTTTCTTTTTACTCATTTTTTGTTACTGGCGATCTGAACATGGGGCCGTGCCCGGACTGTGTCGTCTCGATCAGTCAAAAACCCAATTAAACCTAGGTAGCTAGGGTAAGTCGGGTATCGTATCCACGAAGAGCAGGTGGTCAGTATCGCACGACCCGTTCGATTAGCTAGACTATTTACAAACAATGTACAACGTGATTATGAAGTTTGCTAATTTTATTTGTTCAATTGATTTGAAAATTAATCAGAGTGAACCGACTATGGGTATTATCTAAAACACTTTTGATTAACTAAAATTGCAACTAAAATACTAACTAGAAAGTTGAAACAAGAAATGAGAATACGGATCACACCCGGTTCGATAATTGCAAGACCTAGGGTTCCTACATGTTTTAACTTGATTCAATTGCATATAGTGATTAACGGATTACTATCACGAAGCTTAGGTGCCAATTGCTATCAACGTCATAGACAACGGACCGTATTGCACTTCGTTGCCTCAGACATGTAAATCCTAACCTACAATAAGGCATAAGTGCACAAATTCATTTCGTAAAGTCATAACTTTATCATCGTTCGACAATTCACAAATTCAATTCAAATGCACGACAATTATCATAAGTTTCAAATACTAAACAATTTGTCACAAAACCAAATTAAAATACAAATGTATAAACCCTAGAAATCTTACAACATCTACACCGGGGTGAAACCGACGAGACTATCCGCTCATTGTTGAATGGATGCGATCACAAGCTTGAGATAGTGATGAAGACATGATCGAATCCGGTGTTGTGCTTGATCGATGATGAGTGATGTTGTTGTTCGTCCGTTTCAAGCTAAGGACCCCCCTTCGTCTTTTTGTTTTTTTTCCTTTTTTTACACCAAAGTTCCAGCCCTATCTCTTGATTGTCCAGCGTCAACGATAGCCCAAACATCTACCCACATTTCTTTTGTCTAGGCCCACTTAATTTCCAATGGAATGCAGCCTAGTAGACTTGTAAGCTAATTCATTTATTCGTTACAATTCACTCATTGACCATTGACCAACATATGCAATTTAAATGTGAGCATGTCCATGTAATTAGTGAGCAACAAAGTCAAATCTCTTTCCTTTTAATTATCGATCAATCTGCAAAACAAAAAAAAATGTCAAAAACATTATGCTAATTCTCATGAAAGCCACCATTCAATTTAATTTGAATTATTATACAAATACTATTTAATTACTATATTATATAACTTTAACCTCATGATTATGAATATATCATTTCATCTCAACTTTAGGTTAATACTTTCATTTTAGCTAATTTTATTATTTAACATAAAAAATATATGAACAAATCAAAGTACTATACTTTATAACAATATCGGTGCATTTATATTATAATTAATATCTAATAATGTGAACCTACAATGCACCGATCACATCTACAATGCACCGATCACATCCCCTCAAGCAAATCTATTTTTCCCTTTCACGTGGGTCGAACGAGAAACACACGCCCCATTCCCGAGACTAAGGTTAAGGTCTAATGTCATATCCGGTTCAAACTTTTTTACAATTTACGAAATATTTAACGGAAAAGTGAATAATCTCATATTAAATGGTTATCCAAGATTAACCCGCCCGTAAAACTAACAAGTCATGCACATCCCTCACAATGTTCTCTTCACTCGGTTTAAAATTGGCTAATAGTTAATGGATTAGCGCTTTTGAAATAATCACTCAAACCGATTAGAACACGTACCCGCATAGGCTTGCAACTCAATCGTTCTCCACCACCGAACACGAATACTAAGAACAAGTCATAAGGTCTTTGGAGGGTTGTAACGGGGCTAGGTTAAGGGTAGGAGTTTTTTTTTTTTTTTTTTTTTTTTTTTTTTTTTTTTTTATAAGTGGCTAAGGTGATGAAAAATTCGATTTTTTATTACAAAATCACTATGCTAACACAACTATCTACAAACATCGAGCTAGAAGGCAATATTTTTCGCCTTTTATTCAACAAACTAAAACACATATTTTTTGTATTTTTCTCAACAACCTTTTTTTTGTAACATTTTTTGATTTTTTTTTCAATAAATAAATAAATCACAACTATACAAACATATGCTCCTACAATCGAATTTTCATCACACGGGTTTAAAAGAAAAGGTTTAAGGTTATGGGCTAATTGGGTTGACAAATGAAGGGATTAGGCTCAAAGTGGGCGACTAGGGGATTTGTTTGGGTAAGGACAAATAAATGGTTTTAAAGGAAAAGGTTCACCTAATGCCTTAATCATTCTCGTGCTTGTATTCGGTCTATGGTCTCAAACGTATCAAAAGATGCAAGTTCTACAATACATGACTAATGGTCCACTCAAACAAAGAAACATAAATATGTAATTCTATGATATAAAAGTGGCTTAAAACCTCACATATATAAAGGGTATGGTATGTGACATGCATGATGTGCTAGTTTCTTAGGCGAATTACTCCCAAATAACCACCCGCTAAATACCCGTCATGCTAATTGTTTTAACTTGACTATGACAATAGACCAAATGGGTTGTGCCATCCCTCGTTGACTTAGTTACTTGTGCTTTTAAGATCGCTTTTGAAACAAGAAATTTTTGAATTTTTTTTTGAAATTTTCCCCCATCCCCACACTTGAGGTCAACATTGTCCTCAATGTGTAGTGTTGAAATGAATGGGTCAAAAATCGAAAAACTTTTACTCCCCCATCCCCACACTTGAGGTACACATTGTCCTCAATGTGCAAGAATGGAGCTTTTAACGCACAAGGGATGTGACACGGCTAACCTCCCCAAAATTTCACCCCGGAAATAAAATACAAAATACAATCCACTTATTGCTAAGCTAAGAATCAAAAGTAAAAAGAAACGTATGCACCTGATTTTTGAGCTCATTCCTCGTGTGCTCTTCTTCTCTTCAAGAAAGCGGTCGTCCCACGAACATAATGTACCTACAAATCTTAACCCTTGTGTAGAAGCATGCTTCTCACAACCATTAAAATTTATTAGCTACCTAGTTCTACCACTTTTATGAAGATATTACCAAATCATACGTTAGTTTACCTTGATGTATGTGGAAAATTTATTTACAATAACAACAAACCTAACTCACTTTCGTAGGAATCACGGTTGCATTTAGCTTATGCAACAAGCCCTTTTAAACCTCCCGATAGCTCGGGAGGACGAGAGGTCTCGTGAGGGTTATATAGGGAACACACCCACAAAGTTCATTTAACTAAGAAAAAAAAATAAAATTAAAAATAAAACGAATAATAGTACAAACTCTACAACAATTATACCTGATTTGCCTCTCATGGTGGTCGAAGTGCACATTTTCCTACCGAGTTGCCTACATACGCTCGGTGTTTGGCATGCCGGATCCATTCTCTTTTTATTTTGCTCGGCATGCATATTGTACAACTTTGGGGTCGCTTCTTACTAAACTGGCCTATGTCTTGCAACGCCACCCTTCGAATCCTTATACCCGAACCCGCATCCCCAACTTTGTTGGTTGGAGTGATAAGTTTGGGAGAAGGATGGATATGAACGTGGGCATCTTTCGGATCCGACTCGTCTCGCGGTGTGATGTCTTCCGCTCGGTTCAAACATTCATTTTCTTGCTCGGGAAGATCGATAACCTCTTCCATCACATCACCATCTACTATTGTACCATTGGCCCAAACCTCTTGGTCTTGTTTAAGTTGGGCTAATTCCTCCGCTAATTGACCCACTTGCACCACCAATGCTTCATGGGCTTTATCTCTCACTTCATTCGCTTTCTTCATATCTTTGATATCCTGGTGATATTCTTTCACCATGTTCATGAGAGCATCAAGCTTGGAATGCATCGAATCTTGTGGTTTCTCGTATACCGGTTGAGGGTATTCATTATAATAATCATCATACTCCTCCTCCCGGTAACTTGAGAAATATAGTGATTTGGGTTCATAGTAATAGTCTTGATAATGTGGTGGTGGCTTGTAACCGGAATTTATTTTTCCTTTCCAAAACATTGGATCTTTCCAAAACGCTGGATAATGTTCATGTATGTGAACTTTTCCACAACAAGGACATGACTGATAAGCGTCATTTTCTTGCTCCGGTGGTGGAGGTCTAATGTATGGAGAATGTGAGGATGGACCATTGAAATCTTCATAATCCGCCCTCCTATATTCAAACAATCCGCTGAGGTAGTCTTCCCGTTCCTTGTTGGCTTGAACTTTTTCGTAGAAAACAGAGCAATCCTCTAAATAGTGCTCTCCGCTTCCGCAAAACTCACACGGATCATCATCTACCCAATTCATATTGAAAGATGGTACCTACAAAACATGTACCTGCACAAACAAGCTCGACCACCCAAAGTAAAATCACAAAAATACAAGAAAGAAAAACTAAACTAAAATCGAACAAGCAATGAAATACTAAGCGCACTACCTCCCCGGAAACGGCGCCATTTTGACGTGACTGTGTCGTCCCAATCAGTCAAAAACCCAATTAAACCTAGGTAGCTAGGGTAAGTCGGGTATCGTATCCACGAAGAGCAGGTGGTCAGTATCGCACGACCCGTTCGATTAGTTAGACTATTTACAAACATTGTACAACGTGATTATGAAGTTTGCTAATTTTATTTGTTCAATTGATTTGAAAATTAATCGGAGTGAACCGACTATGGGTATTATCTAAAACACTTTTGATTAACTAAAATTGCAACTAAAATACTAACTAGAAAGTTGAAACAAGAAATGAGAATACGGATCACACCCGGTTCGATAATTGCAAGACCTAGGGTTCCTACATGTTTTAACTTGATTCAATTGCATATTGTGATTAACGGATTACTATCACGAAGCTTAGGTGCCAATTGCTATCAACGTCATAGACAACGGACCGTAATGTACTTCGTTGCCTCAGACATGTAAATCCTAACCTACGATAAGGCATAAGTGCACAAATTCATTTCGTAAAGTCATAACTTTATCATCGTTCGACAATTCACAAATTCAATTCAAATGCACGACAATTATCATAAGTTTCAAATACTAAACAATTTGTCACAAAACCAAATTAAAATACAAATGTATAAACCCTAGAAATCTTACAACATCTACACCGGGGTGAAACCGACGAGACTATCCGCTCATTGTTGAATGGATGCGATCACAAGCTTGAGATAGTGATGAAGACATGATCGAATCCGGTGTTGTGCTTGATCGATGATGAGTGATGTTGTTGTTCGTCCGTTTCAAGCTAAGGACCCCCCTTCGTCTTTTTGTTTTTTTTTTCCTTTTTTTTACACCAAAGTTCCAACCCTATCTCTTGATTGTCCAGCGTCAACGATAGCCCAAACATCTACCCACATTTCTTTTGTCTAGGCCCACTTAATTTCCAATGGAATGCAGCCTAGTAGACTTGTAAGCTAATTCATTTATTCGTTACAATTCACTCATTGACCATTGACCAACATATGCAATTTAAATGTGAGCATGTCCATGTAATTAGTGAGCAACAAAGTCAAACCTCTTTCCTTTTAATTATCGATCAATCAAAAAAATGTCAAAAACATTATGCTAATTCTCATGAAAGCCACCATTCAATTTAATTTGAATTATTATACAAATACTATTTAATTACTATATTATATAACTTTAACCTCATGATTATGAATATATCATTTCATCTCAACTTTAGGTTAATACGTTCATTTTAGCTAATTTTATTATTTAACATAAAAAAATATATGAACAAAGCAAAGTACTATACTTTATAACAATATCGGTGCATTTATATTATAATTAATATCTAATAATGTGAACCTACAATGCACCGATCAGGACTCCACGGGGCCGTGTCCAGATGCCTAGTAACATAAATTTTTGTTTTTTCACACCTTTTTACACATTCAATCAACCTAAAAACTTATTTTTGGGACACATTGAGGACAATGTGTAATTTAAGTGTGTGTGTGTGGGGGGGGGGGGATGCTAAAACCTTGAATCTTGCAAGTCCTAATTACAAACCTTACACAAAACTCTATTGGAACCGCTAATCACCCCAATTTTTTTTCAAAAAATTTCATTTTTTACTTGTCTAGGTTTAATTTGAGAATTTCAAGTTCTAAAAAGGTTATATTTTTACAAATTTACAACCGATAGCGTCGTGATAAAACGAACCAACATAAGAAAATTATGAAACGGCATGACAAGTTTAGTTAAAATTTGATTATATATACTTGATCACATAAAAACCCATTCCCACAAAAAGTGAGTTTTGAGCCTTTATTGAGCATACAAATACATATCTTTAAACTAATTGCTCATTTTTCGTTTCTTGTGTGAATAGCCGCTTGGTTCTTACGACTCTAGAACTTGCCACGACAATACATTCCCGGTCCTTACCAACTTAAACCCGAGTAAGTAAATGATGGAGGCATTAGGACTAACCCTTTTTATTTCTACACCATTATTTTTTTTACCACCTACCTAAAATCCCCATAGTTAACCCCTTTGAGCCTAAACCCTTTTCATTTCTTAACCCAAAACAAACACCCTTTTACCCACCAAAACCTTTTTCATTTTAAACCCTTTATTTTAGTAACAAAGCTCGGTTTTCTTATAACTTCCTTATATATATATATATATTTATGATGATGAAGCCAAAAATAAACAAACAAGTTTATCAACAACAAATTTGTTTGAAGAATTGCTTCATCAAAATAAAAAGTTATGAAAAATAAAAAGTCTTACGAAAACCGATGCTTTTTACGCCTTTCGCCCTTTTCTACTAACCACTAACCCAACCACATATCTTTAACCCAAGCCTAACCCTTCACCCCAAAAGTCCTCTTGATAATTACAAAGGTATATAGTTAAAAAGGAGGAGGATTGATTGCTTGGCAAGCTTATGGTAGGAGTAAGTTCCATGCCGCCCTCAAGTGTTTCACAAAAAATTATTTTCGGCCGAGTGTTGAGTGATCTCCCGTGAGGTATGTGAACTTGTATATAAGTGGAATTTTAAAAAGGCATGTTATGCCCTAATAAGTAATTTATCTTATGTAATGTTTTAAATAAATCATGACGAATAGGATTGTAAATAAATAAAAATAAAACCTAATATAAATCTTGGAATCCCGACACTCTATGACAAACCCAAAAACCTTCTCTTCTACCCATTCCATTTGGGAGTATAAAGCCACATTATAAAGAGTTTTGCTTGAGGACAAACAAAGATTCAAGTGTGGGGGTATTTAATGTGTGCAAAATGCAACATATAAATTACATCAAATGTGGCATAAAACTAACCCCTTTTTAGTACTAATGTTGGAAAAAGTGTGTTTTTGTCTTCCTTTTGTATTTTCAGGATTAAATGAGCTTAAATGAACAAAAGAAGCAAAAAGGCAGCTAAATCTAACATAAATACAAGAAAAGGAATAAACGTGGCATGCCCACCCCCCGGCAGCATCTTCTCAAGCAAAAAAAAGAAAACAGAAGGCTGACACGCCCCGTGCTCAATGAGCACGGGGGCGTGCCCAAGTATCTGCAGAAAAGACAAAGTTGTAGAAGCTTCTATCACCCACCACGGGGGCGTGCCCAGCGGACACGGGGCCGTGGTCAACTCTAAGATTCGCAGAATCTGGGGAAATCTTGATAGTATAGATACGCTTCTGCACATGGAGTTGTGCCCAGCGGACACAGGGGCGTGGTTAACTAATGTAGACAAACTGCAATTAATGAAGAAAGAGAAGGAGGGTGGACACGGGGCCGTGCCCGAGCTGCTGTTCAGGCTATAAATAGGGGTGCTTGGCTCATTTGCAAACCATCCCTTGGCACACCACCTCTCTCACACCTCACCCACACTCCACCACCACCACAACACCATCATCCACCACCATCATCCATCATCCATCATAGAGTGTGTGAGTCATCTCGGGATCCAAGATTGATCGTAAGAGTTCTTGACAATCAAAGGCCATGTTTGCCTAAGTCTCTTACATCACTTGGTGAAGACAAGTGTCTAGTGTAATACTTTTTATTTTTAATCTTTTCGCACTTTTTATTTGGTTATGTATTAATGACTTTAATAACTAGTTTCTTATGTTGAAGGTGATTCTTCCTTATCGTTTGTCCGTGGTGTCTTGGCATTATTTTACTGTCTATATAAAATAAAAGATTTTCACCATTCATATCTCCACGGTCTATATGGAGGTATGTTGGCTACGTGGTCGGGGGTTAAGGGAACGGTTTGGTAAGAGTCTTGCCTTGTTCAGTGTATAGATCCTGCAAGGACCTCGGTCAAATTTAGTAGGACCCCCTTCAATACCCACCGGTATTGGATGGCGGGGGTCCAAACTCTTTGATCTCCTCATATGCAAGCTACTATTAAAACTTTAACCCGGCTACTTAGGACTGTATCCCTGCTGACTCAGACTACTTAGCCGAGGGTAACGTCACCTTCAAAAGAGGGGCCTACCATATTATGCATTAATAAGTTAATTAATTATCTTTCAATAATCCGACCCTTTAGGATTGTATCCTTGCTGACTCAAACACTGGGTTGAGGGTAACGTCACCTTCAAAAGAGGGGCCTACTACAATAACTAAGATAATCTCTTAAAAAGTGCGGAAATAATCAAAGGTTACACTACACACGAGTCGGATCCAAGTGATTCATCTTGTCTATCTGTTTTTATTTTATTTTATTTTTCAGCATTTTAGTTAGTTTTATTTTTCTTGTTTAAAAACCTTTTTCTAACTTTTGATTTGATTAGACGTTGAGGATAAACCGGTATTAAAAGCTCTTGTGTCCTTGGACGACCTCGGTATCTTACCAACACTATACTACGCTCACGATGGGTGCACTTGCCCATATGTGTGTTTAGTGTTAGTAAATATCGTGTTTTATAAATTTAAAACTTGGCTAAAAAGTGTAAAAGGGCTTAAATTATACATTAAAAACTATACACACTTACGCACATCACCCGTACACACCACTGTTCACTGATGTGACAGCTCTATCCCACCAACTTGCACCCAGCTCATTCTCAAGCACTTTTCTCTCAATTCAAGACCATTTCTTAAGTATTTCTCCCTAAATCTTATACTTCCATCATCACTACACACTTCTTCATCATCTTCTCCACTGAAATCACTGATTTTCACCTTAAAATCACCTGGTTTGGACCTCTTGAAGGTGACATCATCTCAATTGTTTATGCAATCGGTTGTGTGACGCCATCTTATCAAGAATGGTTCAGATCTAAAGGATTTCCACACTATTCAACACGAATCTCAACTAGATTTCAACTATTTTCAACTATTTTCAACATTTTCATCTCTTTCAAACTTTTCTTCAACATTCTACACAAATCCGATGGAATCCTTGCTCATTCAGACCCTCCACTCATTTTCTAGTTGAGAGCCGACTTGTAAACGGATTTCCACCGGAGAGATGACCGATTAACGGGTTGAACATGAGACTTCATCAAAAGAACAGTGAGTACGATCGAATGGGGTGATTCCCATCCGATCGAATGCGCTGGACCTTGGTGGGTTTCCGTTGTTTAACACGTTATCACGCCGTCTCCGTTAAATCGCAAACTTTTTAATTTAGAAAATTTCAGATATTCGAAACAACAGATCGCCACTCGAGTGGCCATCCGACCGGATCACCATCCGATCGAATGACCATTCGACCAGGTGACCTGTCCCTTATTATTTTCAAACACTTAACCATTTTCCAAGACATACACATTCAGTCGAATAGCCATCTGATCGAATGGCCATCCGTCCGGATGACCATCTGACCGGATGACCATCCGACCGGATGACTTGTTTAAATACTACAATGAAAACTTCAAAAGTCTTAAAACACTTTACAAGCACACTCACTCATTCGAATGATCAACCATTCGAATGGTCATCCGTCCGGATGACCATCCGTTCGATTCACCATTCGACACTTGACTCACCCAACACTCTGTTACACGCTGTTCAACGCTTACGCTACTGTTCTATGCTCAGGCTAATCTCCAACGCGCTCCCTTCAATCTAAGCTTGTGTTTACTAGCTAAACACGCACTATGAGTATACTCGAACCATTTTTCGCTTAATGTACTTTTGGGTGTTACATACGTTCTATATCAAAACACACCAACACACAACGCAAACTCTTTTACAAACGCTAACCGCTCTCGCATGTTATACGTGACTTGATGAATGCTTGTATGTTATGTTTACACAGTGATTGTTTGCCTGACACCTTAGCAATGATAGTACTATAGTTTGGACTCAGCACCTGTTTATTCAGGGGTTGTTAAGGGCCTTACTTCACATGGTTATAGTGGTGATAATGTGTTGCACATTCTCCAACTCGCAGTCATGTCGGTTGCATGCGTCATTGTCGATAGCTTACTTGATTCACATTTCGCTATACTATATGCTATGCAAACTTGTGTACTCACCTTTACATTTTATGTATTGACTTTATTTTAACGTATGTGACAGGTTGATAGGATGCTATGCTAATATTTTGCGGAATCAAGATAGGCAGTCTAGAAACTAAACCAATAGAAATCTAGGTTGTCGGACTTGTTTTGTTCGAGAGAAAATCGTAATCTGTAATAATTATTTGTTGAATATTTGTTGATTGGTATGGGACAATTGACCTTTAAAATATTGGTAACAATTTGTTGTTATGGATCTCTTGAGCAATCTGGTTCGCCTAGTGTCACGCCCCGATGTATCCGTCATCGGTTGGGGTGTGACAGATTGGTATCAGAGCCATAACTGTAGGGAATTAGGGAAGACTCGACCTAGTCCGGGATTCTGAGTCTTAGGATTGACCTAGTATATAGTCTAAGTACCAACAGACCATTTGTGCAAACCCAGTAGGGGTTTTGTACGGACTTACT
This sequence comes from Helianthus tuberosus, assembly GCA_030545235.1. Taxonomy (NCBI): domain Eukaryota; kingdom Viridiplantae; phylum Streptophyta; class Magnoliopsida; order Asterales; family Asteraceae; genus Helianthus; species Helianthus tuberosus. Next base: position 61,601,452 of record CM060378.1, on the reverse strand, counting down.
CTCGCTTGTACTCACTAAAACTACAACTTTGCGCGAACACCGCATACTACAACTTCGTGCAAATACAGCCTTTCCTAAGGCTGGACACTACATGGCCTTCCCTAAGGCTGACATAATATACACATTTTCGAAAACACTCGCATAACACAATCGAGTAATCGGATCGAGATTAGGTGTGAAAGCCAAGAACTCTCGATGAGATCACCCACCCTATGTGTAATTTTTACTCTCAGCACGAGAATATTTGTTGAGTTAGGAGTGACATCCATACCTCGATAGAGATCTCCATCTCTACCTTGTGGTTTTACCACATTCTCAGGAACGAAGTTGTTAAACTAGGGGTGAAACACGCATCTTAATGACCTGTTCCACTCTCTACTTGGATTTTTACAAAACTCTGACCAAAGTCTCGATGGATTCCAACAACCAGAGTCATGTAGAAGTCGAAGAGATGAGTGTCGTTTGCCATAATTCAGTGAGAGCACAATCTATCAGGCTAAAGCGTGCACTCGATCTCGTTGAGAATAATTGAATCACTTAGGGTAGTCGAAGTCTAACACCCAAGACATTCTATTTCGATTCTGAGCCCGCAGCTGCTGATTTGTATGAATGATCGATTTTTATGTGGCTCATATGTTTATATGTTTATGTGTTTCGATTTTGGAGATTTACGCTTTTCCGCTCATCATTTTTACAAAATGCACACAACACACACCGCTTCGCAAACTAAAACGAATCGCAGACAAACTATGAACTCTCGTACGCTATACTATTTGCAACGCTATTCGCTGTTTATGCTACTCACTATCGCTACTCGCACTCGCAACTCTCGATCGCATTATGCAGAATTGAAAGATATGTGAATACGTGTAAAATATGTAGGTGAATACGTGCAAAATATGTGCTTACATGGATTATGTGCTCCTATGTGCTCCTGTGCTTACGTGCCTATGTGGATTATGTGCCTACGTGACTATGTGCTTATGTACCGACGTGTTCCTAATGCTTTACATAATAATAATAATAGTAAGTATATTGGTTAAACGCTATGCTTTTCGAAAACCCGATATAATCTAATCTCGTCTGAATCCTATGACGATGTCTGCTGCAGACAATGTCGTCATTTGGATCGCGCACTTCTCGCGCAGCTCGCCGAAACCATGCTGATAAGCGAATCGCTTCACTGGTCGCCAAGGAAATGGCTAAAGTCATACCTCAGATCGTGAGTGAGATCAACGAGGTGAAGAGTAGCTCCTCTGTTGAATCAAAGAGCGACTCTCCAAAAGCACCTTTCAGCTTTAAGTAATTCAAGGCATGTGGTCCTGCTAACTTCACTGGTGAAGATGGAACCAGCGCGATGTTCCAGTGGTTTGACGCCATCGAGGTCACCTTTCGACAAAGTGGATGCCCAGAAAATCTGCGTACTGTTAACGCTACTGGGGTTTTTCAATCCAGGGCTCTGGACTGGTGGAATGCTGAACGCAACAGGCACGGTAATGATGCAGCTTACGGACTTTCATGGGATGAGCTCAGGAGCTTTTGATGAAGGAGTTCTGTCCTCCTCATGAGTTGCAAAAGCTGGAGAATGAATTCTGGTATATCAAACAAGAAGGTGGTGACAACGCTGGTCTCACCGCTCGCTTTAAGCAGCTCAGTATCATCTGTCCTGTTCAAGTGACAACTCCGGATATCGCGATCAAGAAGTACATTCGAGCTCTACCCGATTGTGTAGCTGATTTTGTTCAAGCAGCTAAGCCTGCTACCATTGAGGAAACTTACCAACTCGCAGCTGAGATCAATGATAAGTGAGTTTTGGTTGGTTATTTCAAAACTTCAACCAAGAGTCTGAATCAAGCAACTGCTACTCCAGCTCCCGCTACCGAAACTGCAGCATCACAAGTTTCAAAGTCTTCAAGTCAGAATCGCAAGCGCAGGGTAACAACAACAAGAACTATGCTACTACTGCCGCTCCTCTAAACACTGTCCCTGTCCAACCCACTAACAATCAGAACCGTCAAGTCGCGCCACCTGTGACCAACGCACCTCCTGCTAAGCGTGCATACACTGGTCCTCATCCTCTCTGCCCTACTTGCACCTATCATCACCCAGCTGGGATAGCTTGCCGTTTCTGTGTCCACTGCAATCTCTATGGACACTTCACAGCAAACTGTCGCACTGGCCCACGTCAACAAGCTCAAGCTGTTCAAGCTCCCGCGCCACCAGCTTAACCCCTTGCTATTCAGGGTAACCAAGCAGCTCCTACCCCCGCTGCCCATGCACGAGATTGCTATGGATGTGGTGACCCTAATCATTTCGCAAATGTCTGCCCGAATCGCGTTGTGAAACAAGAACCGCAGCAACAACCACCACAGCAACAATATCAACACCAGTAGCAGCCACAACAACCACAACCAGCAGCCCGCGGAAGAACTTTCAACATCAACGTCCGCCAGGTCAGAGTGGCAACAATGTTGTCAATGGTACGTTCCTTGTTAATGGTATTTATGCTTCGTGTTTATTTGATACTGGAGCCGATAACTGTTTTGTGTCGTTTGAATTAGAAAAGCTCCTAAACCGTAAACGCGCTAACCTACCAACGATGTTTGACGTAGAAATCGCCACCGGAAGAACCGTCACCGTCAATTATGTTCTCCGTGATTGTACTCTTGAACTCAACAATCACGTTTTCCTGAACGATCTTATTCTGATGCAGCTTGGTAGTTTCAATATCATAGTAGGCATGGATTTTCTCTGTGAAAATCATGCTGAAGTTGTTTGTTTTGAAAAGATGACCCGTTTCTCTCTTTCAAACGATGATCAACTCTGTATCTATGGCGAAGTGTCTTTAAAGGAACTGAAACTTATGTTGTGCATTCAAGAAAGCAAGTATCTCCGCAAGGATTACATGGCTTTCTTGGCACACATCGTAGTAGTGGAGAAGGAAAAGAAAGCAATGGAAGAGGTACTTGTGGTTCATGATTTTCCTAATGTCTTTCCTGACGATTTACCTGGTCTACCGATTCGTGACATTGATTTTCGTATCGACATCATTCCTGGAGCTAACCATGTCGCTAAAGCCTTGTATCGCCTCACTCCATCCGAAATGCATGAACTTTCAAGTCAACTCCAGGAGTTACTTGATAAAGGCTTCATACGCCCTAGCACATCTCCCTGGGGCGCACCTGTCCTTTTTGTTAAAAAGAAGGATGGATCGTTCTGAATGTGCATCGATTATAGAGAACTCAATAAGCTTACTATCAAGAATCGCTATCCTCTACCCCGAATCGACGATTTGTTTGATCAAATGCAAGGCGCTACGTGTTTCTCTAAGATCGATTTACGTTCTGGTTACCATCAATTGTGAATTCAGGACGAAGATATCCCTAAAACCACATTTCGCACTCGCTACGGCCACTATGAATTCGTTGTTATGCCCTTTGGTCTTACCAACGCCCCCGCAGTCTTTATGGATTTGATGAATCGCGTGTGTAAACCCTTTCTCGACCGCTTCGTCATCATGTTTGTCACACCCCCAAATTACCATATGCGGAAACCCCGCTAGGCGTGTGACGTACCAGGATCCATCCACCAATCACATTGAACTATTTACAAGATATTATATAAAAGATCCCATTTATTATGTTAAAGTATTCTCAACACATAACTTAAAGTTTAACATGTTCAGCAGTAGCATAATGTAAACCATTATTCAATGTTCAAAAGTAAATATATGGAAACCAATGGTCTTGTCACATGTTTGCAAGTTTCTCAACCCATGACCACTCCAGCAATTCCAGAAAGCATGTTCCAAATCCAAGAATCTAACGACCTGCGAACATGCAACAAGTGTATCAGCACAAAGCTGGCGAGTTCACAGTTTTACCAAAACATTTAGTTACCAAGTGTTTAGTTCAGTTTAATAACAATGTTGATAATAACACGAGTATCGCAAGATGGCGTCAGATTGTTTGCCCGTCCCCCTATCAAAACATTGGTCGTGGTTTAAGGTCATTAGTTCACGCCCATCCTCTCAGGTACGGTGTGAGGTTGCCAAGCCTAATAGCGTTATCAACTAATACCCCGTTACCTCTCAGGTAACTAATTCGGTATAAGATGGGACTTAAAGTGATAGGAATGAGTGTATTATCCAACATCCCAGTTTAACCCAGAAAAGGTGTATTCCTCTCAGGAATACCCGTTTAATTGTCCCACCCACTAGGATGCATGCTCAAGAGAAGTGAACTCACCTTAGATTTGTTCGGTAGATTAAGTAACTTGAACTAATGTGGTCAACCACGTCCTATTATGATTGTCATACAAGTCAGGTTCGGTTCAAGTAATGCACGTATGTGTTCTACACGTATACTACAGGTTATGTACACAAAATGATCATGGCATACACGTAGTATCATGGAAGTTAATTAACAGTACATAACATGTTTAACAGTAGCATTTACTTATGCGTATAAAGCCCAAGTGTGTGTCCCAAATACCTGGGACTGTGAGTGTGCGAGTCCATAATAAGTGTGCGAACGGGTGGTCTCGAGTTGAGACTGTACGGTATCGGGTTGTAGTCCTAAGGATCTCGAGTCGTAAATAAGGAGATCTCGGTTCATGCATTCATCACTCGAGACTAGGTGGTCTCGAGTCAGGTCTCGAGTCGCAACAAGACCCGCAACCAAGGTCTCGAGTCTTGTTGTTTGTATGCAAGCGAGGTGTGGTCTCGAGTCAAGACTGTGTGGTCTCGGCTCGCAACCCCTGTCGAGACCAATGATGTAACAGACTTCCTAAATTGCAGCCCATTATCTCCGTATCATCAGTAACAAGTTTGGCAGTTTCAAATCAAATCAAAACAACAATTAATTTAGAAATCATACCCCCTAATTATCCTCTAATCATGAACAATCATCAATAAATCAATATCCAAGGCATTCATTCGAATTATTGGAACAGTTTTACCACTTACTATCATTCAAACCTAGCCACCATCCAAAACATGGTCAACAATTTCATATGATAATCATGCAAACTCAGATCAATATGATTGTATATTCATCAAACACAAGGCCCTAAACAGCCGATTTACTCATCTCACATGAACAATCTATTCGTATTAATCAAGTGTCTAAACAATCTTGTGATCATCAACCCATCGTATAACCCACACCCCTAAACCCAATTCTAATACTTTGCTATCATCATAACCAACACATGTTCCTGATTTGCAATCACAATTCCATTAATAAATCTACTAGCATGAACCCTAGTTATCACATAAGATCATAGTCATCACAACATCAATTATCATACAATCAAACAGTAATGAAACACTAACCGGAAGTGTGCGATGTGTATGCTAGACAAGGGAAGATCACGTTAAAAAGAGAAGAGGGTTTCGAATAAGGGGGAAGGGGCTACTGTCGAACAAGAGCGAGGAGAAAAGAGAGAGCTTAGGGTTTTGTATGTGTTTGCGTTTTGTAAAATATGAGAAACACATCACCCATAATGGATGTGTATGCGTATAGGGGTGAGCCGGGCTCACTTGTTTGTGTCATAGGCCAATACACGGGTGGGTTGGGTTTTTGGGCCGAGAACAATTATGCCCAATATGAAGGTGTGCGATCAAGGGTAGGGTGTGTGACCCAACGGTGTTGTGCGACCAAGATTTCGTTATACATACTCACAATACTTTCACAAAACCCATAACATAAGCAACCCATAACATTCAATTAAAATTTACACAATTAAACATTCAATCCAAATTCATTACTAACACGTATATAACTTAACACAAAGTACAAAAGAACTAGTAAAAGGCTCTAACAGTACGATTTGTCACATCATCCCCAACTTGAAAGAAATTTCGTCCTGAAATTTGATAAACAGTCAGTCACGAAAACGAAGTGGTAGTTTAGGATGACTGTGGATTTTCCTCAAGTGCCACATCATCCCCAACTTGAAAGGGAATTTCGTCCCGAAATTCACCAGTTGCGTCAGAATTTGGTTCACCAGTTTTGAACAGTTGAGGATACTTGAGCTTCATCTGATCCTCGTGTTCCCACGTGAACTCCGGTCCACGCCTTGAGTTCTAACGAACTCTTACAATTGGAATCTGACTATGCTTACGAACCATAACTTCCCGGTCCATGATTTTTATGGGTTCTTCAACGAACTGCAACCTATCGTCAATTTTCAGTTCTTGAAATGGTACCACAAATGTTTCATCTGACAAACACTTCTTTAGATTTGAGACAAGGAAGACATCATGAATGTTACCCAACTCGTCAGGTCATTCGAGCTTGTAGGCCACTTTACCGATTCGTTCCAGAATTTTAAATGGCCCAACGTAACGTGGATTAAGTTTGCCACGCTTCCCAAAGCGCACCACACCCTTCCAGGGTGAGACTTTCAGCATGACACGATGGCCTACTGCGAACTCCAAGGGTTTCCGATGCTTATCAGTGTAGCTTTTCTAGCAGTCACGTGCTGCCGCCATACGATTTCTGATCTGGACAATCTTCTCTGAGGCTTCAAGTCCGAGCTCCGGACCTGTGATCTGGCTGTCACCCACCTCAACCCAACAAAGAGGAGATCGGCATTTTCGTCCGTACAATGCCTCGAACGGAGCTGCCTGGATGCTGGAATGGTAACTGTTGTTATAAGAAAATTCTACCAAAGGCAAGTGTTTTTCCCAACCTTTACCAAAATCGGTCACACATGCTCGCAGCATGTCTTCGAGTGTCTGAATATTCGCTCGCTTTGACCATCAGTCTGAGGGTGATAAGCAGTGCTCATGTCAAGGTGTGAGCCGAATGATTTGTGCATCGCCTGCCACACATCAGATATGAAACGCGGATCATGATCGGAGATGATAGAGGTTGGCACCCCGTGCCTAGAAACCACCTCTTTCAGATAAATACTAGCAAGTTGTGAGAACTTATCAGTTTCCCTGATCGCGAAGAAATGCGCAGATTTCGTCAGGTGGTCTACGATCACCCAGATGGTATCATTTTCGTTTTGAGTTCTTAGTAGCCCGGTGATAAAGTCCATAGCAATCTGTTCCCATTTCCACATGGGTATTTCTAGCTGCTGAAGCAATCCAGATGGTTTCTGGTATTCCACCTTGACCTTTGCACAAGTCAAGCATTTACTTACATACGTCACGATGTGGGCTTTCATCTTTGGCCACCAATATTAGACTTTGAGGTCCAGATACATCTTATCAGAACCCGGAAGAACAGAGTATCGAGACTTGTGTGCTTTGTCCATCACAAGCTCTCTAAGGTTTCCATACAAAGGGACCCATATTCGCTCCATGAAATAGCGAATACCGTCAGATCTTTCCATAAGTTGTTTCTCCAAGCCTCGCATGGCTTTGGCTTTGTAGGATCGGAGAAACGATCAAACGAGACAATCAGAAGAGTTCTCGATCAATACGAAAGGCGGAAACAGACGTATCGATGTTGTATCAGCTTGATTTGCACATAGAATCAATTTAACTGTCGATTGGATTGATATTACAACGTTTTACAAGCTTGGCAACACTTCGGCAGAGCTTCGCTACCGGAATCCAAAGTTCTACAAATGAAATCACAAGACACATATATATATATAGGGAATCCAGTCCACATGAACCAGCACTTGTAGTTCGCACGAACTGGTCAGTTCGTATGAACTGGTCACTTCGTGTGAACCAGCTGGTTCGTCCCTGTTTCCCGTTTCTTTCGTTTTACATGTCTTAGTCTATCAAACCTATTACAAGACTCGATACAAGACGAAGTCGACAGACATATGCACCAACAAACTCCCCCTTGGATGTTGACGAGTCTTCAGTACGAGTCTTTAGTATGTCAAGTCTTCAGTCTTGATCAGTCTTCTCGCTCTCTTCCAAAGTATCTTTCTCTATAAGCATCCTCATTCTCTCTCTATCTTCTCTTCCAGAATCTCAACCTGACTCTATTCTCTCTCTTGATCAGATCTCTTGATTCCTTACGCTCTTCAGCATTAGCAGCTGGCATGGACAGCACGATTCGAACCTGGCTCTAATGTCTTCAGACTCCCCTTTGCTAACAAACTCCCCCTTAAGTGCAGCTGGGATCACAGTCTGGAATAGCTCTCATTCTAAGATCGTATCCTGGCTCAAACTCTGCTCAGGCTTAGACACGGGGATCTGCACAAAACTCTACCCAACAATAGATCTCACAAGTTATAAGATTTAACAATTTTAGAAATTACTTGTAGATATCGTTTAACATTACTCAAATTAAACCACTTGTATTCAAAACATTCAAATTTTGTTTCAAATTAATGACCCATTTAATCATTTCAAAATCATTTTTCATTTCAAACAAACTTTCCCAACCCACTGTTCATCATGTTCAGCACTCGGAATTTTAAAAAAACAGCTTTCCAACATCAGTTGTCGAAAATAAGATGAAATAAAATCTTTTTGATTTTTCAAAATTTTATGCTAAAACACACTAACGAAAAGCAGTAAAGAAATATTTACAGACAATATTTTTGTGAGTTTGTGTAAGAGGATCATATCAGTTTATGACAAATCACTAGCACCGTTGAGCTTTAAACACTTTAAGTTCTAAACGATTCACTTAGATTGTCAGTATATTGATCCACTTAAATTTTCACACAAAGTTCAATTGTTTCGAGACACGCGATTAGTGTTTTAAGGAACTTCAACTTATTCGCGTGTTCCACCTCAGAATATACTCCCGTATCTAGACTCCTATATTCAGTCTTATAGGTGAATGTACACTAATGATATCTGTAAATGGGTAAATGCGAGACCATGAGAGCTCAGGCTATTGCTTCGGCAAAATCAGAGAGATGATGGCTCGTCTTTCGGTATGTTCCCTTTAGAGAATCTTTTCTTCAACAACACATGATTAGCATTTTTCAATGTTTCATCATTTTTTATGCTGAGGGTGGGCTTTATGATTAAAGCTGTGCAAAGTATTATACGAGGACTAGGCTATTGCTCCCGCAAAATCAGAAGTCCTGGTATAATACCCCAGATATCATCACGCACAAAGATCAAGTATGTCAGAAATAGAAAGCCCTTCAAACAAGATTTCAGGGGTTACCTATATATCCGAGAGATGTTCCCCACGAAATAAGTAAGTATTTGAATTTAGGTTTATATCTCGAACACAATCTACTAAGCGTGTAAAAATCTACTGGCATATCATCAGTGAGACAGTTTATCACATTTTAACTTTCCAATTCTTTAGCGTACTATGATTGTCTACTGATGTACTATCATTTCCTCTTTTTTTACAACAAAAACTCATTTTAATTTTATCATGTTTTTGGTTTTTAGATTTTATCATGTTTTTTATTTTAGATTTTATCACGTTTTTGGATTTTTCAAATTTTCAAAATTTCTGAATTTTTTATTTTTTACTCCCCCTAAAATCAAAATTATGTTTTAAATTTTGATTTTTCAGGAAAATTTGAAAATAAACTGTACAAATAAAATGACAAACTGATGTGAATTGCTTTAATTCGCCATCCACTTGGCATAAACAATTAGAACTCCCCCTGACAACAAACTCTTTTCCCATTATGATTTCAAAACACTTAAGTTTGTTTTAATCAAATGGTTTTTCCAGAAAATTAGTTTTGTTTGTCATCTCACAAACATGGGGATAAACTCATCATTTTGTTCTTTCAACCACTTTGTATGAAAGTTAAATCAAGTTCAACTTAATGACCTTGATTAATTACTTGTGAATAAAACCCCCATTTTTCCTTTTCTTTTAACCACTTGTAAAAATCTAACACTTGTAAGTTTTTCACAAACACATTTTTCAAGATATATGACACTTGTAGGTTCTTATCAACAATACCACTTGTAAGTCGAAATTTCACAGTTGTGAATTTCTCAAGAAAGATGCCGATTCCTTCTCCCCAATTACCAACCTGGGAGTTCCGGTAAGTCAGGATTTTCAGTTAAAGAGATTCACCCAAGCCTAACGTTCCTTGGGTGATTCCGAGTCATCATTACTCGGTTTCGGTTTCTTTCCTTTCTTTTTCTTTTCATAAAATTCCTTTACCCCTTTGACCTTCCCGTCAACCATTTTTCCAAAAATATTTAGAACTTTAGGGTTAAAGGTTTTTTCAACATCAAATGCTTTCTTTTCAGAAAAGAATTGATTTGAAATCTCAAATTTTCCAACTTTTTGTTTAAAATTTTCAGTCCGCAATGGTGGAAAGTTTGCATCATCCATTGGCGGAATATAATTTTCACTTTTTAGCTCAACTTGTGGCTCCTCTGACTTTGACGAGTCAGATTCATCGCCAGATTCTACATCTGATTTCTTAACAACCCACCATTGGTTGTTAAGATTTACTTTTCTTTTGTAAAATATTTTTGAACACTCACCAACCTAAAATTTTGAATTTTTAAACACTTTAAATTGTTCGGTTGGTGGTTCAATATCAACCATCTTTTCTTTCAATTTTTCATAAACTCCCTGTTTTGTTTGGGCTGCCTTTGGACAGTTCAATGCAATGTGCCCAATTTTTTGACATTGATAACATGTTCTTGTTTCCTTTTTCTGATTAGCTTCACTCTTCATTCCCTCTTGCTTCTTAGCAAGGAATTCTTTGTTCGATTGCTTCCAGAATGAGCTCTTTTCCTCTTCTTCAGAACTTGCCCCTGATACAAATACAACTTTCGATTTAAAATCTTTAACATATTTTTCATTTTCTTTTGGAATAAAACCTGATCCTTTCTTTTTGAAATTACTGTCATGGTTTGGTTTCTTTCGATAACTAGAACAAGAACTGTAACCTTTTTTTCTTGTTTAATCTTTGTTGAACTCTTGAGGTGTAATTTTTAGGTTTTTCAGTAAGATTTACATCTTTTATATCAGAAATATTAATTTCTGTTAATTTGAAAACCTTGTTAATCATTTCAATTTTAACACCTCTTATTGGAAATTATTCATCAGAATATAATTTGTCAGAATCATTCAAAGTATATGCTACTTTGAATGTTTTATCATTCAAATTATTTTGTGACATCAGAAAATCTTTATTCTAAACCCTCTGTTGAACTTGAAGTGTCAGACTTTGACTTTGAACTCTTAGATTCAGACTTTGACTCTGACTCCTCATCCTTATCCAACACCTGATCGACCACTTTCTTTATTAACTCGGACTCATGATCAGTGTCAGACGATGTGAATGTAACGTCAATGTTGTCTGGCAATCCATCTGAAGGTTCAGATTCCCACTTTAAATTGGTTGCCTTTTTGACTCTTTCTGAATTAGGATTTCTTGGAGAATATCTATTTTCAAGCGGAGGTGGACACTTTGTATAATTGGTACTATGTTTCTTACTAGTATCCTTTACTTCAGATTTCTCCTCTTCAAACGCTTTCTTGCCTTCTACTGTAGGATAAATACTGTCAATCACATAAGAAGCACATGAATAACTTTTCAATAACTTGTTTACCCTCTCAGTGTCTATTCTCTGGGTTTCCAATTTTTGTTCAAGTTCAGCACATTTCTCAATGTACTTATTGATGATTTTCTGCTTCGTCATGAACGCTCCATTGAGTGTCTTCATAGCTATCGCTTGTTCATTACTTGACTTGTTATATTGATTCATCGCTTTGTTTAAAACATCATATGATTCTTTCAGTCTGTTCATGTTATGAATCAATTTGTTGTTGTGCCTTTTCACAGTATCACAATTCTCACACTTCTCAGGCTTCTTTTCAGTATCAGCTTCCTTCTCAACCTTGATAGCTGGAGTTTCTTTAACTTGCTACTTGACTACTCGAACATTTTCCTCATCACTGTCATCTATTTCTTTAACAGTTGCTGCCTTATGATTCTTCTTTTTCGCAACTTGTCTTTCTTTGCCCTCTTCCATTTTACCTGCAAAATACAAATTATCATCATCACTATCATATGAAAATTTTCTTTTATAATATTCAAGTTTTTGAATTTCTTCACTATCATCATCACTCTCTTCATCTGATGAGTGATCAAAGATTGGTGCTTTTCTTGAAGCCCTTTTTGTTGAAACTGATTCTTCTTCTTTCTTTGTAGGACTGAATTGCTGAGATTCGTAATAAGCATACGCTAATTCTTCTTCAGCAATTGAATCTTCATAAATTTGAGCAACAAATTCTTTAGAGACTGAAGGTCTGTTAGGATCATAATTATCCCAACTAAAACCTTCAAGAATTCTTTCATCATCTTGATTTATCAGACCATAACAAGCTCTCTTTGATGGCTCTTCGATCTCCTTCCTAGCATGTGAAGTTTGTGGCGATTGTTGTTGATGCAGAGCAACTTGATGATAAATCGCTTTTCGATGATAATCATTGTTGCCGAATGGATTTTGAGCTCCACTTGCTTCGCGATTTGTGCATTCTCGCTTAAAGTGCCCTTTTTCCCTGTAACGAAAACCAATAACTTTAGATTTATCAAAACCTAAAGGTGAAGTTCCAGCATCACGGAAATCATCTCTTCCAGTGATCTGTTTAAACTTCTCAGCTCTTCTCAACACACTAGCCATACACCACTTTATATCCATAAGTTCCATCTCCTCATCATCAATCTGATCGTAATCCTCTTTGGTCAACATCGGATTACCAATCCTCCCGGCTACCAAACTCTCATAAGACTCTAAAACAGTCACCAATAAAGACATATGACCTTTAGCAACCTCTTTCGAGAAATTCTGACCATTCTCAAGATTTAATGCTATGTTGCATTGTAGTACTTGGCCATTCTTGGTTGCTGAAAAATTTGGATCAAATAATGAATATGAAGAGAATCTATTATTGTTGTTTGATCCTTGAGATGACCCTCTAGAAGAATTGTTCGCGTTAAATGCAGTTTCAATCTTTGGTGCAATGTTGGTCTTATCAACCGTACTTCCTTTGTAGTACAAACCAATGTCTTGTTCACCATTAAAGTCCTTCATTTTCGCTATCTTCCGTTGTTCCGTCTCTTTAACTTCGAGTTTTTCAATAAACTTGCTCAACGATAGATTTGCAAATTCATCACTATTCTTCAACATCATAAGATACGTGCCCCAAACATCTTGTGGCAATGCATCGGCCAATTTTTCAACCCATTCTTCTCTATCTTTCTTGATATCCAATCGCTTCATGTTAACCACCAAATTGCAATATCTTTCTATAATCTTCTTGGTGTTTTTAGTTTTTAATCCACGAAATAGATCAAATTCTTTCTTCAAAAGCGATTTTTTGTTCTTGATCATGTCTTGACTTCCAACAAACTTCGTTTTTAGTGCTTTCCACATTGAGTGTGCACTTCCGTTGTGTTGCAATAAAATCAAGATGTCTTCCTTAATAGCTTGTTGTAATATACTGATCATCATTTTTTCACTTTTGTATTTCTTTTTCTCATCATAGGTTAGATCTTTAATAGAAACAATCTCTCCGTCGTCATCAATCGGTCTAACATATCGTTGTTCAACACATTCCCACGCATCTAAGTGATTCGCTTGAACCCAATTTTCAAAACGTTCCTCCCATCCGTTATACTCCTCGATATTCATGAGCTTAGGCGGTTTTTGCATGGTGCCCATTTCATTTTCTAAGTTCACGTTCTGAGCCATAGTGATCGGAGTAGCAAATGCGTCGTAGAATTCGTTTTCCATGTTTCGGTTTTGAAAGATTCATAAAGACTGATTGTTCAAATGAGATGAGTTTCAAACGAACTGATTTGGTGCGATCTGGGTCACTTCGTACGACCTGGATCAAATACACATAACCTGAACCCTTCAAACAACCTCGTGTGAACTGAGATGGTGCGAACTGACTAAACTCCAAACCGTGCGAACTGAGTCAATTCCAAACCGTGCGAACTGAGTCAATTCCAAACCGTGCGAAATGATTGTATTCAAATCGTGCAAACTGGTGGCGACCTCGTGCGAACTGGATGATCAATTCGTGCGAAGTGAAATAACTTTGTTCAATCCGTGCGAACTGGATTGCCTAATTCAAACGAACTGAAGCATCTTCGAACAATATGATGAGTTTTTGTCAAATTTGATCAGGTTTTAGGTCGAATATGGTTCTGATTTTTCAAGGATTGTTTAAAATAGTGTTTCACATGTAATATCACAAAATCAGTCCATTTTATCTGTAAAATCTTGGTTAATTTTGAGAAAACGTGAAGAAAGTAAGTAGAAATGAGTAGAAATCAGAATTTTTGATGAAATCAAGCTGAAATGGTAAGAACTCCTCCTCCTGAGCTCTGATACCACTTGTTAGGATCTGTGAATCGATCAAACGAGATAATCAGAAGAGTTCTCGATCAATACGAAAGGCGGAAACAGACGTATCGATGTTGTATCAGCTTGATTTGCACATAGAATCAATTTAACTGTCGATTGGATTGATATTACAACGTTTTACAAGCTTGGCGACACTTCGGCAGAGCTTCGCTACCGGAATCCAAAGTTCTACAAATGAAATCACAAGACACATATATATATAGGGAATCCAGTCCGCACGAACCAGCACTTGTCCAGTTCGCACGAACTGGCCACTTCGTGTGAACCAGCTGGTTGTCCCTGTTTCCCGTTTCTTTCGTTCTACATGTCTTAGTCTATCAAACCTATTACAAGACTCGATACAAGACGAAGTCGAAAGACATATGCACCAACAGGCTTTAAGGTTTTCGTCCTTCAATGCTTCAGCTTGGGCAGATCGGATCTGGTCAGGTAGATTAGAATGGATGGTGAGTTGCAAAGCTCGAACACGTCTAGGTTTCATTTCCTTGCGACTGAGGGCATCAGCTACCACATTAGCTTTGCCTGGATGATACTTGATGGCGCAATCGTAGTCATTTAAGAGTTCCACCCAGCGACGCTGTCGCATATTCAAATCCTTCTGATCAAAGATATGCTGAAGGCTCTTGTGGTCGGTATAAATGGTGCATTTAGTACCGTACAAGTAATGCCTCCAGATTTTTAACGCAAAAACCACGGCCCCCAACTCCAAGTCGTGAGTCGTATAATTCTTCTCATGAACCTTCAACTGTCGAGAAGCGTAAGCTATCACCTTCTCGCGTTGCATCAGCACGTAACCGAGACCCTGAATGGAAGCATCACAGTACACCACGAAATCTTCGGTACCTTCAGGTAAAGACAAGATTGGTGCGCTGCAGAGTTTTTGTTTCAGGAGCTGAAAAACGTCCTCCTGTTTCGTTCCCCAAGAGTATACAACTCCTTTTTGTGTTAACGTGGTGAGAGGTTGAGCGATCCTCGAGAAGTCTTTGATAAATCTGTGATAGTATCCAGCGAGACCAAGAAATTTTCGCACCTCCAAAGGATTCTTTGGTGCCGTCCAATTTCTGATAGCATCAATCCTAGCGGGATCCATGTGTATTCCCAATTTGTTAACAGTGTGGCCAAGGAAGTGTACTTCTCGAATCCAAAAGTCGCACTTAGAAAACTTCGAGTATAGTTGCTCCTTTCTCAGGAGCTCCAAGATAAGACGCAAGTGCCGCTCGTGGTCCTCTTTGCTCTTAGAATAGATCAGTATGTCATCAATAAACACAATGACAAAATCATCGAGTTACGGTTTGTACACACGGTTCATGAGGTCCATGAAGACCGCTGGTGCGTTTGTTAATCCGAATGGCATTACCAAAAACTCATAGTGGCCATACCATGTACGAAAAGCCGTTTTAGGAACATCCTCCTCTCGGACTCTCATCTGATGATAGCCAGATCTTAAGTCAATTTTCGAGTAGAAGCTTGACCCTTGCAGCTGGTCAAACAGATCATCGATGCGAGGTAAAGGATAACGGTTCTTAACCATTACCTTGTTGAGTTCACGATAATCTATACACATATGGAAGGATCCATCTTTCTTCTTCACGAACAGGACTGGGGCTCCCCAGGGCGAAGAACTAGGTCGGATAAAGCCTCTATCCAGTAGTTCTTGAAGTTGATTAGACAGTTCTTGCAGCTCCCCTGGTGCAAGACGATAAGGAGCACGAGTAATCGGGGCTGCTCCTGGCGTAAGGTCGATCTAAAATTCCACCTGATGGTGAGGAGGTAAACCGGGAAGTTCTTCGGGAAAAACATCAGAAAACTCACGAACAACAGGCAGATCTTCGATTCTCCTTTCATCGGGCTGTACGCTTGTAACGAGTGCTAAAATAACAGGATAACCCTTCCGTAAACACTTCTGGGCTTTCATAGCTGAAATGATGCCAACCATTGCACCACTTTGATGACCTTGGACCGACAGAGATTCTCCACTTGGGAGAGGAATACGTACGATTTTCTCTTTACAAAGAATTTTCGCTTGGTGCTTAGACAACCAATCCATACCAACGACCACGTCAAAGCTTCCAAGAGTAACAAGGAGTAGGTCAATATCGAACACTTGACCCATAAGATCGAGTTTACACCCAAATGAACGTGTGAGGCTTCAATTGACTTGCCATCAGCCAATTCTACTACGTGTTTGTTTACAAGAGGTGTTGGTGTCAACCCTAACTGACGACTGAACCCCAAAGACACATAACTCCAATCGGCACCAGAGTCGAATAAAACAGAAGCAAATTGGTTGTTCACAGAAAATGTACCAGTCATGACATTTCCATCATTCCTGGCTTCACCAGCGCCGATAGTAAACACTCTTCCACGCGCACCATTCCCACCATTGTTTCCATTGTTGTTGTTCCCAGTGTTGTTGTTATTCCCAGCATTCTGATTCAGTTGAGGGCAATCCCTCCTAAAATGACTCTCGTCTCCACACTGGAAACACCCCTTACGATTACCCTGATTTTGCTGTGGTTGCTGCCTTTCTTCTTGTTGCGGCAGCTGTTGCTGTGGAGGTTGTTGTTGCTGCTGTTTTGGGAACGGGGCCCTGCAATCCCTTGCCATATGACCCACCTTATTGCACCTGTGACAGATTCGGGTACATGGTCCATGATGATGGTAATTTCACTTAGCGCACTTTGGCTGTTTCCCCGCGTAGGAACCCTGGTTCGAGTTGTTGCTCTAGTTCTGATTAACAGAGGACAACTGACTAAAACTACGATTGTTACTGTTGTCTAGCTTCTTCTGTGACTGATTCGAGTTGGACACTTTGTCCGTATCGTTCCACTTACATTTGTTATCAGTAGCGGGAGTAGTAGCTGTAGTAGTAATGGCAGTAGTAGAAACACGTGGTGGTAGCGAGCCACACTCCACCTCCTGGTCAGTGATCTTGTGAGCTAAGTGGATGATTCGAGGAAAGTTGTCAAAATTCACTGCAGTGACTAAACCTTTGACTTGCGGTGCTAAACCATTGATGTACAACTCAATTCTACGATGTGGTGGTTGTGATAAGTTAGGACACATATTCGCAAGTTCATGAGATCGCTTCGTGTACGCCTCGATCTCAAATCCTGCCATCTTCTGGTTGTAGTACTAATTTTCCAAGTTTTGAATTTCATCACGTGGGCAGTATTCTTCCCTCATTATTTCCTTAAAGTCATCCCAGGTAGTTGTGTTCACCATTTCGATACCCAGCTGTAACGCCCTCCGTTTTCATACTTTCCATATTTAGAAACCATTGCTTGAAATTCTATTTTTGGAAATCTCGTGTTCTTGTAATCATTCTTTCATCAAATACGGGACTTGGTTCATAAATAAAACTCGTATTTCTTTAAATTCATGTTAAACATACATCATACATATTCATACGTTCGATTTTGGTAAACAATTGATGCTTATTCGTAATTCTTGGAAACTATGTGCTAAATTTGCAAATATGTGAAACTTAAGCATAAAATGTGTTTGGATCGTAAACAATATCTAAACATGACACTCATATGCTTAATTATATTTGGTTTATGTTCCTCATAGTTTATTTGCCCTTAAACTATGTTTTTATGGCGAAAATAGTCCCTAAAAGGCCTTAAAACCCTAATTTAGAAACTTCAGGGGCCAAATTGCAATTTAATGAAACTTCTGCCTCCCCCCTTGTCATGGCCCATGTAAACTTACCCTGCCCCTTACACGGCCCGCATGAACAGGTGATCCGGAGCCAGCTCGTTAATAGCCTTGGATTGGTCGCGATTTTGGTGAGTTTTGATTGGTTTTAAGTGTGTTTCTTGCATTTATGACCCACAACCACTACCCACAACCCTTCCCCTATAAATACCACACTTATCCAAGTCCTAAACACTTTACAAACCTCCTCACAACTCTCTCAAACACTCAAAAACGTTTCTGTAATCTGAAGTTCAGACAGAAGCACTACTCTTCACTAAAGTGAGCATAACTCACTCATTTCTTATCCTTTTGAGCTCATTCTTTTTCCAGAACACTTGGATCGACCTTAGCTTCGATTCCATGGGGATTTCACAGCGAATAAGTCCTTGGAACTCCGTAAAATAGGCTCCAAAGTTCACTATTCATTTTGTTTTGAATCAAACTTTGTTTATACTTGTTTAAACTTGAGTCTAACTCACCCAAACCCACGTCCTTATGCTTATAACCACTTCTATGGTTAGTTAAGCTTAAAAACGGGGCTGAGACATATGAAATCAGAGGATAAACCTCACTTATATTATGTTTTGTTTAGGGTTTTTAACCCACAAGTGATGTTTGAGAAGTTCGAAATAAATCGACGATAATATCCAGCGAGACCAAGAAAAGAACAAATTTCTGTTGGTGTCGTCGGTGTGTTCCAATCCTTAATTGCTGCAATTTTGCAAGGATCCACATGAATACCCTGCTCGTTGACTATATGACCCAAGAACTGAACTTCTTTAAGCCAAAATTCACACTTGGAGAATTTAGCAAAAAGTTGTTCCTTCTTCAGGAGTTCCAATGTCAAACGAAGGTGTTGCTCGTGATCGGCTTGAGACTTCGATTAAATGAGAATATCGTCGATAAACACAATGATGAACTTGTCTAAATAAGGTTTACAGACCCTATTCATTAAGTCCATGAAAATGGCTGGAGCATTCGTCAAACCAAAAGACATTTTCACGAGTTATCGAGGTTCAATTGACAACCACGAATAACAGAATCAGGTACGAGAGGTTTACCAGTCGCAACTTCGACGGATAAGGGTTTCCTTAGTTTAGTTCTAGGTATCGCAAGTAAAGGCTCAAAAGATAACGAAACAAAACTCCTATCGGCACCAGAATCGAAAAGAATAGATGCAGGTTGATTGTTTACAAGAAATGTACCGTTAACAACCTCGTTGTCAGCTTGAGCCTCGTTTGCATTCAGATTGAATGCTCATCCACGAGCGGGATTCACATTCGCGTTTACCAACCTCGGGCAGTTGTTGCGGAAATGACCCATTTCACCGCAATTATAACACGAACCAGGTGGGAATCTCGCAACATTCCCCTAAGCTTATGCTGGAACCTGAGCAGCTTGATTCTGACCCAAACGACAAATGTTGGCCAGATGCCCAAGTTTACCACACGTAGTACACTGTTTACAAGCCTGATGAGCAATGTAATGACCATTGCACCGAGCACAGTGAGGTGCAGTACCAGCATATTGCTTCTTTGCGGGAGGTAGGGCTGGTGGGTTCTGAGTATTATGTGTAGTGACTGCAAAGTTCTGGGAAGCCTTGCGCTTCCTCGACTTTTTAGAAGACTCGCCCTTCTTCTTTCCCTTACCCTTTTCTTGTGCAGAATCAGTTGACTTCTTCTTGTCACCCTTGCGGGTCAATTTAACTTTTATGACCTGAGACTCGGTCAGAGTAGCAGCCAATTCAATCGCTTGACGAACAGTAGTAGGATTAGTGCCAGTCACAATGTCTTGCACAGAATCGGGTAAACCATTGATATACCTCTCTATCGCTTTCTCCAACGGGGTAACCATAGTAGGACACAACAAACTGAGCACCTCATAATGATCCATATACGCACGGTGTTCTCCCCCATCTTGTTTCAAATCATCGAATTCTCGTTCCAAAGCTCGAATCTTGTGACGGGGACAGAACTCTCTCATCATGAGAGCTCGAAGCTCTTCCCATGTTTGTGCCATAGCCACATCGGCACCCCTATCATGCATCACACCGTTCCACCATGCAAGAGCATGCTTCTCGAACACACTGGATGCAAACTCAACCTTACGCTCATTTGGACATTGCACATGTCTGAATGTGCTCTCCAAATTTTCAAACCATAATGGTTTAGCCGAATTGAAATTCTTGAAACTACACTGTGCATTAATGTTGTTGTTGTTGTATAATTTATTTATCTGGGTTACTATGTTCGGAAGCACCGCAGCCATTTGCTGAGTGACAAGGGCTGCGACTTCTTCGTTAGTTAGAGGTTGTGCATCACGTCAAGGAGGCATTGTCTAAAAAGACCAAGGAAACATGAGAAACGAGTGAGGTCGACAATTGGAAAAACAAAAGAGGTATTGAAAACATCGACAAAACACAAGGAAAGCGATCATTCGTTTGTTTCCTTGAACAAACAAACGACACGTAGTGACTAATAAAAGTAAATGGGTCAATATAATGTATCACTGAAGACATGCTCGCCTATAAGTGAACACTCACCGCAAGAGTTCCCAGGTAAGAGTGACTGGTCCGATACTATGGATTTGTATGAACACTCTAGCCTTAGACAGAAAACTCAGGGTACAGGCATTCACCCTTCCAGTTTGCATGTGTTCACCTTATTTAGACCCAAACTTTGATGAGATTTTGAAAACTCAAAGGGTTCAAAACCTTATAATCAATCATCCAAGAATAGATGATTAATTTTCGAAGCGGATTTGTTTTTGTGTTCTCATTGTGGTTATCACCTAAGGATAGGTGACGGTATTGTTTTAAAATCTAAACGCAAATCTTCTTGCGTTAGGGTCCTAGAAAGTTATAGTCTAGCTCAAAGCATTACTAATAACCTAATTCCCTATAACCATTGGCTCTGATACCAACTCTTCTGTCACACCCCGACCGCGTCAAAACAAGAAAACCGCGGCGGGAACGTAGGGGAGTGTTGCAACAGAATTATTGTTTCACAACCATGGATACAAAAGTTTCGTTTTATTGATTCATTAAGTAATTTACATTGTCTTAAAACAAAGCAAACGAGTTACACATCGTCTATCATTATTATTATGTCACTAAGGCCTCGTCCAGATCCTATGTGAACAAGTATCCTAGCAATCAACATCATGCAACACCACCTGAAACATATGTGAAAACATAGTCAGCAAAGAAATGCTGGTGAGCACATAGGTTTTATGAGAGTATCGGATTCATGGCTTGTTTACATATTGCAATACATTGAAAACCTTGTTTTGAAAAGTATATAGTATTGCCACATGATTAACCAACTCAAATCAAGTTGGTTATAGTTTATAAAATCTCGCAGCCATGATTCTTAACCCAAAACATTTGTTTAAGTAAACCAAATTGTAAATTGTTCTCGTTACAAAACTCGTATGGTTTATATCATTTTGAAAACCTCGTTGTGTGACATCGTTTCAAAATCGTTTGCCCAAGTGAACTAAATAATGACACGGAATATAATATGATAAAAGCACTTATATATAAGAAGTACCAGCGGCGTATCTACCATGCTTTTACCATGTTACACCTGTCCCATTATCTAATCACAACCCAAAACCAATCGTTTGTTCAAATCGTTTATCTCGTTTAAATCGTTTCAAATCGTTTAACTCGTTTCAATCGTTTCAAATCGTTTAACTCGCCCCAAAATCGTTTTTGTTTTAATTGTGAAACTACTTTTGGTCATCTCGTTAATAACATCCAAACCTTCGTAACTCGTCCATCGTTAAACTCGCATTAACAAACCACCAAAGGGTAAGTTAACAATCACAGATTCGGTCGTTACCCACATAACCCCCACACATAACCATGGGTGTAGTCTGATAACGGGATTTGTCAGATCCTATGGTACCATAACCTAATACTGGTCGGTTCGGCCAAAATTAATGAATGTTATTCGTTATGTAACTACGTCCAACAAGTTCGTTCACATTATCGAAATCGTTATTAGTTTAATAAAAACCATAGTATTCGTTTTTGAAATCATCGTTAAAATATAGAAATCATTTTAGTACATATGAATCACCCCAAAATAATTGAAAACAGTAAAAGAGGGGATCTATGTAGTCACATCGAAGTGCAAAGTATCCTCAATCTAAAGAACTCAACAAGTTCAAGCAAACTAAGCAAACTCAAGCAGCACCTAGTAATCGAATTACTAGTCAAATAATCGACACCTAAATCGGAAGATCGGACAGAATGAGGTTTCGTAAACCAAATGAGTATTGGAACTCATGTGATATGGTTTAACAAAGCCTACATTCTAAATCGGAACCTAACCTAAGTGCTTTCGACCCGTTACGACCAATTAAGGTAGCTTACGCTACTTTAACGCGTCGTTCGCGCAAACGCGCGTTCGAGATGTCTAACTAGTCCTATGACAAGTATTATATGCCATAACATGTTTAAATATGTTGCATAATCAGTTATGTGACAAAAGTTTAAGTTACATATGCTTAATTACCAATTATGCATGAAACGGGCATTTTAGTCATTTATCTAAGGCATATAAACTACCTATCATACAACGACTTAAACTAAGTGACCATAAGGTATAACCTCAGAAGGTTATTCCCTATACAACTATGGTCACTAAACATGCTTGGTCGGATCCTAATGATCGACCAAACGGGTCGAGTTTGAAAGTCTAAGCGGTGGTTTAGACCGCTTGACTTACGACTCTAAACAAGCACTAAACTAAAAGTGACGAGCTAAACATGTTGGAACATGTTTAACTAAGTTAGAAAATAGGTTTTAATAACAAAACAAAGTGTTTTGATACCCTAGGATAGTTTGGTTGCAAAATACGCACAAATGCGTATTTTGACCGAAAATATGACTCGTCACTACGCCTAGTCAACGTGGTAATCAGTAGGTATAGTCACAAGGGACTATAACCATCGTGATTACGCTCAGGTTTACAGAGTTCAAACGAACTTTGTGTTGACCAAAGACTGGTCAAAGCAGAAAGTCAAACACTGTTTGACTTTCGCGCTTAGAAAGCAATAAAAGAACGAAAGAAGCTTACAAAGGGTCCAAGCTAGGGAGAACTTGATCTATAACACTCAGGCATGAAGCAAAGGCTTCAACTTAGAGCATTAAAATGATCAAGGGTGCAGAAAAATGAAAGAGGGCATGGCTATATATAGTTTTTGGTAAACCGTTAGGATCATTTCTTGCTAAAGAGGGAACAATGTTGGCCATCCATGTGGGCAAATGGTTTTAGAAACCATGGGGACATGAAATACCAGCTAAAACTAGCAGATGGTATCCAAATCAGGTGTTGAAAACCATTAAAATTGCAAAAATGGACCAAATTCAAAGAATCTGTCTGGTATTTTGTCGCGCCCCGCGTAAGCATAGGCCTCAGCTTATGCGGCCTGCCAGAGCAAGTTTCCAGAAATGTCAAATTTGGTCCCTGCACTTGAAAATTTTGCATTTTGATGCATATTTGACACGTTTAAGCCCCGTTAACCTCATTTCAAAGCTCGAAAATGAATTTAAAGTATAGGGAACCTAAAATATGATCAAAAACATTTCGGATGTTGCCTCGTTTGGTCGTATGGTTGCGTTATTCGGTTAATTACGACGAAAGTCGTAACGAACGCAAAAACGATCCAAATTAAGCGACGAATGGAATTTTATCATGCCAATCACTAAAATAAAATATTTTAATGATTACATAAATTTTTGGATCTCCGGATATATTCAGAACGTAAGATATGCGCGAAAATGCAAACTTATGCACTTTTTGACGCTTTTATTCCCTATTGATCAAATAAGTTTATTTTAGCATACCGAACCCCTCAAAGCCTATTTCTAAGCTATGTAAAGGATATTTAGGGTATGTTTAACTTATGATCAAGTTTCAAAACGTTCGTTACTGAACAAATCGACATACTTTCGCAGTTTGACACAAATAGTCCCTACGATCGAATAGACTTGTTTTCAACACACCAAACCATCCAAAACTTATTTCTAAGTTATGTGAAGGATATTTAAGGTATGTTAAGCCTATGTCACTATTCCGGAGTGTTTGTCGCATTAAACTGACTGCGATTACGCATCAGTTTGCGTATAACTTTCCAGAAAGCTTTAAAGCTTTAAATCGGAATCGAATCAAATCGTAAAATCATCAAACACAAATATACACATAATAACACCAAAACACCTTATTTTATTAATAATTAACATTGTTTTATATTATACATCGATTACAGAGCACAGTTGTCACATTCATGACCCTCCTTGTATTTTTTACATCAAGTGTAGTGGTGAACCATAAGAGGTACCTAAATGGAAGCTTGTTCTTCCTACCTCCTACATGATTTCCATGATAATTAGATGTTCCTAAATGAAGATTTAATCTTCTACCTCATGTTTGACTATTGGACTTATTAATATATAATACATAATCTATATAATACATAAACTTACTATTCGAATAATCGAATCTTTGATGATGAACTAGTGTTCATATGTCAAAGTACTAGATTATATCATCCTAGACTTTGATAACTTGTCACGATTCTAATGGAACCTTGTTCCATGAAAACATTTAAACTCCTTAGAGTTTCCTAGTGTCAAGAACAAGTATCATATGTACTAGGTGATTATTTTCATATGTTATTTGCATGTTGTTTTAAATTCCGAATCTCGACTTTAAACATACTTGAACTTTAACCCTTATACATTCGATCTCCTAATCCCATGGCTCGTCAAAAATTGGATAATCGGAAAGCATATGCAAATTTTGTGAGTATACTTGACCCATTTTACCGTTTTCACACTTTTGGGTGTAACATGTTTATATACAAAACACACTTATTATACATATTCTTATGCAAATACATAAACCAACAATCCAATACATGCTTACTATTTGCTATGCTTGATTCGTGTTTTCTGGACCATACTTATGTGATGAACTTGTCATTAGCTTCGTACGAGCCTCCATTTAACATATATAGCGCTATAGGAGTAACGCACCGCCCGTAGAGTAGTGGTCATGTTAAATTTCATTCATACTTGCGTAAACAGAGGGTTGACTTGTAAATCGCATGCCACTTTATACGTTAATCTTGATAACTAGGTTTGCCATATGGATTGTTCCTTATCATTTTTATACTTATATACTACGCACCAAACTTGTATGCTCGCCAATACTTTTTGTATTGAACTACACTTTTAAAACATGTTGCAGGTTTAGCGATGATGTTGGTGATGCATGGAATCTAGTAGGATGCTTAGATACACACTTTAAATTTGTATTCTTATTGTATTGTATTTCGTTACTCATGTTGTATTTATTTCAAATCCTTGTAATTGACTACTTAGAAATGAAATGGAAATTTATTATTTAAATACTTGTCACAATTATTAGTGTTATGATGTCTCGAGCAATCTATTTCGTCTGACTCCAATGTTTCCGCCATCGGTTGGGGTGTGACAGATTGGTATCAGAGCCATAACTAGAGGGAATTAGGAAAATTGTCATGCTTTTTACCTAGTCTATAGTTCTAGAGCTTTATTTCCATGTTTTGCTTGAACCACTTGCATGTTACTTTGTTTGCTCATTATTTATTCTCTTTTGACCATTTAAACATATATGTCACTTATGTGTTAATACTTGACATACTATTCTCATGTGTTAATACTTGTCTTATTACGTGTTAATACTTGTTTTATTGTTCTATCCTTCATGTGCTATTCTTGATATGCTTTCTTATGTGTTTATACTTGTTTATTTATTCCTTTAACTTACGCCTTTCCTACGTCTTTTTACTCATTTATACAAAATCGAAACCACTCGTAATACACAAACGAGACGACTTCACCAAAATAGGCGTGAAACCCACAAATTGGTGAACAACTCTCAATCCATCTACTTTTCCTTTCTACATGAAATTCACCATCAAGATAGGAGTGAAATCCTCACCTCGATGGAGAAATTCAAATTTCAAATTCTAGTGGACCCTCGTCAAAGTGTTGAAATTAAATTTTGACCCGACGAGTACCAACCACACTTAGGGTACGAAATCGCCAAGTTAGGAGTGAAACCCGCACCTTGTCGACTAGTTCCATGCCTTGATTTTTTTTTTCATAAATCCCGCCAAGTCTCAAAATTTAGATTGATTTGGGACATGTAGTAACCGGAAGGGTAGATACCGTTAACCGACTTGTCGGCGAGAGTATTTCACCTATTAGGCCAAAGCATGCTCCTCGAATTCGAAAGACTTTTCGACCACTTTGGTTAGTCAAAGTTCCATTTTAGAACCATCCAAATTTTAATCAAACATGTGTTTCTATTATTTATCTTATACGACGCAATCTTTCAAATTCAAATTTACTTTCGCTATTTTCTTCTCACACACACAATATATTAAATTTTTTTCATACATTTATACATATGCATGATTTCATATAATTTTATTCGTATTCCTTGTAACAACAAATGGAGACATATCATCGAGATAGGAGTGATTTCCTTACCTCGACGATTAACTCCACTCCCTCTTTCCTTAAAACGACCTCACCAACGAGTTAGGGGTGAGTCCCTTACCTAGGTGATCGTTACCAAAACTATATTTCAAAATGTTTTATTATGAAAAACTCGATCATGTTTTATACCTAAATCATTTATCATTATTCAAAATACCTACTTATACCGATTTCAAAATACATTGTTTTATCAAATGTACTTCTTATTCTACGATCCATTTTCACTCAACTCATATACACGAAAATTCTTAATCATACCTTAAAACGTTTTATTTCCCGAATTTCAAAACCTTACGAAATGCTACCTATCAATCTAACCGGTCCAATGAATCTCTGGCCCATGAACTTCATATTCAACTTAATCACTAAAACACGCACACGCTATGTGTTCATACTAGAGACTTCCATTCTTAATCGAAACCAAACCAACCTTTCTCAATTATCTATAAGATCTTATAGATGTTATATGATCGTTTTACCAAATACTTTTTCCAACATCAACAAATCATTTGTTAAAACTTTTAACAATCACTAAGTCCTTTTGCTAAATTTCTTTTCTAAGGATCCTCGTTTTCACAAGAACCTCCTAATTTCATAATTTCTTGTTTGATGAAACGAACTTACTTTTATCGGAAACTTTTTTTTCTACACTGCTTAATTCGTCATTCAAATTTCAAAACACGTGGGCTAGAAGACTTCATGGGGACCGACAATCTTCAACATACGTAAACTCCGTTTTTAAACAAAAGTAGCATTTCAATCTTTACAAAATACGTTATGCAATGAGTACTTTATGTTCCTTTATATTTACAAACTATATTCTACCTTCCAAATCAACTCAATCTATTTTGATTCGATAAGCTCAAACAACTATACATGTAAATCATCATACACGTTTTAATCATCACCTCGTGACGAGTTCGCTCACATCATTTGTTTTACATTTTCAAATTATCGAGCATTGTATATGCCCGAATTCGTTATACTTCAACATACGCTATATACGTAGTTTTATTAATCATGCCTACATTCATACTCATACACTTGTACACGTATTACTCATATGTTTTATGTCTATACTTATACTTGAATGAATAATCATACTTAAACTTATATCTATGCTCATACTTTCATTCATACCCATACACTCGTACCTGTACGCGAGTGGAATCCGAGGGGTTCGCTTGCGTGGGTCCCATACATACTTAAGCAAGGACTTGCTTATATACCATATTCTTATACGTACACATCCTTATCCTTTTATGTATACCCTGATTGATACACAACCAGTACAAGCTATGTGGATCATGCGACGATCAAAATAATCGCGGGTGCACACGAGATTATAGTGATAGGCGTATGAGAACTATAGAGTGTACTACTGTGTATGGTAAGACACAGAACATAACGTGACACCGAATACGAAACGGACGTAATGTGGTCAAAACATGGTGGATACGCCGCTGGTACTTCCTATATATTAGTGTTTTCACCACGTTACCAAACTTTCGTAAAATGTGCCATGAGAAATTCAGTGTTTTGCAGACCTATTTAGACCTAATACAACTTTAGACAACTCACGAACGCATTATATCCGATTATCCATGACGAGACTTCATTCTTAACACACTACGTTCATCTATCCAACACTTATGCCATTCACATGCTTGCATTCTTTAAGAGTCAGTCGTTCACTTCTATACTCATCCCTTTCGTTATTTCAAACCCTGTTTACAATCAAGCTTGTTTGAAACTTTCGAATCCTAACTTACCTTCCTACCTTTAAAACTATTTCCCTATTTCGTTATTCTTGTGTAAACATACTTAGTAGACCGTTAGCACTTTATTTAAAATACCAAACTTTCTCGTTCCACTCGAAAAGCAATTTTTATGAATATGTGGTTTTATACTATCCTTAAACTTCCTATGTAAACTACCCCACCTACCATCAAAATACAAACCGCATTGTACAAAACCTTCCTTCTTAATAGGTTATATTTCTAATACACCTCTAATTTAAGTTATCCGAACTTGTTTCAACTCATTTTACCTATATACGCACCTATACTGTCACGTCCCCCGTCCCGGTGTGACCCGGTCCAGTAGCGGCGGGACAGAAACCCGTGGTATTTATTATTTGAGTTGACAGCGGAAGTTTTAGAGGATCTTTTGAAACTTGAAAATGCCCAATTATTTTATTTCATAATTTGGGACAAACCCCATAATTTACAGAAAAGGGTATTTTACTTGGAAATCCCTTGTTTTACAAAACATGTTTATTTATTTTACTAAGCCACCACTTCAAGCTTGTTAGTGCTCCGTAGCACGTTTTCCTTGATTCACAGTAGGTCACCTGAAACATGTTTTAAAAATATTTTATCAGCGGGGAAATACTGGCGAGTCACTCAAATTGGATAAAACGACACATAGTTATAAATTACAGCATAAAAGTAATTACAATGGCTACTATCTTATTTTTATCTGGCGCCGTGTCACACCCTGGTGACGATGGTCATACCACTATTGGGTCCTTTCACCCAAGTAGTGATGATTATCACTGTTAGGTTGGTAAACCTAACCGTGAGAGATTAGTAATGTGCACAATACCCCACTTGCTAGTGATTCAAGATAACCACGACTTAATCCCTGTAATTATAACTTTTGAAAATAATTTGGAGTATTGTAAAACATTGTTGATAAAAGAGAATGACTCACATTGCAAGTTTAGTTAGGCAGAGTTTAGCCTACTGATAAGCCTGATAACCCAATTTAAACAACAATGCACACGAAACTAGGTCAGTAACTTAACACAACATTTACGATACGCTCACGAAATTGAAACCCTCACGACGAATGACAAAGTGTAGCCAAAATACGGGCAGTACTTAAACATCCATCGGATTGGTTTCAATCGATCGGACATTGCATCGTAGCAGTGATCGAGTTAGTACCCTGTATTCGTAGCAGCGTTTCCCTATCTAGAATTTCGATTTTGAGCAGTAGACTTCGTTTTTGAATGAAATTTTCGAACACAGATGAACTGCTCATGCACCAGCAATTTATAGCAAACTTTTGGGTTTTACGCGGCCCGCGAGGGCCACCTAGTCTACAACTAGGGCTAGCGTGTCACACCTAGGTCTGCCACGTGTGTGACACGTGGCCTGGAATGCTTATCCGGTCAACTTTAAGTTGACGCGGCCTGAGTAAGCCTAAGCTTACATTTACGCGGCCCGCCTGAAAAAAAAATCCTTGTTTTCTTGGTTTTTCATGCACATTAGGGTTTTTGAGGTCCGGGTTTTCACTTACGGGTTGTTTTGGAGCATTTTTGCAGGTCCTTACATCCTCCCCACCTTATTTAAAATCTTGTCCTCGAGATTTATTGAAATAAGTGAGGATACTTTCGCTTCATATCCGATTCCAGTTCCCAGGTATATTCGGGTCCTCTTTTTGAATCCCACTTGACTTTGACTAGTACCAATATTTTGTGTTTTAGAAACTTAATCTTTCTGTCTTCTATTTGAAGTGGTTTCTCCACGAACTTCAATTTTTCATTTACCTGTATGTCTTGAAGAGGGATTACCAGGGATTCGTCAGATAAACATTTCTTGAGGTTGGATACATGAAATACGTCATGTACCCCGGCTAATTCTTCTGGTAGTTGTAAGCGATAAACGACTGGCCCTATTCTCTGGATTACTTGGAATGGTCCTATGTATCTTGGACTTAGCTTTCCTCCTTTACCGAACCGAACTACTCCTTTCCAAGGAGAAACTTTCAAAAGTACCTTGTCTCCAACTTGAAATTCTAACGGCTTACGTCGATTGTCTGCATAGCTCTTCTGGCAATCTCGAGCCGTTTTTAGTCTTTCCTTGATTTGAGTGATCTTATCGGTGGTTTATTGTACGATTTCAGGACATGATAACTAGCTTTCTCCTATTTCTGCCCAGCAAACTGGAGTTCTACACTTTCGTCCGTACAGTGCTTCGAACGGGGCAGCTTTGATGCTTGAATGATAACTATTGTTATAGGAGAATTCAATTAAAGGTAAATGGCTGTCCCAGTTTCCCCCGAAATCTATAACACATGCTCTAAGCATCTCTTCCAGGGTTTGGATCGTCCTTTCACTTTGTCCGTCTGTTTGGGGATGGTAGGCTGTACTTAAATTTAGTCGGGTCCCCATTGCTTCTTGGAAACTTGTCCAGAAATGGGAAGTGAAACGACTATCCCTATCCGATACAATGGAGAGTGGGACTCCATGTAAGGATACTACCTCGTCTACATACAATTTTGCTAATCTTTCCATGCTAAAGGTTTCCTTCATGGGTAGAAAATGAGCTGATTTGGTTAATTGATCCACAATTACCCAAATTGCGTCATTACCCTTTCTGGTTTTGGGTAACTTAGTAACAAAGTGCTTGGTTATTAGTTCCCACTTCCATACATGCATTTCTAATTGTTGGAGTAATCCTGAAGGTTTCTGGTGTTCTGCCTTAACTTATGAACAAGTTAGACACTTAGATACATATCTAGCTATATCCTTTTTCATTCCTATCCACCAGAAGTTATTTCTTAAATCTTTGTACATCTTATTATTACCAGGATGCATGATATACCTAGATTTATGGGCTTCCTCTAAAATCTTATTTCTTAACTCTCCCTTTTTAGGTACCCAAATCCTTTTCTTGTGGAATCTCCAAATTCCATCAACTCCTTGCTCTAGTTCTTTTATTCTTCCATTCATTCTTTCAGCATCATCCTTGAGTGCTGTTCCTTGAACGTTTTTCAGTTATTCCATTAAATCTAACTGTAGATTTAATCTGAGAGCACGAACTCGCTTTTGCTTTTCATGATACTTACGACTTAGTGCATCTGCGACTACATTTTCTTTTCCTTCGTGATATTGAATATCACAGTCGTAATCACTTAGGATTTCCATCCATCTTCTTTGCCTCATGTTTAATTCCTTTTGCCCAAATATATATCTTAAACTCTTATGGTCTGTATAGACTGTAAACTTACTGCCATACAGGTAGTGTCTCCAAATCTTAAGGGCAAAAATTATTGCTCCCAATTCTAAGTCGTGCGTCGTATAATTTACTTCGTGCTTTTTCAATTGCCTTGAGGCATACGCAATTACCTTTTAGCGTTGCATTAGAACACATCCTAATCCTACCTTAGAAGCATCATAGTAAACTTCGAAATCTTCTGTTCCTTCGGGTAAGGCAAGAATTGGGGCGTTTGTTAATCTTTGCTTTAAAATCCTAAAAGCCTCTTCTTGTTTAGATCTCCATTCAAACTTCACTGTCTTACAAGTTAGCTTAGTTAATGGTACAACTACTTTGGAAAATCCTTAATAAACCGTCTATAGTATCCGGCTAACCCTAGAAAACTTCTAACTTCCATAGCTGATTGCGGGACCTTCCATTTGGTGAACGCTTCTATTTTGGAGGGATCTACATGAATACCTTCGTGATTCTCCACGTGTCCTAAAAATTGTACCTTTTGTAGCCAAAATTCACACTTCGAGAATTTGGCGTAAAGCTTCTCTTTTCTTAACAAAGTTAAGAGTGCATGTAGGTGCTCACAATGCTCATCCTGACTTTTGCAATAAATGAGTATATCGTCGATAAAGACAATTACAAATTTATCCAAGTACGGTTTACAAATCCTATTAATCATGTCCATGAATGCGGCAAGAGCATTTGTTAATCCAAAGGGCATGACTGTAAACTCGTAATGACCATACCTAGTTCTGAAAGCTGTTTTAGGTATGTCTTCTTCTTGTACCTTCAACTGATGATATCCGGAGCGTAAATCTATCTTAGAAAAATATCTAGCTCCCTGAAGTTGATCGAAAAGATCATCAATCCTAGGTAATGGGTATCGATTCTTAATTGTAACCTTATTCAATTCCCTATAATCGATACACATTCGCATCGAACCATCTTTCTTTCTCACAAACAACACTGGAGCTCCCCACGGGGATGAACTAGGTTGTATGAATCCTTTGCTTAATAATTCATCTAATTGCTTTTTCAATTCTAACATTTCAGTGGGTGCTAACCGATAGGGTGCCTTGGCTATCGGTGTAGTTCCAGGAATTAGATGAATTCTAAATTCTACTTCCCTATCGGGTGGTAATCCAGGTAGTTCTTCTGGGAATACATCTGAGTATTCTAATACTACTGGAATTTCCTTAAGTTCCTTACCCTTAGTGTTAATGATTACCGAAATCATATACACTATTCCTTGTTTTCGTTCATAACTAGCAACTTTCATTACAGAAATGAATTTCATTGATTTACATGGCTTATCTCCTGTAACCACGATTATTTCTCCTGATGGTGTATGAATTTCTATGGAATTCTTATCACAGAGAATTCGAGCATGGTTGGCTACTAACCAATCCATTCCTAACACAACATCAAATTCGGCCAAATTAATAGGTAACAGGTTTGCAGAAAATTTATGGCCTAAAAGTTCTATCTTTTCTTCTTGCAAGACCTTATCTATGTTAACAGAATTTCCATCTGCCGTTCCTATAGTAAAAACTTGTCGAAGTTTGTTTAAGGGTAGTTTAAGAGCTTGGCATAATGAAGTATTTATAAAACTTTGGTTTGCACCAGAGTCAAATAATACTTTTGCATAAACGTCGTGAACTAGGAACGTACCAGCTATTACATCTAGGATGAGTTCTGCTTCTTGGGTAGTCAATTAGAATGCTCTTGCATTCTTTTTGGTAGTTCCTTATGCAGGTTTGGCTTTGTTGTCAGCTGGTTTGACCAATTCGGGACAGTCTGGTCTAAAATGTCCAGTTTCTCCACAGTTGAAGCAGATTGTTGATTTCTTCCTCCTGCAATCTTCTTCTTGATGCCCTGGAATTTTGCAGAAATTGCAATACCCCTTGCATCTTCCAAAATGCTTTCTTTTACAAGTACTGCAAAATGGAGTAGTGGAAGATTGCCCGGTTCCCTTTTTCTTGAAATTACTACTATTACCCACACGGAATCCTTGGGTAATCTTTTGGGCCACTTCCTTTTTCCGGTTTTCTTCTCTTGTACGTACCAGTCCGTCGGTCAAAGTGTTGGCTAATTCCACTGCATCGTCAATTGTGCGAGGTCTCGTAGCTTTAAGGATATCACGGATTTCGCCAATCAAACCCCAAATATAGCGAGATATAAGTACCGGTTCTGGCGAAGCCAGAGTTGGTACAACTCTAGCATACTCGAAGAATGTCGAAGTATACCCTCGACAGTCTACATCCACCATCCGGTGGTTCAGGAACTTATTTGTCATTTGTTCCTTTTCATATTCGGGACAAAATTTTCTTTCTACTAGTCTCTTAAATTCTTCCCAATTCATGGCATAAGCTACATCGCTTCCCTTGGCTTGTAGTACCGTATTCCACCATTCTAGTGCCCCTTCTTTAAAAAGATGCGACACGTACATGACCTTGTCTTCCTCGGCCCATTTACTTATTTTAATTACTGCTTCGGTTTTCTCTAACCAACGCAGTGCAGCAGTTGCCCCTTCGTTGCCTGCAAATTCGATTGGTTTACAGGCAAGAAATTCCTTATAAGTGCAACCTGGCGTTGCAGCTTTCATTCTCTTAAGAAATGGGGCTTGCACCACATCATCATTATTATTAATGTTGCCGCCTCCATTTACACTATTACTGAAATTGTCTCCGTGAGTACGTTTGTTGGGAATAATTGGTTGAGGTTCAACTGGATTTCGGGCAGCAGCAAGGATTGCTGGAATAGCATTGGCTATTCCTTGAGCGACGATATTTTCTATATCCTGCCTATTAAGAAATTGGTCTCCATTATTTTGCTCAGATTGGTTAACTTCGTTAACTGGCTCATTAACGACGTGTTCCATCTGTTAATTAACAATATATATGCTATTGGCACAAGATAAATAACAACCAAACATAGTAAAGCAATCACACATAAGCACGTATAGTCAAAATTGTCGTCTTTGCGACGTCGATATTTTTATATATTAGTAGACATCCGTACACACCGGTTCTTTTGGTCAAAAATTACCAAAGCAATTAAGTGATCAAATTAGTTAAGTGAGGTAGTGTGCTAGAAATGTGTGTCGAAAATATGTTATTCAAGTTATTTGTAAAAACAGTTTCAGGATACGACTCAGGATATAGAGCTGTATCTGTGATCAAACAATGAGCAAAAATGTAAAGGGTGACACAGGATGTACGAGGAAAGCCCTTGATCAATCTAGATCGCCGGCATAAAACCTCAGGAGCTGACAATCGCAGCTGCCTTGTTCTTCTATTGCTTCAAATATCAGGATACAATGCAGGATATGATGCGGATCAACTAGGTGTTACAATGTAATCTGAGTACAAGTGTTTGTGTGTAGTGGTTGCTTGAAGCTAGAGAGTAAAGTGTGCGAAAGAAAGTGAGTCCCTTAACTTGATCCGATCATACTATTTATAGCTAAATGAAAATAACTAACTTTCCTATTAAACCGAGATGCCCCGAATATTCCCAAGTTAACGTTGCAGTCCTGGTCTTTCGGAATCAACGACTCTATTTCAACTGATTTGCCCGAGTCTTGGGGGGAAGAAGTCTTCTTGAACGTTGGAGACTTGTAAATCTTAATCTGCACGTGATTAATTCAGTCAATACCAGGATATCGTGCCAGGATGTTACCAATATCCTGATCCGGTATCCTGATCACAAGTAAACAATCAAAAGCAGAATATTAGTCAGGATATGTGTTCAGAAAATGCCCCATAACAATTGTCCCCAAAATATATCTGTTGGTATATCAGTCCAACGGATATATTTTAAAACTTTATCTCATAAACCGAGGTAATTAAAATGAGGCGACGTTTGAGGTAGCTCTATACAACTTCCAACGCTGTTTTTACTCAATGGATATCCACTATGCCCCTATATCTTCTCTCTTCTTGTTTGAAAATCAGATATCATCAACAGAGTTTCCAGGTAATCGCTAATTCCTCCTTCATTTCCTGTTGATTTTCTCATCCTTCTTCCAATGGCCACCAGGACCCATTCCCAAACCGGTGAATCATCGAGCACCTTTGTTCAGCAAAATCTTCTCAAAAATCCCGAGAGAGAGATCTGTGCTTTTGACAACACGGATATTTCCGCGCTGAGGGCCTCCGACGCTTTCCCTGACGACACGATTTTCAGGCCATTTGACTGATCAATTCGGTCGGATGTTTCTTCTGCCGAATGGGTTTGTTTTCCAGCATACCCTTTCTCGTTAGGTCTTCGATACCCATTTCCTGAATTCATAATGCAATTTTTTCGAACCACCGGTATCTCTTTTTCCCAAACAATGCCCATGGTTTGGAGGGTACTAATCGTGCTTAACCAAATCAAACATCTTCACTGTCCTGATCTCCGCATCGAAGATATCCCAATCGCTTACCGCCTCCGATCACACGGTTCCAGCCGATTCTTACTTTTTTCAACTTCCAGCAAACCTCTCATTCTTAAAGCCACCAAAAACGAGGATGGATGGCCTCGTAAATTCTTTTTCGTCAAGCGAGATTCCATCGACGAGGGTGCTAGCCTTCCGGTGGAGTGGTTGACCACCGGTAGGGTTTAGGGTTTCAATAATATCCGAAGACATTTTTAGGCCTCTGTCTTGTGCTAATATTTTCTTATTTGATCTTTCTTGCAGTGAATTTCAAGGAAGTAGCTCCCCCTACTGCAGAATCTGAAAAAAAGGATCAAAGCAATTTACCAACTAGCAGAAGGTGACAGGAGTTTTTCCACACACCTCCCAAGTTCCAGCCAATACTCATCATCAGAGATGTCTGGTAAGAGTTATTTTACAAACAATTGATAATATAATGAAAGTGGAATAAAAGTTTAGAATTCTCCTTTTATACAGCACCAGCAAAAATCCTTGAAGTTTTCGACCTCGAGGAGTTAGACAGTTACTCCGATCAGGTCCAGATCAAGAAGGAGCCTAGTCCCAAAGCTATAGCTACATCTAAGCCCAACAGTTCCAAAGCCATCATCATTCCCAAGCCATCACCAGCTACCAAACCTCGGAGATCAAATTCCCGTAAAAGGAAAGAGACCGACTCACCTTTGATTTCTGATACGTTTCCATATGAAAATCACGGGTTTATCGAAGCGAGCGGGTTAATGACCTCTTTTCTCAACCAGGTATATAGTCTTATTCCTTATCCTGCACATATATGTCAAATCAATATCCCGGTTATTATAATACCTGTACTTTTGGATGTAGGGCCTTGAACGTCTGGTTCATCTATATCAAGAATCATGTGAACTCAACAAGAGACTTGAGTCCAAATTGAAGAAGGCTGAGGTCACCATTTCCGACCAAGGTGTGATTGTTGCTGCCAAATCCTGGCATTATGAGGATAAGTTCAAGGCTATGAGCCAGGAACACCAGGTTGCGCTTAATAAAGCTACTCTCGAGGCCCAAGCTCATCTCGACGCCGCCCACTCTCAACATGAACGGGACATGATCACTTACCGGGAGGGCCTTAAGAGCTCCGTTGTTACTTCCCTTCTTTAGGCCAGGCTTAAGATGACCAATGAAGCCAAAGCCCTGGGGTTTGAATGCCCTTCCTAGGATGTCGATGCTTGGGAGACCAAACTAAGGAGTCTCGGTGGTGATCCTGTCAAACCTGCAGCTGAAAGGCCTTCAAAAGCGGTTAAAAAGTGTCAACGACGAAGCTGAGACGGATGTTCAAGCTAATCCTGAGATGGATGCTGTGATGAACGAAGAAGGCGCTGCCTCCTAAAACTTACCCCTTTCTTTTCCTTAATTTTGATTGTTATGGTTTGTTAAACAATTTACTTTTCATGTCTTTAAACAATTTTCGTTTAAATTTCAACAGTCAGATAACCAAAGGTGGATGGGTCCTAGGTTCTAGGATGAAGCCTTCGGTTGTCACCTAGTATTGCTTATAATATTACTTCCTTGTGTTCTACTTAGTTTAAATTTTGGCTTTGCAAGATTTATACAATTATTTATTGAAAATATCCTAACCAATATACTCATTGGTATCCTACGAAGACTTTTGTCAAATGGGACTTCTCAAAATCCACACAATTTAGACAAAGTTTCTAAAAATAGTTTATTCTTCAAAATCTCAAATGATTTAAATATAGTTTTCAAAGGAAAAAAGACGGTTCACTTAGCATTTATAAACAAATTCAACTCTGATATTTAAACCCGAGTATTGTACCCAAATATTCCAACCGAACATCCTTAATCATATTTCGAGAATATATCCTAAAGATATATTCTAATCAGGATACTTCAACTTAAAAGTTCAAACAAGTTGTGTAAGATTCACAAAGGAAAGATCATACCAGGAACAGAGTACAACTCTGATATTGGACTTTACTCCTTTTACAACTTTTTTCCGCAAAGATGTCCCCAGTTCGAGATACTTAGTATCTTAAGTCCCAATCTGATTTTCTGAGCTCCACACAACTGCCTTAGGAGGAATGTCCCCTGTACACGAAATCTTCCAACACTTAGAAAATTTTTGAATTCAAGTTTTGACCGTATGGACAATTCTTGTGTTACCGGGGTAAAACCCGAAAGCATTCTAGAGATAAATCCTTAGTATCTTGGGGAAAATCCCATAGGTATCATGGGGAAAATCCCAAATTTTCATGCGCTACAGGTGGGAATGTATAAACTCCAAGACTTAGAAAGGTGAAAACCTTTAAACCTTAGAGAGTATGAAAATACCCTTTCACGAGAGAGGGTGATCAATCCTCATATACCTTAAGGGTCCAGGACATAGCCAACAGTGACGAAATTGTCAGCTACTTTTACATGAACTGGTCCCGCCACCTTGAACTATCCCTGGACAACTTGCGCTCCAAGCGGGGTGTTCAAACCCAATTCGTGAGAAAGGTGAATACCTTTAAACCTTTGAAGGGATCAGGATCCCTTAAACGTGAGAGAGGGGGCCAATCCTCTAATCTTTCGAAGTATCCTGAGTGTGCATCCTGGAGCTATATCCCGAAGCATATACTGCAAAACAATCGTAAGCTAAGGTGGGCGTTAGCCTGGCTAACACCCCTCCGATGCTTAAGTCAGTAATGGGTTTGGTGATCCTCACTTCTGTTTGAATTAGTGATCCTCAGAAGTATTACAGGATCAGGATCATGGATCATCGTAAGGATCCTTATTCTAACGATTGTCTGCTTTGAATGTAATGTTGTTTTGCAGGAGTACGAGCTTGGACTTGGTCTTGGCGATATTCCTGGAGCATATTCCATATTTATTCCGCACGTGCATGGCTGAAATGGATGTTGTGGAGGTCGTGGAGGACTTGCACCATTTGCGGAATGTTTGTTAGCTTAGATATTTTCCATTTTTAAAAGGGATAGCGAGCTAAATAGAAAACACTTGGCTATTTTTTAGCTTAACACATACACTCGCAACTGCTCTCACCAGCTCTTAACAATTCACTTGGCGATTACACACTTTTTTGCACGTTACACTATAGTGATCCTTGTAATTAGCTCGCTATTATCCGAAGTTGTAATACATTTCTTGTTTAATCTGAGTTGGTGATCGGTAGTTTCCATCACCTGAGGTTTTTTATGCCGGAGATCATTCATTGATCAACGACTTTTTCCTCGTATAAATCTTTGTGTCACTTGTTCATTACATTTCAGAGTGATCCTTAGTGTTGTTCATTGATTCAAGCATCATAACTCACAACAGAAAGTTTGGTTGCATTATCATTGCTTGATTTTTGACCAAAACAGTTTGGCGCCCACCGTGGGGCAATTGGTGCTTCATTCCTAAGAAGATTCATATTTTCGTGGTCATTTCGGTTCGTTAAAACCAAGCAGATGGCTTCCTCTGCGAAGAACACTTCAAGTTTGATGCCATCATTCAGTTCTTCACAAGGCGTTCCTCCTTTGCCTCCACCACCTTCTGGACCCCAGAAGAATGCTGATAATGCTGCGAAGAAACAAACCCCTATTTTCCAAAAACCACCAACTTCTTCTGTTTCCACTAATCCTACTACTAATGATCTTTTTAATATGATTTTGCAGATGAGGGATCGTATGCAAGAGCAGGATAAAACCAACGAAATGATCCTCAGGGAGATAGGTGATATCAAGAAACAGAAGAAATCGGTGGAGGATCATTCCCCATTGATGCCCAGGTCGCTGAACTTCGACACTCCAGTCATAACTTCCCAGCACTCAGCAGCTCCGGACGTGCAATACTTGGGCGAATTACCAGGAAGACGTTATGGAACAACAACACTGACTCAGGCTCCTGGATCTTACCTTCAACCTTCCGGAGCCTCTGTCCAGCATCAGGGATCCTTCGTCAGCTCAGGAGGATATTTGGGAATGTACTCGGTACAAGGATCCTCCCAGGTCCAAGGATCCTCCCAGGTCCAAGGATCCTTCCAGGTACAAGGATCCTCCCAGGTCCAAGGATCCTCTCTGGTTCTAGGATCCTTTTAGGTTCAAGGATCCAACATCTTTCAGGATCGAGGATCCTTAAGGAGTATGCAGCCTCCAAGTTCGGATGTTCATCAAGGAGACTTCATACCAATGCAGACAATTGCTTCATCTGGTCCTTCGATCATACCGGAATCCCATCAATACGGATTCACATCTGGAATTCCAAATATGAATCCTCTGGGAGGTAATACTTTCAATAATTCTTATAACACTACCCATGGTTCCATGCAGGATACAGGAATCAATCAAGCTATGGCTAGGGAACTACAGAAGCTTAAGGATATGATATCCAGTGTACCAGGAGTGGTTAAACCCATCCCTAAAATCGCAGATGGTAGCCATAGGATATCTCGTTTTGCACCACCCTTATGTGATGCTGAGATACCCAAAAGATTCCAGATACCATCCATGAAGCTCTATGATGGTTCAACGGATCCAGAGGAGCATGTAGCTCAATACAGGGAGAGGATGGAGATCAATCCAATTCCTGAGAGGTTAAAAGAAGCATGTCTATGCAAGGGATTTGGATCTACACTCACAGGATCTGCTCTTAAATGGCTGCTAAGTCTTCCCCCTTACTCTATTACTTCATTTGCTAATCTAGTTAATTTGTTTAATAGTCAATTCTCTTGTAGTAGAAAATTTGAACGATTAACTAGTGATCTATATAGGGTAACACAAGGTCAAAATGAATCACTTAGAGATTACATCACTAAGTTTAGTAAAGAATCCTTAGATATTCCTAATTTGGATATTGCTACGGCTGTAGAAGCCTTTAAAATGGGATTGCTTAGGGATTCATTATTCTATGATAATCTTGTTATGACACCTTGCAGGAATCTTGATGAAGTAAGAACCAGGGCTCTTAGGTTCATCCACCTAGAGGATGACAAAAGGATCCAGGATAGATTGACAGGATCCTCAAAACAGGAGAAACAAGGATCCTACTTCAGGAACAACAAATCGAAGTCCTACAACAGATCTGATAACCAGAACGTGCATGCAGTGGAACAAGAAGAGGATGATGAGGATTATCCTCCTATTTCTGAATACTGTTTTTCTGTTGATAACAATGAACTAATCCTTGCAATGCAGAATCTAGGTGAGAAAGCTAGGTGGCCGAGAAAAAGTGATAAACCAGCTGCTACAAAGGATAAGTCCAAGTGGTGTGCATATCATGAGGATTTCGGGCATCTCACTGAAGAGTGTATGGCACTAAGAAAGGAAATTGGTTACTTGTTGAGCAAGGGGCATTTGAAGGAACTTTTGGGACGGAAGAAGTCAAGGATCCAGGTTCTTGAAAGGATCCCGGAAAGGGCTCCTGCTCCTCCAGCAGATGCACAAGTTATAAACTTCATATCCGGTGGATCAGACATTTGTGGTACTTCCTTCTCAGCAGCCAAGAGACATGCTAAGGAAACCAAGATGGATAATGGGGATAGACCCATCCGGACCTCCACCGTCACCAAGGATAAGATCATAACTTTTGATGAGGATGATCGTGTTGATGTCCAGGATCCTCATCATGATGGTCTTGTAATTACATTGTTTATTTCTAACCACTTTGTTCGCAGGATCCTTATAGATGGAGGAAGCTCTGTGAACATCATCCAGCTTGATGTCCTCAAGAAGATGAATATCCCGAAGTCTGATATTGTCCCAAGATCCTCAGTACTTGTGGGATTCAGTGTAGAAACTAAGAATGCATTGGGGGACATCAAACTCCCAATCTATATTGAAGGATTGCATTCTTATCAAAAATTTTGTGTTATAGATTGCCTATCATGTTGTAATGTTATCCTTGGCAGGCCGTGGATACATGACATGAAGGCAGTCCTATCCACCTATCATCAGTGTGTAAAGCTTCCAAGTCCATGGGGAGTGGTGAAAATTGAGAGTGATCAGCAAGAGGCTAAGAATTGTTATACATCATCAATGAAGCCAGCCTCAAGACCAAGGGAGCAATAGCAATTAAAGTATCCTTCAAGAGATGTCTTGGAGGTGAGAGAACATGATTTGAAAGAAATCCTCATGGATCCTGATGATCCTGAATCCAAGATCTTCATAGGATCAGGGATCCTTAGCGACATTGAACATGAGCTAGTATCCTTCCTTAAAAGAAGGAAAACCACCTTTGCCTGGAAACATGAGGATATGACATGTATATCTAAAGATATAATTACT
Organism: Helianthus tuberosus; assembly: GCA_030545235.1. NCBI lineage: Eukaryota > Viridiplantae > Streptophyta > Magnoliopsida > Asterales > Asteraceae > Helianthus > Helianthus tuberosus. The sequence goes on along the minus strand of CM060378.1, from coordinate 61,559,211 downwards.
CATAAACTTGGCATTGACATGTCATTCAAGCCAATTCATCAAAAGAGGAGGAAATTTGCACCTGAAAGGAATGCTATTATCCAGGAAGAGGTAGACAAACTACTCCGGGCAGGTATTGTTAGGGGAGGATTTTCTAACAATTAGTGATCCTTACACGTTATCCTAATTAGTGATCCTTACTTCTGTAACAGGTGGTGATCCTCAGAAGAGCTGCAGGATCAGGATCATGGATCACTTTAAGGATCCTCGTACTAACGATTGTTTACTTATGTATTGTACTATCTCACAGGTATAACGAGCTTGACCAAGTCTTGGCGACATTCCTGGAGAATATTCCTAAGCTATTCTGCACGTGCTTGACCAAAAATAGACGTTGTGGAGAACGTGGAGGCTTGGCACGAAAGTCGGATAGTTAGTTTAGGTGGTTATTTCCATTTTAAAAAGGGAGTAACGAGCTAGTAGAAAACACTTAGTCATTTTCTCAGTTACACACACTCGCACAAACGCTCTTACAAGCTCTCGTTCAAACACTTAGCAATTTCATACACTTTTTACACATTCCACCGTAGTGATCCTTGTACCTAGCTCGTTACTATCCGAAGTTGTAAACATTCATTCATTTATTTGAGCTTGGTGATCGGTAGTTTCCATCACCCGGGGTTTTTTGTGCCGGAGATCAATTCTTGATCAAGGGCTTTTTCCCCGTATAAACCCTTGTGTTGTTTATGCAATATTGTATCGTAGTGATCCTCATCGCTGTTACACATTTCAAGCATCATTCCTCACAAAATCAGATTTGGTTGCATTATCCTTGTGTGATTTTTGACCAAAACAGTTTGGCGCCCACCGTGGGGCATTTGGTGCTTCGTCCTTAGAAAAATACGCCTTTCTGTGCTTATTTCGGTTCACTACAACCAAGCAGATGGCTTCCTCAGCGAAGAATGCTTCAAACTTGATGCCCTCATTCACTTCTTCACAAGGCGTTCCTCCCTTACCTCCGCCACCTTCTGGATCCCAGAAGAATACTGAGAATGCCGCGAAGAAACCAACTCCCATTTTCTCAAAACCACCTACTTCTTCTGTTTCAACTAATCCTACTACTAATGATCTCTATGCCTTGATTTTGCAGATGAGGAATCATGCACAAGAGCAGGATAAGACCAACGAGAGGATCCTCCGGGAGATTGACGAAATTAAGAAACAGAAGAAAACGGCAGAGGATCGCTCCACACTGATGCCCAGATCTTTGAATTTTGATACTCCGGTGATTACTTCTCAGCCATCAGTGGTTCCAGACATTCAATATGTGGGTGGACCAAAAGGAGTGCACTACGGAACAACAACAATGACCCAGGCATCAGGTTCACATTTCCTGCCAGCGGGATCCTATCCTCAGCATATGGGATCCCTCACGAGTTCAGGGGGATATTCAGGAGCGCAGCAGTTTCAAGGATCCTCCTTCGTTCCAGGATCATCCCAGTTTCAAGGATCCTCCTTCGTTCCAGGATCATCTCAGATTCAAGGATCCTCCTTCGTTCCAGGATCATCCCAGGTTCAAGGATCCTCCTTCGTTCCAGGATCATCCCAGGTTCAAGGATCCTCCTTCGTTCCAGGATCATCCCAGGTTCAAGGATCCTCCTTCGTTCCAGGATCATCCCAGGTTCAAGGATCCTTTTTTGTTCCAGGATCGTCCCAGTTCCAGGGATCCTTCCAGATGCCAGGATCCTTGAGGAGCTTGCAAACAGGAAGTTTAGATGTCCATCAGGGAGATTTTATTCCAATGCAGACCAACGCTTCTACTGGTCCCTCGATCATCTCAGAGCCCCAACAATATGGATTAACATCCATTCTTCCTAACTTGAATCCAATGGGAGGTAACACTTTTAACAATTCTTATACTACTAACCAAGGTCTTATGCAGGATCCAGGTATCAATCATGCCATGGCCAGAGAATTGAAAAAGCTAAAGGATATGATATCAAGTGTCCCGGGAGTAGTCAAACCTATCCCAGAGATTGCAGATGGGAGCCATAAGATATCTCGTTTTGCACCACCAATCTGTGATGCTGAGATACCCAAGAGGTTCCATGTGCCTACAATGAAACTGTATGATGGCTCAACGGATCCTGAAGAACACATAGCACAATACAGGGAGAGGATGGAGATCAATCCAATCCCAGAAAGGTTAAAGGAAGCATGCCTGTGCAAAGGATTTGGATCCACTCTTACTGGATCAGCTCTCAAATGGCTGCTAAGTCTTCCTCCCTATTCTATTACCTCATTTGCTAACCTAGTTAACTTGTTTAATAATCAATTTTCTTGTAGTAGGAAATTTGAACGATTAACTAGTGATTTATATAGGATAACCCAGGGTCATAATGAATCATTAAGGGATTACATTACCAAATTCAACAAAGAATCCTTAGACATTCCTAACTTAGATATAGCCACGGCTGTTGAGGCCTTCAAAATGGGATTGCTTAGGGATTCGTTATTTTATGATGATCTTGTTATGACACCATGCAGGAACCTAGATGAGGTAAGAACCCGGGCCCTTAGGTACATCCGACTAGAGGATGACAAGAGGATCCAGGAGAGGTTAACAGGATCCTCAAAGCAGGATAAACAAGGATCCTCATTCAGGAACAACAAGTTCAGATCCTACAACAGATCTGATAACCAGAACGTGCACTCTATTGATCAAGAAGAGGATGATGAAGATTATCCTCCAATTTCTGAATATTGTTTTAGTGTTGATAACAATGAACTAATCCTTGCGATGCAGAGTCTAGGTGATAAAGCTAGATGGCCCAGAAAAAATGATAGGCCAGCTGCAACTAAGGATAAATCAAAGTAGTGTGCATACCATGAAGATTTCGGGCACCTCACAGAAGAATGCATTGCACTAAGAAAGGAAATTGGATACTTGTTGAGCAAGGGACATCTAAAGGAATTGTTGGGAAGAAAGAAGTCAAAGACTCAGGATCCTGAAAGGATCCCTGAGAAGGCTCCAGCCCCTCCAGCGGATGCACAAGTAATAAACTTCATTTCTGGAGGATCCGACATTTGCGGCACATCCTTCTCAGCAGCTAAAAGGCATGCAAAGGAAACTAAAATGGGTAACGGAGAAAGACCTGTTCGAACATCAAGTGTCTCGGAAGGAAAAGTCATAACCTTTGACGAAGAGGATCGTGTTGATATCCAGGATCCTCATCACGATGGTTTAGTTATTACTCTTTTCATATCTAACCATTTTGTCCGCAGGATCCTTATAGACGGTGGAAGTTCAGTGAACATTATCCAGCTTGATGTTCTGAAGCAGATGGGTATTCCTGAATCAGAGATCATACCAAGATCCTCTGTACTCGTGGGATTTAGTGGTGAAACTAAGAATACCCTGGGGGACATTAAACTCCCAATATACATTGAAGGCCTACACTCTTATAAAAATTTTTGTGTTATTGACTGTTTATCTTGTTGTAATGTTATCCTTGGCAGGCCCTGGATACACGATATGAAGGCAGTCCCATCCACTTATCATCAATGTGTGAAACTCCCTAGTCCTTGGGGAATAGTGAAGATTGATAGTGATCAGCAGGAGGCTAAGAATTGCTATACTTCATCGATGAAACCAGCTTCGAAATCCAGGGAGCAATAGCAATCAAAGTATCCTCCAAGGGATGTCTTGGAGGCGAGTGAACAGGATGTGGTAGAAATCCTCATGGATCCTGATGATCCTGAATCCAAAATCTATATCGGATCAGGGATCCTTGGCGAAATGAAAGAAGACCTCGTATCCTTCCTCAAAAGGAGAAAGACTACCTTTGCATGGAAACACGAAGACATGACTGGTATATCCAAAGATGTAATCACTCACAAACTTGGCATTGACAGATCCTTCAAACCAATCCATTAAAGGAGAAGAAAGTTTGCACCAGAAAGGAATGCCATTATCCAGGAAGAGGTAGAGAAATTGCTCCGAGCAGGTATGATTAGAGAGGTCAAGTATCCAAGATGGTTGGCCAATGTGGTTGTTGTTCAAAAGAAAAACGGAAAGTGGAGGGTATGTGTCGATTTTACCGATTTAAATAAGGCATGTCCCAAGGATCCTTTCCCATTACCCCACATTGACTCCATGGTGGATGCAACTGCGGGTCATGAACTGTTAACTTTTATGGATGCTTCATCTGGATTCCAACAAATCCAAATGGAACCATCCGATCAAGAGGATACAGCCTTCATGACTCCAACTGGTATATACTGCTATATTGCTATGCCCTTCGGATTAAGAAATGCAGGTGCAACATATCAAAGGCTGGTGAATATGATGTTCAAGGATCAGATTGGACAAATGTTAGTGCATTATCTGTCTATCGCCTTCGTCAATCTAGTCCGTAGCAGAAACCGAAGAATTAAGCTTTTATTGTAATATCTAGTTAGAAAGGGCAAGGTGGCAAACTTGTAAATAAGGAGAAATCCTTATATTCCTTGTGCCTATAAATAGAGAGTTATGTCATAGTTTAGAGGACTTTTGCTCATTTGGAGATTTAGAAGCTTAGATTTTAGAGAGAGAAAGTCTAGAGAGAGAAAGTCTCTCCGTGTGATTCTCGGCTATTGTACACGACATATCATTCTATAGAATCACGTCATTTGTACGTTCTTGTGTGTTCGGTCACGTACGTTCACGGATTCCGCACGTCGAACGTCCGTTACGCAATCGAACGGTGTCAAAACCGGTCCTACAAGTGGTATCAGAGCTAGGAGCTCGATTGCGCTGACCAAACACATCGATTCGTACCAGATTTCAGTGATTTCAAATCTGAATTGCATCATTTCTTCATCTTCTACATCTTTTTCACGTTTTTCACTGAAATTTGTAAAATTGAACGGGTTTTACTGGTCCAAATCGGCTGATTTTTCAGTATGTTGTGCGAAAACATTTGTGTTACAACCCTACCAAGTTTCGAATCCTAATTCCTAGCCGTTTATGAGAAATTCGAATTTTTGTGTCCGAATTTGGTTGAATCAGCGAGATTTCGCTTGAGAATCTGTTAGTTTCGCTTGAAACTTGAAGTTTGGACATCGATTTCGCTTGAAAAACTAAAGGATTTTTGCTTGAAATTGTTGAAGCGAAATTGATTGGTTGGATTTCGCTTGAATTGTTGTACGTATAAGTGAGATTTCGCTTCAACATTACATAATGAATTTCGCTTGAAAAGACAACCACTTGAAAACGTTGTCTTATCGAACTATCTCTCACTTGAAAGTTCATCGATTTGTGTGAAAAGTAAAAAGAGATTGTTGGTTTGCATGTGAAATAGTATTGTTTCTATCGAAGATCATAATTCACGAGAACACATTAATCAAAAATCAGTATCCATGTGATGCACTAGTTTTGATAAAGTTTGTTTTCAATAAAGTTGGTATTCATAATCATTAGTGTGTGACAGTTCATATATATGGTTCATTAAAAGTCAACTTGGTGATATTAATTTGAGTGTTTGTTCGGTCCAATCAAGGTATTATAGAAAGTGGTGTTTGTCGGTTTAAGTGGATTCAACGATTCGTTCACAAAATTAAAGTTGGTGTTAGTTTGTGTCTATTGCGCATGTGATTTAAAGATAAGGTCCAATCAGAAATCGAATCACATTGTAGTTGTTAGCTACACTTAATTTTTGAGGTCCAATTAGAATTGTATTGGGTATTGAAAAGGTGTTGGAAATTAAAATTTGGACATCAAATGTTGTTGATAATATTGTCGGGTTAGTAGGAGTGAAGGTCCAATCATAATTGAAGTGCATTAAACATTGTCGGCAATTTGTATTGAACATTAAAATTGCATATTAACAAATTGATTCTAGATTTGTATTATTAAAAGTTGTCGGCTAAATATTTTGGTTAACATTGATAGAATCAAAATTGCATAAGATTCATAATTGACGGCCCAGTTCTCGAACAACATTTTGTGCGGCCCAAGTTCAATATATTTGTTTTTGATTAATTCATTAAACTCAAGATCTAAACAGGTTCATTCAACCCATCATTTTGTGAGGTACATTCGTTTACAAACACACTGTTACGAATTCAGTTTGTTTGAACTGATTGTTTGTTTGTTTGATTGCAGAATATTCCGAGGTAATTCAAGGTTATAAAATCATGGCGAAAAATGAACCTATTCCATGGAAAGACGATCGAACTGAAGAGCAAAAGTATAGATACAGAAAAATGATTGCTGAAAACAAAATAACCAGAATATCTGGTATTTTTTTGGAAGCAAAGAGAGCAAATAGATGGGATCCAAACAGGGAGTGTTATCTTGATCCATATGGAAACATTGCGATCGATCACAAAACTCTTGATATCGAAGCTATAATCCAAGAGTATAAAGAGAGAGATGATTATTGGCAAAAGAAATGGTGGGGAGATGAAGAAGAGAAGAAGAAAAAGAAAGAGTTACTAAATGAAATTGAAAGAAACTCAGAAAATATGAGTTTGGATGAATTTCTTGAATTAATCAAAAAGATTAAAGAAGGAATGACAAAGAATGAAGAATCAAAGAAGGATGAAATTTCAAAAGTTGAAGTTGTGTGCTCAAAATGCGAAAAATCTGAAGCAAAAAATTCCAATCTCTTAAAAGATGTGGAGAATTTGACAGTGGAAATCAAAAGCTTGAAGGATGAGAAAGAATCTGATATTAAACAGATTCTTGAAATGAGAGAAAATTGTGAGAAATTGACGTCTGAAAATGTTAAACTGTCAAGTGATTTGAACAGTTTGACATTAGAAAACAAAGTTTTTCAAGATAAAATCAAAAGTTTTGAAAATGAAAAAGTAAAAATTGAAAAAGATTTTCAAGGTCAAATAAAGATTCTTGAAGATGGGAGATCTGTTTTTAGCAAAAACAATATTGAAAAGCAAAAGGTAATAAATTCCCATCGTCAGACGATTATTCGACTTGAAAAAGATGCTGAATGTGATAGAAAGAAAATTAAAGATTTAGAGAATAAATTGAAAAGTTTTGTGACTTCTGCTTCATATTTTTGTCCAAAACCGATCAATTCTGTTCCAATAAGTGACAATGTCACAAATTTTGACAAAGTCAAAATTGAAGATTGTGATGAAGTATCTGATGATAAAAAAGAAAAGAAAAGAAAAATATTTTTAGATTTACAAGAAAAATTTAAAAACACTGTTTTGCAAACTACTGAAACAGGTGAATGTTCTAAACAAAAACCTGTTAAGAAGAATGCAGAACAGAAACAAAAAGATAAAAATTTGAAAAATTCTAAAAATGAAAATAAAAGCTCATCAGATAAGTCATCCAATCGTTTTGAAAAATCACAAAAATCTAAAAATGAAAACTCAAAAATAGTTGGTAATTTGTGGTGCAGGTTTGACCACAGTTCTCAAAAGCCAAATCCAGCTTACAGGAGAAGATGGGATAAAGATTCTTCAAGGACAAATCATTACAATGATAGAAAACAAAGAAATGGTGATTACCACAAGGCAAATAAATGCTATGATCTAAGTGTGTGGTATGAAGACGGTGTGTGGTATGAAAGTAGTGAGAGGTATGATAACAGAGTGTGTTACACTTGTGGCTATCAAGGACACATTGCTGTTAACTGCCAAAGTCAGAGAATCGAAACAAGAAGATGCTATGAATGCCACATCAGAGGACACATTGCTAGAGATTGCCCAATGAGATCAAAAGGAAGATCGAGGGCTGAATCTCAGAAAATGGGAAAGAAATCAGTCAGTGTCAAGCCCAAAGAACAGAAAGTTCAAGAACAGAAAGTTCACGAACCAAAAGTGAAGCTTTCACAGGGGCAGAAAGACAGACTGAGGAAGAAGAGAAAGAAGGCAAGAGAATACTTGGAGAAAATTTTGTCCTCGGATACAACTGGTAATCCGAGAAAAAGTTCTGATGAATTGCTTTCCTCAACTGAAAAGGCAAGCAAAACGAATTCATCAGATGCAAATCTGAGGACAAAAGAGAAGAAAAAGGAAGTTGTTGGCGATGAATTTGTTTCTTTAAAAACAAAGGAGCCATGTGTTGGAGATGAATCTGACGTCTCAAAGTCAGACAAGCCATGTTCAGGCAATGATTCTGGTTTGTCAAAACCAGAAGAGCCATCTGTTGAGGTAAAAACTGTTAAACCCAAGGCTGGTCAGGCTTGGGTAAATCTTTTCAAATGAAAAATCTGACTTGCCGGAGCTTCCAGGTTGGTAAGCGTGAAGCAGGTATCGGCATCATTCTTGAGAAATTCACAGGATGGTAACTGTGATATTTCGATTTACAAGTGGTAAATCAGGGACATTAAGTTGTACTTGATTTTCTACTAGTGTTTGTTGTTGACAAGGGTCTTATTTGTTAAATCTTTCAAAATGGTTAAAGAAGAACAAGGTGATGAAACCCCGAGTTTGTGAAAAGAGAAACAAAACTAATTTTCCGGAAAAACCATTTGATTAAAACAAACTTAAATGTTTTGAAATCTAAATGGGAAAATAGTTTGTTGTCAGAGGGAGTTCTGATTGTTTATGCCAAGTGAATGGCGAATTGAAGCGATTCGATATCAGTTTGTCACGTTTCTTGTATAGTTTGTTTTCAAATTTTCTCAGAAAATCAAAATTGAAACATATTTTGATTTTAGGGGGAGAAAAATTTAAAAAAAAAAATTAGAAAATTTGAAAATGCCAAAAACATTAAAAAAGCAAAAATGAGTTTTGTTGTGATAAAGAGGAAATGATAGAAAATCAGTGAACTATCACAGCATGCTAAAGAATTGTAATGTCAAATGTGATAAGCGATCTCACTAATGATGTGACGATAGGCTCAGCTAGACTAGTAGATTTGCGATAACGATACAAACTTAAATGAAAAAGCCTAGTTCTAGTGGGAAACACGGTTGAAAGCATAGTACTTAGTTTTGTCCTTCTTGACTGTGTGCCTACTCGGTAATCGCTGAATGTCGAAAGACATAAAAACCGGTCAGTTTGTGAACTTTCACAACTTGCTGAAAAGTCGCTGTGATTGTGCATTTTATTTTGCAAAGACTTAAACTTGTTTTATTTCTTTATTTTGTTTAAGCATCGGACATCCTCTGCGTATACGTGAGTATCGACCTGGATGTTGTTGCCTAAACGTTCTGCTTTATTTTCTTTGGTGTTTCGTTTAAGCTTTGGATCACCTCTGCGTATACGGGAGTATCGACCTGGTGGTTAAAGCCTAAACAACTTCAATTTATTTTTATTTTCTTATTTTGTTTAAACATTGGACTTTCTCTGCGTATACGGAAGTATCGACCTGATTGTTAATGTTTAAACATTCTGTTTTGTTTTCGCACATATCACAGTTGATGAAAGTTTAAAGGCATTACTTGAGTTAGTGTATTGCATGATGAGGGGATATGCTGAGATCGTGGGGTCCATAAGAATTTAGTGCAAAATTAATATACCTTAACGTATCGGTAAGCATTTCGAAAGTTTTTAGATTGAGCTTAAGAGGACAAATATATCGTCAATCTACGTGAATCGTTTGGAGCTTAAAATGATTAAAGCTTAACGATGCTTGTGATTTGTTTCATAAACTGATATGATCCTCTTACACAAACTCACAAAAATAGTGTTTGTATATATTTCATTTCTGCATTTCTTTTAATCTCAAAATCCAAAAAGATTTTAGTGTGTTTTAGCATAAAGTTTTGAAAAATTCAAAAAGATTTTCGACAACTGATGTTGAAGAGTGGATTTTCAAAATTCCAAGTGCTAAACTTGATGAACTAGAGGGTTGGGAGAATATGTTGAAAACTTTGAATGTCATATACAAATGTTTTGTAAGATTGAGGGGTTAGTTAATCAAGGTCATTCACTTGAACTTGATGTAACTATATAGATTGTTGAATGAATGGTTTCTACCAGTAAGTTTCTTAAATTTGAGTGTTATAAATTTGTGAAACTTATGTTGAGGTAGAGGATATGCAGGTTAACCAGGTTTCAAATCTTGAGCATATGAAGAATAGAGCCAGGAATTGATCCTGAATTTGTGAACCGATGAAAGCCAGACTACGATCCCAACAACTGAGTCTAAGGGGGAGTCTGAAGACGAGCTCAACGCAAGAGGAAGCGTGGATTCAAAGAGCCAGATAAATATTTTGGAGGAGCTTGTATACGGAAATCCAGGTGTCGATCCCAAAAGCACGGAAGCTTGACGAAAGGGGGAGCCTGAGGAAAGAGACTACCGAGGGAAGAGAAATGGAAGTTGAAAACAGATCCACGGGGGATTCTGTTCAAGATAGAGAAAGACAAGATGCTACGAGATTGACTGCGGCAATATCCAAGGGGGAGTCTGTTAGTGCATTATCTGTCTATCGCCTTCGTCAATCTAGTCCGTAGCAGAAACCGAAGAATTAAGCTTTTATTGTAATATCTAGTTAGAAAGGGCAAGGTGGCAAACTTGTAAATAAGGAGAAATCCTTATATTCCTTGTGCCTATAAATAGAGAGTTATGCCATAGTTTAGAGGACTTTTGCTCATTTGGAGATTTAGAAGCTTAGATTTTAGAGAGAGAAAGTCTAGAGAGAGAAAGTCTCTCCGTGTGATTCTCGGCTATTGTACACGACATATCATTCTATAGAATCACGTCATTTGTACGTTCTTGTGTGTTCGGTCACGTACGTTCACGGATTCCGCACGTCGAACGTCCGTTACGCAATCGAACGGTGTCAAAACCGGTCCTACAACAAACTATGGAGGTTTACATAGATGATATGGTGGTGAAATCCTTAAAAGCTGAGGATCACCTAAGAGACTTGGAGGAAGCATTTGATATCCTTGATAAATATAATATGAAGCTTAATCCTTCCAAATGTCACTTTGGTGTTAAAGCAGGTAAATTCTTAGGATATATGGTGACAAAGAGAGGCATTGAAGCTAGCCCGGAACAAATCAAAGCTATAGTGAACATCAAATCTCCGGCCAATGCTAAGGATGTTCAAAGGCTAACAGGCAGGATAGCAGCTTTGAACAGATTCATATCCAAATCCTCAGAGAAGTGTAAAGAATTCTATGATATCCTAAGGAAGAACAAGAAATTTGAGTGGGCTGAGAAGCATGAAAATGCTTTAAGAGCCCTCAAAGATTACGTATCCTCAGCCCCAACTTTGATGAAACCAGAAAAAGGCGATGTGCTATCCTTGTATCTTGCAGTATCCTCAAAAGCAGTAAGTGCGATCCTCGTTAAGGATCATCAAGGTACACAACATCCTGTCTATTATGTAAGTAAAAGTTTACTTGATGCCGAATCCAGGTATTCACACCTTGAAAAGCTTATTCTTGCATTAATTATGGCATCCACTAAGTTAAGACATAATTTTGAAACTCATGTTATCATTGTTAAAACTAATTTTCCAATTAAGAATGTCCTCAGGAAACCAGAGATGTCAGGAAGGATGGCTAAGTGGGCAGTAAAGCTGAGTGCATATGATATAAGATATGAGCCTTGGACAGCCATCAAATCCCAAGCATTAGCTGACTTTGTGGCTGATTTCAGTAGTGATTTACAAGAAGAAGCTGAGTTGGAAGTCCAGCAGCTAGAAGAGACTAAGGATCCTTGGATACTCTATACTGATGGATCCTCAAATGTCAAGGGCACAGGGCTTGGAAGACTACTAAAATCGCCACAGGGGGACATAATACCCCACTCTATAGCTTGTGAGTTCCAAACCACTAACAATGAGGCTGAGTATGAAGCCTTAATTGCTGGTTTGCAAATTGCAAAGCATATGGGGATCAGGTATCTTGAGGTACATGTAGATTCTTTGTTAATTACAAACCACTTTAATGGATCCTACGCTGTTAAAGGTGAAAAGCTAACTAAATATTTAGAGATAGTAAAAAAATTGGCACTCTCTTTTGTTTCCATCAGTTTGACACAGGTACCAAGGGAAGAAAATACAGAGGCCGATGCATTGGCAAACTTAGGATCATCCTTGAAGATCCCGGAGGATATCAAGATCCCTATTGTCCATATCCTAACCCCGGCTATCGAGGATCACGAGGCTATGGAGATAGGAGATGATTCTGCAATTATCCCCTGTGAGGATACTCAATCCCATTCAGGATCAGGATCATGGATTTCACCAATTATGAGATACTTACAACATGGAGAAATTCCTACAGGAGAAAACCCTAGGGCTTTCAAAGCTAAGGCATCTCAATTCTCAATTATAAATAGTATGTTGTATAGACGATCTCTTGCAGGACCATACTTGAGATGCATTGAGGATCCTGAAGTCCAAGAAGTTTTAGAAGACTTCCATGAAGGAGATTGTGGAAACCACACTGGGGGCAGGGCATTATTCTCGAGGATCCTGAGGACAGGATACTACTGGCCAACCATGAAGAGAGATGCTGTGGAGTATGCTAAGAGATGTGATCCTTGTCAGAGAAATAGCAATATCCTTCATCAACCAGCTGAATTATTGCATCCTATATCCTCCTCTTGGCCATTTATGAGATGGGGTATGGATATAGTTGGTAAGCTCCCTAAGGCACCTGGTGGAAAAGTGTTCATGCTAGCTATGACTGATTACTTCTCCAAGTGGATAGAAGCTGAAGCTTTTGCCCAAGTCAGAGAAAAGGAAGTTATATCCTTCATTAAAAGAAATATTATAACAAGATTTGGAATTCCTTCCGAGATTATATGTGATAATGGTTCCCAATTTATTGGGGGCAGAACTACTAACTTTTGTGACAGCTGGGGGATTAAGATGATAACATCAACACCAGTCCACCCACAAGCTAATGGTCAGGCAGAATCATCCAACAAGATCATCATCAACAATTTGAAGAAGAAGCTTGGATCCAAGAAAGGGAAATGGGCATAAGAACTACCGTATGTGCTTTGGGCTGATAGGACAACCCCCAAGAATGCTACTGGTCAAACACCATTCTCTTTGGTGTTTGGAGCAGAATCAGTGATCCCAACAGAAATGGTGGTTCCAACTGCAAGAACAAGTACCCGTGATCCTGAGGAGAATGATGAGAACTTGGCTCAAGACCTGGATACTATTGAAGAAATCAGGGATATGGCTAGGATAAGGATGGCCAGTTATCAGCAAAGAATGGCTGGTGCTTACAACAAAAATGTCAGGATCAGGAGGTTTCAAGTTGGAGATATGGTATTAAGGAAAACATTTCAGAATACCACCAATCCTGCTGATGGAAAATTGGCTCCAAAATGGGAAGGCCCTTATTTGATTGAAGCTGAAGCAGGAAAGGGGGCATATAGATTGCTAACCATGGAAGGTGATTTGCTACCAAGAGCTTGGAATGCTGTCCATTTAAAGAAATATTTCATGTGAGCAGGATCCTCATGGCATAAATGATCCTCACGATAGGGATATCCTTAAAGGATCCTCAAAGTATCGGTGATCCTTACTTAGGTAATATCCTAAACTTGAACTATTTCATTTCATTATTTTCTCATATAAGGATAAGGATCATGTATCCTTTATCCATCTCTCACGTGAGTTCAAGTTTTGAAAGTTCAGGTATCCTTAGCATAACGTTGGTTATCCGCAGAAGCAATCCGTCCTTTGGGTTTAACCCCAGTTATTCGGGCTTGACCCCAGTTCCGCCTGTAGCGCACGATGATCCTGGTATAGTTCAAGGCATTGGGACCAGTACTCGTTTTAGGGGCTGATAATTCCATTGTACTGGCTATGCTTAGGATCCTACGTATAATGGTAGACGTACCATACATCCGTTCATAAGGTTTCTAACGTTTTCACGTTAGCTAAGGTTTCTAACGTTTTCACGTTAGCAAAGGTTTTGGCATCTTCATGCCACTAAGTTTGGATAGTCGCCACTTAGGGCCATACTCCAGTTTACATACGATCCTTGGGCTTGTCCCCAGTTATCCTTGGGCTTGTCCCCAGTTATCCTTGGGCTTGTCCCCAGTTATCCTTGGGCTTGTCCCCAGTTGCTAATTTTTATCTTATATTGGCTTAGTCCCAAGTGATGCTCTATTTCAGGTTCTTGAAGATAGGCAACTAGGGATCCTTGATCCTTACTTTATTCTAAGGTTTATCTGATAGTTATCCTTATTAAGGTTAGGATCCTAACTTGGATCCTCAGGTATGATCCTTAACTATGTTTAATTATATTCATTATTTATTTGAATAACCCTTATACTTGACAACTGAACTTGTGATTCTTAAACCATATCACTTTTTAGAACTTATCGGTTATGGGATATGTGATCCTTGATCATATCCTAAACTTTCTGGATATCTTTTCTAATTTTTCAAGGCTTGATAAGTATAAACGGAATGAACATTACAACAGTTGGAGAGTAACATTTTAAAAAGGATAACAACACGAGATAAGCGACAAAAGGTTAAGCTTTTATTTATGAACAAAAGACTAACCCTTAAAAGGTTGTCAAAATTACCTACCCGAGCTTCTACCAGCAAAACGTGGCCCGTCCGCTGGGGTAGGTAAAGGGTGTCCATGATAATAAGTTCAAAGATAGTGCAGGAATATAAAGGCGGCACGATCACAATGGCTTCATCCCCCAAACAGAGGATCCCTCCACCAATTGCAATCCTGCCTATTGTCCAAAGGATCATACATGACCCTTAATCCTAAAACCTATTGTTCAAAGTACAAACCATTAAATTGTTCAACACCACAACCACAAAAAGCTAATACCAAATTTAAAAAATTGGGCTCCGGCTACGTCTAGAAATGTCCATCATTGCCCAATCAAGCAGCCTAAACCTTTGCTGCATCACCACCTCCGGCTCCACTTGCTTCACCAGCTTCATCCTTGCTTCCAGCCTCAATTGTCAGGATCTCTTCAGCCTCCTCTTCATCACCCAATTCAGCCAGCCTCGCTTTCCATTCTTCAATTTCCCAGCCGCTTTTGTTGAAGGCAGGATCCTGAGCTTCCAAGGCCATTTGCAGCTTGGTTTTGTACATTGCTATGGCGGCAGAAATTTTAGCATCATCTGTGATCTCCTGCCTTTCATAGTCAAAATTAACCAGCACCTTGGCCAACTCCTGTTTGGTATCCTGGAGTTCCTTCCGAAGATCAGCAAGTGCAAGATCCTTGAGCACGGCAACCTGCTGGAGGTCGGTAATCTTCTTATCCTGATCCTCACCATGGCCGACGTAATCCTCGATCTCAGGGAATTTCTGTAAAAAGGATAAAGGATAAGTTCAGAATTAAGTGATCCTCAGATCAGCAGGATATATCAGCAGGATATGTCAACAGAATATACAAGCAGAGACAATGATCCTTACATCATTGAAGTACTCGAGGAATTGGTGGCGAATTAGAGGCAAACCCTGCAAATCCTCAGCCTCGGAGGCCTTTCTCCTCTTGATTCCCTTTCCTTTGAGGGGTGCCTTGGGGATTGAGGCTGTCGGGCTGGTAGGAACCTTTCTTTTGGAGGATTTGACAGTGGTGAGATCGGTGACACTGAACCTTGAAGCAACTTTGGCAGATTTTCCAGCACCTACACAACCAAAACAAGATAAGTATCTTTTCTTAATGTACATTTAACTATTTATTTAAATTTTAAACAAGGATACTTACTTGACATGGTGACAGAGCCTGAGGATACCTCCTGAGAGTCTTGGGTTATGGTCTTAAAAGTTCTAGTTTCAGGGTCAAGGTTCCAGAAAGCAGCAAGCCTTTCCCTGGTTGCGGATGTTGTGATGAGATGTGAAACAGAGATAGCTGCATGACATAAGACAAAAGGGGTCAGTAATCCTTATAAAAACCAGACTACTTGGTGATCCTTCTCAGGATCCTCCGGCCTACCATGGGTGGACCATGTTTTTGGTAAATGCTCTCCGTTTAGAATGGAATTCCTTCTGACAAAGAAAAAGCGACGTTTCCAATCTTTGTCGTTCTTGGTAACTTTGAGAAGAGGATGATCTGCACCGGGTTTTCGCTTGAACAAATAACGATGGGAACCGAAGGTAGTAAGATCATACAGTTCCGCCAATTCTGACATTCCTAAATCAACGCCTTCCTGCTCAATGATCCTCTCCAGGGTATATAAAACCCTCCAAATCATCGGCATGGCTTGAATGTAAGATATGCCGGTCAGGGAAAAGAAGGATTGTGTGAATTCTGGGAAAGGATAGGTGTATCCTATAGTAAATGGTGTAGCTGGAAAGGCAACCCATGTTTCTGAAACATAGTCGCTAAGAACAGTGGGATCAAAGGGTTTAAAGAAGACACTCGCCGGAAAACAGTGACGGATTTTATCTACTTGTGCATCATTAAAACAACACCTTTCATTCGCTGAGTCCTTGATGATTTTTTGACTCTTCAAAGGGCTATCCTTCTTGTGATCCTTGCCCGGTGAGGTTCGGAGCATCATTCTCAAAGCGATGGTGTTAAAGAAAGAAAAACAGAGTAAGAAAGGTAGAAAGAGAAGAAAGAGATTGAGAATTTAAAGGGAGTTTCTTTCGAATTTGAATGCATAATGATCCTATCTATATCTCTATTTATAATTATGATTCTGCAGGATTGTCACTTCCGTGACGTCATGATCGCAACGGCTAGTTCAATTTTAACGGCTATATATCCGTTAGTTAGTTGCGGATAAGATCAAAGAAAATATAACTCGCTAATTTTACAAATTACTCCTTATATTTTGGGGGCAATTGTTAGGGGAGGATTTTCTAACAATTAGTGATCCTTACACGTTATCCTAATTAGTGATCCTTACTTCTGTAACAGGTGGTGATCCTCAGAAGAGCTGCAGTATCAGGATCATGGATCACTTTAAGGATCCTCGTACTAACGATTGTTTACTTATGTATTGTACTATCTCGCAGGTATAACGAGCTTGACCAAGTCTTGGCGACATTCCTGGAGAATATTCCTAAGCTATTCTGCACGTGCTTGACCAAAAATAGACATTGTGGAGAACGTGGAGGCTTGGCACGAAAGTCGGATAGTTAGTTTAGGTGGTTATTTCCATTTTAAAAAGGGAGTAACGAGCTAGTAGAAAACACTTAGTCATTTTCTCAGTTACACACACTCGCACAAACGCTCTTACAAGCTCTCGTTCAAACACTTAGCAATTTCATACACTTTTTACACATTCCACCGTAGTGATCCTTGTACCTAGCTCGTTACTATCCGAAGTTGTAAACATTCATTCATTTATTTGAGCTTGGTGATCGGTAGTTTCCATCACCCGGGGTTTTTTGTGCCGGAGATCAATTCTTGATCAAGGGCTTTTTCCCCGTATAAACCCTTGTGTTGTTTATGCAATATTGTATCGTAGTGATCCTCATCGCTGTTACACATTTCAAGCATCATTCCTCACAAAATCAGATTTGGTTGCATTATCCTTGTGTGATTTTTGACCAAAACAGGTATGATAAGAGAGGTTAAGTATCCAAGATGGTTAGCCAATGTGGTTGTTGTTCAAAAGAAAAATGGAAAGTGGAGGGTATGTGTCGATTTTACTGATTTAAACAAGGCATGTCCCAAGGATCCTTTCCGATTACCCCACATTGACTCCATGGTGGATGCTACTGCGGGTCATGAGTTGTTGACTTTTATGGATGCTTCATCTGGATTTCAACAAATTCAGATGGAACCATCTGATCAAGAGGATACAACCTTTCTGACCCCAACTGGTTTATATTGTTATATTGCTATGCCATTTGGACTAAGGAATGCAGGTGCTACTTATCAAAGGCTAGTCAATATGATGTTCAAGGAACAAATTGGACACACTATGGAATTCTATATAGATGACATGGTGGTTAAGTCCAAGAAAGCTGAGGATCACCTTAAAGACTTGGAGGAAGCATTCAATATCCTTGACAAATTTAATATGAAACTAAATCCTTCCAAGTGTCATTTTGGGGTTAAGGCAGGTAAATTCTTAGGCTATATGGTGACAAAGAGGGGCATTGAAGCAAGTCCAGAGCAAATCAAGGCTATTGTGAATATCAAATCTCCTGCCAATGCTAAGGATGTGCAAAGATTGAGAGGCAGGATCGCAGCCTTGAACATATTCATATCAAAATCCTCAGAAAAGTGCAAGGAATTTTACGACATCCTGAGGAAGAACAAGAAATTTGAATGGACTGAGAAGCATGAAAGTGCCCTCAAAGCTCTTAAGGATTACCTATCCTCAGCCCCTGCCTTGATGAAACCAGAAAAGGGGGACGTATTATCCTTATACTTAGCAGTATCCTCAAAAGCAGTAAGTGCGGTCCTTGTTAAGGATCACCAAGGTACACAACATCATGTTTATTATGTAAGTAAGAGTTTACTTGATGCCGAATCCAGGTATTCACACTTAGAGAAACTTATCCTTGCATTAATAATGGCATCTACTAAATTAAGACAATATTTTGAAACTCATGCCATTATTGTTAAGACTAATTTTCCAATTAAGAATGTTCTCAGGAAACCTGAAATGTCAGGAAGGATGGCTAAGTGGGCAGTGAAGCTTAGTGCATATGATATAAGATATGAACCAAGGACTGTCATCAAATCCCAAGCCTTAGCCGACTTTGTGGCAGATTTTAGTAGTGATTTGCAAAAGGAAGCTGAGTTAGAAGTCCAACAGCTTGAAGAAACTAAGGATCCTTGGATACTCTTCACTGATGGAGCCTCTAATGTAAAAGGAACAGGGCTTGGAATACTTCTAAAATCGCCACAGGGGGACATAATACCCCACTCCATAGCTTGTGAATTTCAAACTACCAACAATGAGGCTGAGTATGAAGCCTTGATAGCTGGTTTGAAAATTGCTAAGCATATAAGGATCAGGTATCTTGAGGTACATGTAGATTCTTTATTGATCACTAATCACTTTAATGGATCCTATGCTGTTAAAGGTGAAAAGCTAATCAAATATTTAGAGATAGTCAAAGAATTGGCACTCTCTTTTGTTTCCTTTAGTTTGACACAGATACCAAGGGAAGAGAATGCAGAGGCTGATGCATTAGCCAATCTAGGATCATCCTTGAAGATCCCGAAGGATATCAAGATCCCTATTATCCATATCTTGACCCCTGCTATCGAGGATCATGTAGCTATGGAGATAGGAGAAGATTCTGCAATCATCCCTAGTGATGATACTCAATCTCATTCAGGATCATGGATCCTTCCAATCATGAGATACATACAACATGGAGAGATTCCTACAGGAGAAAACCCTAGGGCTTTCAAGATTAAAGTATCTCAATTTAAAATATTGAATAATATGTTGTATAAACGATCTCTTGCAGGACCATATCTAAGATGCATTGAGGATCCTGAAATCCAAGAAGTCCTCAAGGATTTCCATGAAGGAGATTGTGGAAACCACACTGGGGGTAGGGCATTATTCTCAAGGATCCTGAGGACATGATACTATTGGCCCACTATGAAGAAGGATGCTGTGGAGTACGCCAAGAAGTGTGATCCTTGTCAGAGACACAGTAATATCCTTCACCAACCAGTAGAACTTTTGCATCCTATATCCTCTTCTTGGCCATTTATGAGGTGGGGAATGGATATAGTTGGTAAGCTTCCTAAGGCACCTGGTGGAAAAGTATTCATGCTTGCTATGACTGATTACTTCTCCAAGTGGATAGAGGCTGAAGCCTTTGCCCAAGTCAGAGAAAAGGAAGTTACATCCTTTATTAAAAGAAACATTATTACTAGATTTGGTATCCCTTCTGAAATTGTTTGTGATAATGGATCCCAATTTATTGGGAACAGAACTACTAACTTTTGTGACAGCAGGGGGATTAAGATGATAACATCAACACCAGTCCACCCACAAGCTAATGGTCAGGCAGAATCATCCAACAAGATCATCATCAACAATTTGAAGAAGAAGCTTGGATCCAAGAAAGGAAAATGGGCAGAAGAACTACCTTATGTGCTTTGGGCTGATAGGACAACTCCCAAGAACGCTACTGGCCAAACTCCATTTTCTTTGGTATTTGGGGCAGAATCAGTGATCCCTATAGAGATGGTGGTTCCAACTGCAAGAACAAGCGTTCGTGATCCTGAAGAAAATGCTGAAAACTTGGTTCAAGACTTGGATACTATAGAAGAAATCAGGCATTTGGCAAGGATAAGGATGGCTAGTTATCAACATAGGATGGCTGGAGCCTACAACAAAAATGTCAGGATCAGGAAATTCCAAGTTGGTGATATGGTATTAAGGAAAGCATTTCAGAATACCACCAATCCTGCTGATGGAAAGTTGGCACCAAAATGGGAAGGCCCTTATTTGATTGAAGCTGAAGCAGGAAAGGGGGCATATCGATTGCTAACAATGGAAGGTGATTTGCTACCAAGAGCTTGGAATGCTGTTCATTTGAAGAAATATTTCATGTGACAAGGATCCATGATCCTTACATGACGAGTATCCTTGAAGGATCCTTACAGAACAGAAGATCCTCATTTTGGTAACATTCTAATCTCAAACTATTTCATTCTTTTATTCTCTTATATAAGGATAAGGATCCTGCGTCCTTTATCCTCCTTTCACTTGATTCTGAGTTTTGAAGGTTCAGGTATCCTTAGCTAAGGATTGAATATCCACAGAAGTATCCAGTTATTTGGGCTTGACCCCAGTTTGGGCCTGTCCCCAGTTTCGCCAGTAGCGCACGATGATCCTGGTATAGTTCATGGCAATGGGACCAGTACTCGCTTTAGGGGCTGACAATTTCATTGTACTGGCTATATTCAGGATCCTACGTATAATGGTAGACGTACCATACATCCGTTCCTAAGGTTTCTAACATTTTCACGTTAGTTATGGTTTTGGCATTTTAATGTCACTAAGTTTGGATAGTCGCCAGTGAGGGCCATACTCCAGTTTACACACGATCCTTTGGGCTTGTCCCCAGTTATCCTTTGGGCTTGTCCCCAGTTATCCTTTGGGCTTGTCCCCAGTTATCCTTTGGGCTTGTCCCCAGTATATTGGGCTTGTCCCCAGAATTGTTGGGCTTGTCCCCAGTTACTAACTCTTATCTTATAGTTGGCTTAGTCCCAAGTTGTATCCTATTTCAGGTTTTTGGAGATAAACGACCAAGGATCCTTGATCCTTACCTTCTACTAAGGTTTGTCTTTTGGTTATCCTTTGGGCTTGTCCCTAGTGTTAAAGGTTAGGATCCTAATTTGGATTCTCAGGTATGATCCATAACTATTTTGATTTTATTCATTATTCATTTGAGTAACCCTTATCCTTTGACAACTGAACTTATGATCCTTAAACTGTATTACTTTACAGAACTTATCGGCTATAGGATATGTGATCCTTGATCATATCCTAAACTTTTTGAGGATATTTATTAAATTTTTCCTTTACTTGATAAGTTTAGACAAAATGAATATCACAACAATTGGAAAGTAAAGTACTAACAAGGATAGCAACACGGGAGATAGCCAAAAAGTTAAAGTTATTTTATTCACAAAACATTAAACCCTTTAAGGTTGTCAAAATTGCCAACCCACATTTCTACCAGCAAAACGTGGCCCGTCCACATGGGTTGGCAAAGGGTGTCCATTGTTTACGGGTCTTTGTAGTGCAGGAAATAAAAGACGGAAGGATAACGAGTGGCTTCATCCCCCAAACAGAGGATCCATCCACCACCCATTATCCTGCCTATTGTTCAAGGATCCATGATCCTTCACCCTAGTAACTATTGTTCAAGATACAACCCATCATTGTTTAACAAAAACATCATAACCAAACAACCAAACTTAAAAAATGGGCTCCGGCTACGTCTAGAAATGTCCTTCATCGCCCATCCATGCAACTTACACCTTGGCTGCATCACCATCTCCTCCAGCTCCACTTGCTTCTCCACCATGATCCTTGCCACTGCCACCAGCCTCGATTGCCAAAACCTCATCAGCCTCTTCTTCGTCCTCCAACTCAGCCAGCCTAGCCTTCCAGCCCTCTATGTCCCAGTTGCTCCTGTCAAAGTTAGGATCCTGAGCTTCTTAGGCCATCTGCAACTTGGTCTTGTACATGGCAATGGCAGCGGAGACTTTGGCATCTTGCATGATCTCATGCTTCTCGTAGTCAGCATTGATCTGAGCTGCAACCGCCTGAGTTTTGGCATCATTGAGGTCCTTTTCGAGGGAGGCAATCTTGTGATCCTTGAGCACTGCCACTTTTTGGAGGTCAGAATATTTCTCCTCAATCTCTTCAACGTTCCCAACATAGTCCTCAATTTCAGCAAATTTCTGCAAAGAAGATAATGCAAAGTTCAGAATCACGTGATCCTCAAGTGGGCAGGATAATTAAGCAAAGTCAGTGATCCTTACCTCAGCAAAGTACTCGAGGAACTGATGGCGGATCAGAGGCAAGCCTTCTAGATTGTGAGCTTCAGAGGTCTTCCTTTTCTTTCCACCTCTTCCCTTTGAAGTGGTTGCCTTGGGGATCGTGACAGCTGGGCTGGCAGCAAGCTTCTTCTTTGAGGATCGGACAGTGTCAAGGTCAGTGACACTGAATTTGGAGGCAGATCTTGAATATTTTCCAGCGCCTACACATCCAAAACAGATAAGTATCCTTATTTCATTTCAATTTAAGCATTTAATTACATATAAACAGGATACTTACTCGACATAGTGACAGAACCTGAGGATACTTCTTGAGAATCCTGGGTATTTGTTTTAAATGACCTTCTTGCAGGATCAAGTCTCCGGAAAGCGGCAAGCCTTTCCTGTGTTGCAGGTGTTGTGATGAGGTGTGCGACAGTAATAACTGCAAAATAGAAACAAAAGGACGTTAGTGATCCTCAGCAAAGACAAGGTTATACCGTGATCCTTTTCAGGATCCTCTATCCTACCATGGGTGGTCCATTTTCTAGGCAGATCCTTTCCATCAGGGATGGAATCCCTTCTGACAAAGAAGAATCGCCGTTTCCAGTTAGTGTCATTCTTAGTGGCTTTGAAGATGGGATGTTCTTCACCAGGCTTATGTTTGAGTAGATATCGGTGGGATCCATGGCTAACGAGGTCATACATCTCAGCAAACTCCGACATTCCTAGGTCAATTCCTTCATGTTCAATGATCCTTTCAAGGGTATATAAGACCCTCCAGATCATTGGCATCGCTTGTGTTAGGGGTCATTTTCTTAACATACGTATCTTGACCAATATCCTGCCTTTGTTTGTTTATTTGTGACCAGGATGTTGGAAGAGGATATTGCTAACATCTTGGGCGATATCCTGAGGTTTATAGAATTAACCACGTGCAGGTTAAAGGCTGAGACTTGCTAACAGTCAAGAGGACTTCTTCTCCTCAAGACTCGGACGAGTTTGTTGAAGGAGAGACGTTGAGCCCGAGAGACCAGGTCTACAACGTTCGATGAAGGAATATTCGGTGGATCCCGGAACTTTAGGATAGTCTGTTATTTTATCTTTACTATAAATAGATGAGGTCGGATCAGTTTAAGTCACACAATCTCCACTTACACTCTCGCATACTTTCACTTTCTAGCTCATTGCAAACACCACACTTGTATTCAAATTTCGTTGTAACACTTAGTCGATCCGCACCACATCCTGCACTGTATCCTGATATTTGAAGCAATAGAAGAACAAGGCAGTTGCGATTGTCAGCTCCCGAGGTTTTATGCCGGCGATCTAGATTGATCAAGGGCTTTCCTCGTACACCTCGTGTCATTTACTTTACTTTTGCTCATAGTTTGATCTTAGATACAGCTCTATATCCTGAGCCGTATACTGAATACTGATTTTCTAAACAACTTAACAAGCACATTTTTAATTTACTTTCTAGCACACTATCTCACTTTACTAATTTGATCACTTAATTGCTTTGGTAATTTTTGACCAAAACAATTTGGCGCCCACCGTGGGGCAAGTGGTGCTCTCTTTACTAAGAATTTTTGTGAAATCGCTAATCGGTTTTTTATTTTCAAAACTTTTTGCCACATTGTCCATAATGGCCTCAAGATCAAACATGAGTTCCTCTACTGTGTCTGCTATGACTTCTGCTACTGCCGGTCTGGTGCTTCCACCACCTCCTCCAAGGATGCCAGCCTCTACACGACCTCATGATATTATCCCTACTCGCAGTGTTCAGGAATCTGTTCCCGTTCTAGCTTCTAATGATGAAATTCTCACTTTATTTGGAAGTGTGCAGGAACAAATGAGGCAGCAACAGGAAACAAACCAAATGCTTTTAAGGGAAATACAACTCCTGAAGTCAGGCTCGAGCAGATCTGCTGAGGACAATGTCACTCCATTACACCCTAGAGCGTTGAACTTCAGTTCAGCTGTGTATACTGAGGATAACAGGGGGAATATCGTGCCCAGCCTTCCTCAGAATCATACTCCTGAAATACCCTCCTCGGTCAGGATGTCAACCATGAGGAGCTCAGGATATGCTTCAGGATATGGGCAAAATCCTCCAACGGGTAACGTGTCGAATAATAATAATACTTATGCTACTAACAATAGTGGATCTTTGCAGGATACAGGTGTGACATCAGCACTCACTAGGGAACTTCAAAAGTTGAAGGACATTATATCCAGTGTACCTGGGGTAGTCCAGCCGATCCCGGAAGTGTCCCAAGATAGCCATAAGATATCTCGTTTTGCACATCCTATCTGTGATGCTGAGATCCCAAAGAGATTTTAAACTCCCAACATGAAGCTTTACGACGGAACTACGGATCCTGAGGAGCATATTGCTCAGTATAGGGAAAGAATGGAGATTAACCCTATCCCTCCGGAGCTCAAGGAAGCGTGCTTGTGCAAGGGATTTGGTTCTACCTTAACAGGATCAGCCTTAAAATGGCTGTTAAATGTTCCTCCACACTCAATTACTTCGTTTGCTCATTTGGTTAATTTATTTAACAGTCAATTTTCTTGTAGTCGGAGTTTTGAGAAACTAACCAGTGATCTTTACAGGATAACTCAAGGGCCTCAGGAATCCTTGAGGGATTATGTGAAAAAATTCAGTCGAGAATCCTTGGATATCCCACATCTTGATGTTGCAACAGCTGTGCAAGCTTTCAAGATGGGATTACAAAAGGATTCTCAGTTTTATCAGGATCTTGTAATGAATCCCTGCAGCAATCTCGACGAAGCTCGTAACAGGGCTTTGAGATATATCCGTCTGGAGGATGACAGGAAGATGCAAGAAAGGATGAACTCATCTAACACTTATGAGTCAACTAACAGGAAGTCAGAATCCTCATTCAAATCATATCGGCCTAAGCCATATGGCAGAAATGATAACAAGAGAGTGAATGCTGTCGAAGATGAGGATCCTGAAGAGTATCCTGAGATGTCTGAATATTGCTTTTCTGTTAACATTCCCGAATTGATGTATGCCATGCAGGGTCTAGGAGACAAGGCTAGGTGGCCTCGAACGAATCAACAAAAGGCTGACTGGAAAGATAAGTCATAATGGTGTGCTTTCCACGAAGATTTCGGACATGTAACCGAGGATTGCATTGCTCTAAGGAAAGAAATAAGCTATCTTCTAAGTAAGGGATATCTGAAAGATCTCTTAGGAAGAAAGAAGAATAAGGGTCAGGATACTGAGAAGGATCCTGAGCGAGCAGCATCACCCCCCGCCGATGCCAAGATAATCAACTTCATTTTGGGAGGATCCGACATTTGTGGGACCTCGTATTCGGCAGCAAAGAGACATGCAAGGGAAGCTAAGGTCGAAAGGGGAGACAAACCTGTCAGGATGACTACCCTCACAACTGACAAAGTGATCACTTTTGATGCAGATGACAGGGATACTGTCCAGGATCCTCACCATGATGCTCTGGTAATAACGTTATATGTGGCTAACCATTTTGTACGCAGGATACTGGTTGATAATGGCAGCTCCGTCAACATAATCCAACTAGAGACTCTGAAGAGAATGAATGTGTCTCCAATGGATATTACTTCGAAGTCTACCGTGCTTGTTGGGTTCAGTGGAGAGGCTAGAAATACGGTGGGAGAGATAAAGTTGCCAGTATACGTTGAAGGAGTCAACTCGATACAACGTTTCTGTGTGATGGATTCTCTATCCTGCTATAACATCACACTGGGAAGACCGTGGATTCACGATATGAAGGCCGTGCCATCAACATATCACCAATGCATCAAGATACCTACCCCTTGGGGAGTTGTCAAAGTTGATAGTGATCAGCAGGAGGCGAAAGAATGCTACTCATCCTCGATGAAACCTTCAACCAAACCTAGTGCAGCATAGCAATTAAAGACGCGGGCCCAGGATATCGTGGAGGATCCGGAGCAGGATGTGAAGAAAATTATCCTAGACCAGGATAATCCTGATATTTCGGTGCTCGTGGGAACCAATATCCCTCAGGATATTGAAGAGCAATTAATTAACTTTTTAAAATGCAGGATGTCAACGTTTGCATGGAAGCATGAGGATATGACAGGCATATCCAAAGATATTATCACTCACAAGCTTGGAATTGATAAATCATTCAAGCCTGTGCAACAAAAAAGAAGGAAGTTTGCTCCTGAGCGGAACCCGATTATCCAGGAGGAAGTTGAAAGATTATTAAAGTCCAGAATGATCAGAGAGGTTAAGTTCCCAAGGTGGCTAGCAAACGTGGTTGTAGTACAGAAGAAGAATGGGAAATGGAGAGTTTGTATAGACTACACAGACTTGAACAAAGCTTGTCCTAAAGACCCATTTCCTCTTCCCCACATTGATGCAATGGTAGATGCCACTGCCGGGCATGAAATGCTGACCTTCATGGACGCATCTTCAGGATTTCAACAGATCCAAATGGAGCCTTCTGACCAGGAGGATACTGCCTTCATGACATCAACAGGTATTTATTGTTATACAGCTATGCCTTTTGGTTTGAAAAATGCAGGTGCAACATACCAAAGATTAGTAAACATGATGTTCAAAGACAAACTGGGGGACACCATGGAGGTATATATCGATGATATGGTGGTGAAATCTAAAAAGGCTGAGGATCACCTCCAGGATATCGGGGGAGCATTTGATATCCTGGATCAATACAACATGAAGCTGAATCCTGCTAAATGCCATTTCGGAGTGGGGGCAGGAAAGTTTCTTGGATATATGGTGACAAAAAAGGGGATAGAAGCAAGCCCAGAACAGATCAAAGCTATCCTGGATATAAAATCACCCTCAAATATGAAGGACGTACAAAGATTGACAGGCCGAGTAGCAGCTTTAAACAGGTTTATCTCAAGATCCTCAGAGAAATGCAAAGACTTTTATGATATCCTGAAGAAGAACAAAAGATTCGAATGGGGGGAGAAGCATGAAGCAGCATTGCAGGATTTGAAACGATATCTATCAACCGCACCTCTATTGATGAAGCCTGAGAATGGTGAACCACTATCCCTATACCTTGCTGTATCAGGGAATGCTGTAAGTGCCGTTCTTATAAAAGACCATGAAGGTCAGCAATATCCTGTTTATTATGTTAGTAAAAGTTTATTAGATGCTGAAACTAGGTACTCTCACTTAGAAAAATTGATACTAGCATTAATAATGGCATCAACGAAACTTAGGCATTATTTCGAGACACATAGGATACATGTTAAAACAAATTATCCTGTCAAAAATGTGCTTAGGAAACCAGAGATGTCAGGCAGGATGGCCAAGTGGTCAGTAAAGTTAAGTGCTTATGATTTAGTATATGAACCTAGAAATGCCATAAAATCTCAGGCTTTAGCTGACTTTGTGGCTGACTTTAGTAGTGACATTCAGGACGAGGTAGACCTAGAAGTTCAACAGTTAGGAGAATCCTCAGGATCCTGGACATTATATACTGACGGTGCATCTAATGTAAGAGGAGTAGGATTAGGAATACTACTAAAATCGCCACAGGGGGACATATTACCCCAGGCTATTAGGTGTGAATTTCCTGCTACTAATAATGAAGCAGAGTATGAGGCTTTAATTGCAGGATTAGAGTTGGCTAAGAGCATGAGTATCAAAAATTTGCAAGTATATGTTGACTCTTTGTTAATTACTAACCATTTTAATGGATCCTATGCAGTTAAGGGTGAGAAATTAATCGAATATCTCGATATTCTCAAAAAATTAGCAGGATATTTCGATGTTTTTATACTTGAACAGGTACCAAGGGAGGATAATGCTGAAGCGGATGCCTTAGCAAATTTGGGATCATCGATCAGGATACCTGAAGGGAAGCAAATACCAATATTACATGTCTTATATCCTGCAACGAATCCTCAGGATAAAGAAGTAGCTGGTATTCAGGATCCTGGAGCAGAACATCCTGAAGAGGATCCTAAATCCTGGACGGCTCCAATCATGAGATATCTCAAAGAAGAACACATCCCTGAAAATGAGAATCCTAAGGCATTTAGGATGAAGGTATCACGATTCACTATTATAAATAATATTTTATACAAGAAATCTCTTACAGGACCGTATTTGAGATACTTAGAGGATCCTGAAGCCAAAGAAGTACTTCAGAATATACATGAAGGGGATTGTGGTAACCATGCTGGGGGCAGGTCGTTATTCTCAAAAGTGTTAAGGACAGGATATTATTGGCCAACAATGAGAAAAGATGCTGCAGAGTATGTTCGAAGATGTGACGCATGTCAAAGACATAGTAACATACTGCATCAGCCGGCTGAACCATTATATCCTATTGTTTCCCCTTGGCCATTTATGAAGTGGGGTATGGATATAGTGGGAAAGCTACCAAAAGCTCCGGGAGGAAAAGTCTTTATGCTAGCAATGACGGATTATTTCTCTAAGTGGGTTGAAGCAGAAGCGTTTGTTCAAGTTAGAGACCAAGAAGTGGTATCCTTCATCAAGCGGAATATCCTGACCAGATTCGGAGTACCAGCCGAGATAATCTATGACAATGGTTCTCAGTTTATAAGTAAGAGGACTACTGACTTTTGTAAGAGTTGGGGAATCAAAATGATTACATCTACTCCGGTACATCCTCAAGCAAATGGACAAGCAGAATCCTCAAACAAGATAATTGTCAATAACTTAAAGAAAAGGCTTGGAGCCAAAAAGGAAGATGGGCAGAAGAATTACCCTTTGTTTTATGGGCTGATAGGACAACGGTAAAGAATGCAACAGGCCAAACCCCATTTTCGTTGGTGTTTGGAACAGAAGCAATGATTCCAACGGAAATGACAATACCTACGCAAGATCTACCTTAAGTGATCCTGAGCAGAATCCTGAAGCCTTGAGTCAGGATTTAGACACTATAGATGAAAAGAGAAATGCGGCAAGATTAAGGATGGCAGCATAGCAACAGAGAATATCCAGAGCATATAACAAGAATATTAGAACCAGAAGATTTAAGGTTGGAGATTGGGTATTAAGAAAGGCTTTTCAGAATACTACTAATCCTGCCGATGGCAAGTTAGCTCCAAAATGGGAAGGACCATATGAAGTTGAATCAGAAGCAGGAAAAGGAGCATACAGACTCAAGAATATGGAGGGGGATATGCTACCGAGGTCTTGGAATGCTATACACCTTAAGCTCTATTTCAAGTGAGTTTAGAATTTAATTTCTAGCTCAGAATGGTATGGATTCTATTTTTTTAAATATGTTTGTTTTAATTTGTTATTTGCAACCCAATACTGAATTAAGCATCGGAGGGGTGTTAGCCAAGCTAACACCCACCTTAGTTTACAATTGTTTTGCAAGATATGTTTCAGGATATAGCTCCAGGATATGTACTCAGGATAACTCAGAAGATTAGAGGATTGGCCCCCTCTCTCACGTTTAAGGGATACTGATCCCTTCACAGGTTTAAAGGTATTCACCTTTCTTCCGAATTGGGTTTAAACACCCCGCCTGGAGCGCAAGTTATTCAGGGATAGTTCAAGGTGGCGGGACCAGTCCATGTAAAAGTGGCTGACAATTTCGTTACTGTTGGCTATATCCTAAATCCTAAAGGTATATGAGGATTGATCACCCTCTCTCACGAAAGGGTATTTTCATACTCTCTAAGGTTTAAAGGTTTTCACCTTTCTAAGTCTTGGAGTTTATACACTCCCGCCTGTAGCGCATGAAAATTTGGGATTTTCCCCAGGATACAAGGGATTTATCTCCAGTACATCCTTGGATTTTGCCCTTGGGATTTAAAAAATTGCCTATGGAAACTGACATTCAGAAGATTTCTAAAGTATTTGAAGACATTGTACACAGGGGACATTCCCACCAAGGTGGTGGTGTAAAGCTGAAAGAATGAGGTTTGGAACTAATGCACTAAGTACCTTGCACAGGGGACATCTTCATTTGAAGAGTTGCAAAGGGATTGAAGTTTGGTAATAGGTTTATACCCTATTTCTGGTATGATCTTTCCTTTGTAAACATTGTCTAAGTTTTTAGTGACATTATATTTTATAAAAGGATAAATATCCTGATATATTCTCAAAGTCTTTTTTAGAATATTTGATTAGGGTGTTTGAAACTAGTGTTGGTTTGGAACTTTGATCATTTAAATATTATCGAAACTTGGCTTTGAAAAGATAGACTGTTTTTCACACTCTAAAGAAATTTTTACAAAGTTGAAGGAACGTTTGGAAGTTCTATCTAATAAAAGGCTTTTGCAGTATATCGCTGAGCATACTGATCAGGATATTTTATAAGATAACAATACAAAATCTTTACAAAGCTAAGAGTCACACTAAGTAATGCAAGGTAACAGAAAATAAGTCAAAAGATAGTTATATTATTAACAAGTCAAAAGTTGTGCTTTTGGTTTCACCTAAAACCAAGGCCCATCCGCCAAAAGCACGATCAGTTTTTACCATATTTGTGTAACGGTTGCAGGGTATATCTCAAAACAGGACCTGTCCACCTACAACCGTTATCACATTCAAAACAAGTTATACTAATTGATGACCAAGGGCTTCGTCCTAAAACCTAGGACCCATCCACCTTTGGTCATCACATTGTTTTAGTGCAGGAAATGTAAATTGTTCAAAGACAGGAAAAGTAAATTGTTTATGCAACCACAACCATGAAATTAAAAAGTGGGCTCCGGCCTTGGCACGTATATCCATCATCGCCCACTCCGCTGCCTAAGGGGCAACACCCTCTTGAACAGCAACCTCTTTCCCGGCATCCATACCAGCATCATCCTCGGGATTCTTCTCAGTATCCGTAGCAGCATCCTTTTCACCAGCATTCTTTCCAGCATTTGCCCCAGCATTCTCAGAAGCATCCTTTGAAGCGCTAGCATCCATTGCTTTGGCAGACTCTTCCGCAGCAGATTTGACAGGAGGCTCCACAGGATTTCCCCCGAGATCTCTTAACTTCATCTCCCAGACCTTGATGTTCCAAGAAGGGCATTGCAAACCCAAAGCCATTGCCTCGTAAGCCATTTTCAGCCTGGCCTGGAGAAGGGAGATCACGACGGAATTCTTGAGGCTTTCTCGGTATGAAGCCATGGCATGTTCGTGTTGGAGTTGGGCTGCGTCAGACTTGGCTTGAGCCTCTTGGGTAATCTTTTGGATGGCAGCTTGGTGATCCTGAGTCATAGACTTATACTTAACTTCATAGTGTTCCGATTTAGCGGTGGCAATTGCTGCTTGGTCTGCAATGGTGGCCTTGGCCTTTTTCAGCTGGCTTTCAAGCATGACATTGGAGTCACATGCGTCCTCGTAAAGGAAGACCAGGCGTTCAAGGCCCTGCAAGGTGATACCACAGGCATTGTTCTAAATAAACATTTCTATTAAGTATATGATGCAGGATACAAATCAGGATACCAACCTGGTTAAGGAAGCCGGTCATAGATGTGCTGGATTCTGTGAACCCGTGGTTCTCGAATGGGAAAACATGTGGTGGAGCAGAGGGTTCGACTTCGTTTCTTTTCCGGGAGCTGGAGGCCCGGGTCCGGGATGCAGGGGGAGCTTTGGGAGCAGCGGAGGTCTTCGAACTGGTGAGTTTTGGGGTAACGGATGATTTCGGATTAGATTCTTGTTGGGCAGGCTCAAGGCTGGAATAACTATCCAGTTCATCGAGTTGGAAGCCTTCGAGGTTAATAACTGGCACTGCACAAGGGAAGATGTTTTGAACTTGTTATGTTACTGTACAATAAAATAATAATCAATTCCTGAAATTATACTTACCAGACATGTTGGAACTTGATCTTTGACTTGAGCTTGTGAGTAACAGGTTAAAGGTTCTTTCACCCTCTGGAAGCTTGTAGATCTCTTCTATCCTCCCTTTCGATTCAGCACTAGGAGCTAGTTCTTTAAAGTTTGCTGCAAGAAAAGAAACAAAAATATCAGGATGATGGTTCAGGATAAAGGTTTGGGATATGAGTGGGGATACTCCTAAAACCCTAAGTACTACCAGAAGTCAACCATCTTTTAGGGAGGTCAAAACCCTTATCGATGGAGTCTCTTTTCACAAAGAAAAACTTTCTTGTCCATTTATTCTCATTCTTGGTAGCCTTGAGAATGAGGGGGTTGCTAGAGATGGAAAAGAGGAGAAACCGGCTGGAACCATGTGACCTTAGACGGTAGGCCATCGGAAGGTCTTCAATGCATAGATCAGGCATATGGCGAGCCTTAATCTGCTCCAGAGTAATTAACACACGCCAAACCATAGGCATGATTTGGGCAAAACTAAGACCGGTAAGCTCAAAGAAGCGGGATATGAAGGGAGAAAATGGATATTGAAGCCCTAATGAAAAAGGATATACGAAGAAGCAAACCCATTCGTCGGAGCAAAAATCCGACCGGACCTCTCGGTCGAATGGACGGAAGATTGTCCCGACGGGAAAGGCACCGGAAGATCGTAGGGCTGCGATGTCGGAATTGTCAAAGGAACACACCTCTTTAGAAGGATTCTGAAGCAAGTTTTGTTTGTGGAAGGGAGAAACCGAGTCCGCCACTTGCGATCTGGTACGAGTCGCTATGAAAGAACACAGTCGGAGAAAAGAGGAATTAAAACAAGGAAAATAGAAAGGGTAGAGAGGAAAATACCTGGTGTCCACTTGAAGATAAGGATAACTATGATAAGGAGTCCCTCGGTTAATATAGGATGAATATAGGGGGGTAAAGAGTAAATAATGCTTTGGAAGTTGCACCGCTGTCATTTCAAGAGTCTAGTCATATTAATTTCCTTAATTTATGAGGCGAAACTTTTGAAATATATCCGTTGGATTGGTATCCCAACCGATATATTTGGGGACAATTGTTAGGGGTCATTTTCTTAACATACGTATCCTGACCAATATCTTGCCTTTGTTTGTTTATTTGTGACCGGGATGTTGGAAGAGGATATTGCTAACATATTGGGCGATATCCTGAGGTTTATAGAATTAACCACGTGCAGGTTAAAGGCTGAGAGTTGCTAACGGTCAAGAGGACTTCTTCTCCTCAAGACTCGGACGAGTTTGTTGAAGGAGAGACGTTGAGCCCGAGAGACCAGGTCTACAACGTTCGATGAAGGAATATTCGGTGGATCCCGGAACTTTAGGATAGTTTGTTATTTTATCTTTACTATAAATAGATGAGGTCGGATCAGTTTAAGTCACACAATCTCCACTTACACTCTCGCATACTTTCACTTACTAGCTCATTGCAAACACCACACTTGTATTCAAATTTCGTTGTAACACTTAGTCGATCCGCACCACATCCTGCACTGTATCCTGATATTTGAAGCAATAGAAGAACAAGGCAGATGCGATTGTCAGCTCCCGAGGTTTTATGCCGGCGATCTAGATTGATCAAGGGCTTTCCTCGTACACCTCGTGTCATTTACTTTACTTTTGCTCATAGTTTGATCTTAGATACAGCTCCATATCCTGAGCCGTATACTGAATACTGATTTTCTAAACAACTTAACAAGCACATTTTTAACTTAACAACCAAAACAGCTTGAATGTAGGAGATGCCGGTGAGAGAGAAAAAGGATTGGGTGTAGTCTGGAAAAGGATACGAGTATCCTATTGTGAATGGTGTGACCGGAAAAGCTACCCAGGTTTCAGAAATATAATCACTGAGAACGGTGGGATCAAATGGTTTGAAATCAGTGTTTGCCGGAAAGCAATGTCAGATCCTGTCTATCTGTGGATCACTAAAGCAGCATCTTTCTTTCGCCGAATCTTTGATGATCCCCTGGCTCTTAATAGGACTGTCTTTTGTGTGATCCTTAGCCGGAGAGGATCTTAGCAACATCTTGGTCATGATGGTAGAGAAGAAGATGAACAGAGAAAGAAAACGTAAAGGGAGAAGAGGAAGAGAGATACCTGCTTGATCTTTGAATGTGGATTTAAAGGGAGTCTCTCTTGAATTTAAATGCAAATTGATCTCTATCCCTAACTTCAATTTATAATGATGATTTTGCAGGATAGTCACCTCAATGACGTCATGCTCGTAACGGCTAGTCCGACTACAACGGCTAGTTATCCGTTGATTCGTTGCGGATAAGAACAGAAAATATAACTCGTTATTTACATTTTTACTCCTTATATTTTGGGGGCAATTGTTAGGGGAGGATATCTCAATGATCAGTGATCCTCAATTACTGTTGGGTTTGGTGATCCTCACTTCTGTTTGAATTAGTGATCCTCAGAAGTATTACAGGATCAGGATCATGGATCATCGTAAGGATCCTTATACTAACGATTGTCTGCTTTGAATGTAATGTTGTTTTGCAGGAGTACGAGCTTGGACTTGGTCTTGGCGATATTCCTGGAGCATATTCCATATTTATTCCGCATGTGCATGGCTGAAATGGACGCTGTGGAGGTCGTGGAGGACTTGCACCATTTGCGGAATGTTTGTTAGCTTAGATATTTTCCATTTTTAAAAGGGATAGCGAGCTAAATAGAAAACACTTGGCTATTTTTTAGCTTAACACATACACTCACAACTGCTCTCACCAGCTCTTAACAATTCACTTGGCGATTACACACTTTTTTGCACGTTACACTATAGTGATCCTTGTAATTAGCTCGCTATTATCCGAAGTTGTAATACATTTCTTGTTTAATCTGAGTTGGTGATCGGTAGTTTCCATCACCCGAGGTTTTTTATGCCGGAGATCATTCATTGATCAAGGGCTTTTTCCTCGTATAAATCTTTGTGTCACTTGTTCATTACATTTCAGAGTGATCCTTAGTGTTGTTCATTGATTCAAGCATCATACATCACAACAGAAAGTTTGGTTGCATTATCATTGCTTGATTTTTGACCAAAACAGTGAATACCTTTAAACCTTTGAAGGGATTAGGATCCCTTAAACGTGAGAGAGGGGGCCAATCCTCTAATCTTTCGAAGTATCCTGAGTGTGCATCCTGGAGCTATATCCCTAAGCATATACTGCAAAACAATCGTAAGCTAAGGTGGGCGTTAGCCTGGCTAACACCCCTCCGATGCTTAAGTCAGTAATGGGTTCAAAATAATAAATAATATTAAACATACTAAAAGAGATAAAATTCATACCATCTTGAGTTAGAAATTAAATTCCTAACTCACTTGAAATAGAGCTTCAGATGTATAGCATTCCAGGATCTTGGTAGCATATCCCCCTCCGTATTCTTGAGTCGGTATGCTCCTTTCCCTGATTCTGATTCAATCTCATAGGGTCCTTCCCATTTTGGGGCCAGCTTTTAGTCAGCAGGATTAGTAGTATTCTGAAAGGCTTTTCTTAATACCCAATCTCCAACCTGGAACCTTCTAGTCCTTATATTCTTGTTATATACCTTAGATATCCTTTGTTGATATGCTGCCATCCTTAGCCTTGCTGCATCTCTTGTCTCATCAATAGTATCCAATTCCTGGCATAGGATTTCAGGATTCTGCTTAGGATCCCGGAGGTTAGATCTTACTGTAGGTATTACCATTTCTGTCGGGATCACCGCTTCTGCTCCAAATACCAAGGAAAACGGGGTTTGGCCAGTTGCATTTTTCACCGTCGTCCTATCAGCCCACAAAACAAAGGATAGCTCTTCTGCCCATCTTCCTTTTTTGGCTCCTAGTCTCTTTTTGAGGTTGCTGACAATTATCTTGTTTGAGGATTCTGCTTGTCCATTTGCTTGAGGATGTACTGGTGTGGATGTGATCATTTTGATTCCCTAACTCTTGCAAAAGTCAGTAGTCCTCTTACTTATGAATTGAAATCCATTCTCACAAATTATTTCAGCCGGTACACGAAACCTAGTCAGGATATTCCTTTTTATGAAGGATACCACTTCCTGATCTCTGACTTGAACAAATGCTTCAGCTTCAACCCACTTAGAGAAATAATCAGTCATTGCTAACATGAAGACTTTTCCTCCTGGAGCTTTTGGCAGTTTTCCCACTATATCCATTCCCCATTTCATGAACGGCCAAGGGGATACAATAGGATATAGTGGCTCTGCAAGCTGATGTAGTATGTTGCTATGCCTTTGACACGCATCACACCTTCGAGCATATTCTGCAGCATCTTTTCTCATGGTAGGCCAATAATATCCTGTTCTTAATGCCTTTGAGAACAACGACCTGCCCCCAGTATGGTTACCACAATCCCCTTCGTGTATATCCTGAAGCACTTCCATGGTTTCGGGATCTTCTAAGCACCTCAGATATGGTTCTGCAAGGGATTTCTTATACGAGACATTATTTATAATAGTGAATCGTGATACCTTCATTCTAAAGGCCTTAGGATTCTCATCCTTTGGGATGTATCCTCCCTTGAGATATCTTATGATCGGAGCCATCCAAGACTTAGGATCCTTCTCAGGATGCTCATCAGGATCCTGAATTCTTAGTACTTCCTTATCCTAAGGATCCGTCGCAGGATATAGGATATGTAATATTAGTATTCGGGTCCCTTCCGGTATCCTGACTGATGATCCAATATTTGCCAAGGCATCGGCTTCAGCATTATCCTCTCTTGGTACCTGTTCAAGTGTAAAAATATCGAAATATCCTGCTAATTTTTTGAGAATTTCGAGATACTCGATTAACTTCTCACCTTTAACTGCGTAGGTTCCATTAAAATGATTAGTGATTAACAAAGAATCAACATATACTTGCAAACTCCTGATATTCATACTTTTAGCCAATTCTAATCCTGCAATTAAAGCTTCATATTCTGCCTCATTATTAGTGGCAGGAAACTCACATCTAATAGCCTGGGGTAATATGTCCCCCTGTGGCGATTTTAGTAGTATACCCAAGCCTACACCTCTTACATTAGATGCACCATCAGTATACAACATCCAGGATTCTAAGTTTTCTCCTAGCTGCTGTTGTTTTGGTCAAAAATCAAGCAATGATAATGCAACCAAACTTTCTGTTGTGAGGTATGATGCTTGAATCAATGAACAACACTAAGGATCACTCTGAAATGTAATGAACAAGTGACACAAAGATTTATACGAGGAAAAAGCCCTTGATCAATGAATGATCTCCGGCATAAAAAACCTCGGGTGATGAAAACTACCGATCACCAACTCAAATTAAACAAGAAATGTGTTACAACTTCGGATGATAGCGAGCTAATTACAAGGATCACTATAGTGTAACGCGTAAAAGGTGTAAGAAAAGTGTATGAAATTGCTAAGAGAATTGCCGAGAGCTGGTGAGAGTAGTTGTTAGTGTGTGTGTAGCCAAAAATAGCCAAGTGTTTTCTATTTAGCTCGCTACCCCTTTTTAAAAATGGAAAATATCTAAGCTAACAAACATTCCGCAATTCATGCAAGTCCCCCACGAACTCCATAACGTCAACTTCAGGTAAGCACGTGCGGAATAAGTCATGGAATATGCTCCAGGAATATTGCCAAGACCAAGTCCAAGCTGGTACTCCTGCAAAACAACAACGTATTTGTTAGGGGTCATTTTCTTAACATATGTATCCTGACCAATATCCTGCCTTTGTTTGGTTATTTGTAATCAGGATGCTGGAAGAGGATATTGCTGACATCTTGGGCGATATCCTGAAGCTTATTGAATTAACCACGTGCAGGTTAAGGGCAGAGGCTTGCTAACGGTCACAAGGACTTCTTCTCCTCAAGACTCGGACGAATTTGTTGAGAAAGAGACGTTGAGCCCGAAAGACCAGGTCTGCAACGTTCCAAGAAGGAATATTCGGTGAATCCCGCGAGTTTAGGGTAGTTAGTTATCTTATCTTTACTATAAATAGATGAGGTCGGATCAACTTAGAACACATCATTTCACACTTACACTCTCGAACACAATCACATTCTAGCTAGTTGCAAACACCACACTTGTATTTCATTTTCGTTGTAACACTTAGTCGATCCGTACCACATCCTGCACTGTATCCTGATTTTTGAAGCAATTGAAGAA
Organism: Helianthus tuberosus; assembly: GCA_030545235.1. Classification (NCBI taxonomy): domain Eukaryota; kingdom Viridiplantae; phylum Streptophyta; class Magnoliopsida; order Asterales; family Asteraceae; genus Helianthus; species Helianthus tuberosus. Next base: position 61,520,902 of record CM060378.1, on the reverse strand, counting down.
CAAGGCAGCTGTGATTGTCAGCTCCCGAGGTTTTATGCCGGCGATCTAGATTGATCAAGGGCTTTCCTCGTACATCTCGTGTCACTTCCTTTACTTTTTGCTCATTAATTGCTCATTGTTTGATCGTCGATACAGCTCAATATCCCGAGCCGTATCCTTAAACTGTTTTTGCAAGTAATTTTATTAACACATTTTTTACATTTACTTCTAGCACACTACCTCACTTAACTAATTTGATCACTTAATTACTTCGGTAATTTTTGACCAAAACAATTTGGCGCCCACCGTGGGGCAAGTGGTGCTCTTTTTACTAAAACTTTTTGTCAAATCGCTAATCGGTTTTCTATTTTCAAAACTTTTTGCCACATTATCTATAATGGCCTCAAGATCAAACATGAGTTCCTCTACTGTGTCTGCTATGACTTCTGCCACTACCGGTTCGGTGCTTCCACCACCTCCTCCAAGGATGCCAGCCTCTACACAATCTCAAGATGTTATCCCAACTCGGAGTGTCCAGGGATCTGCTCCCGTTTTAGCTTCTAATGATGAAATTTTAACCTTATTTGGAAGTGTGCAGGAACAAATGAGGCAGCAACAGGAAACAAACCAAATGCTTTTGAGGGAGATACAACTCCTGAAGGCTGGCTCGAGCAGATCTGCGGAGGACAATGTCACCCCGTTACACCCCAGAGCGTTGAACTTTAGCTCAGCTGTGTACACCGAGGATAATAGGGGGAGTATCGTGCCCAGTCTTCCTCAGAATCATACTCCTGAAATACCCTCCTTGGCCCGGATGTCAACCATAAGGAGCTCAGGATATGCTTCAGGATATGGGCAGAATCCTCCAACCGGTAACGTGCCTAATAATAATAATACTCATGCTATTAACAGTGGTGGATCCTTGCAGGATATAGGTGTAACATCAGCACTTACCAGGGAACTTCAGAAGTTGAAAGACATGATATCTAGTGTACCTGGGGTGGTCCAGCCGATCCCGGAAGTATCCCAAGATAGCCACAAGATATCTCGTTTTGCATACCCTATATGTGATGCTGAGATCCCAAAGAGATTCCAAACTCCCAACATGAAGCTTTATGACGGGACTACGGATCCTGAGGAGCATATTGCCCAGTATAGGGAAAGAATGGAGATTAACCCTATCCATCCGGAGCTCAAGGAAGCGTGCTTGTGCAAGGGATTTGGTTCTACTCTAACAGGATCAGCCTTGAAATGGCTGTTGAACGTTCCTCCCCACTCAATTACTTCATTTGCTCATTTGGTTAATTTATTTAACAGTCAATTTTCTTGTAGTCGGAGTTTTGAGAAACTAACCAGTGATCTTTACAGGATAACTCAAGGGCCTCAAGAATCCTTGAGGGATTATGTGAACAAATTTAGTCGAGAATCCTTGGATATCCCACATCTTGATGTTGCAACAGCTGTGCAAGCTTTTAAGATGGGATTACAAAAGGATTCTCAGTTTTATCAGGATCTTGTAATGAATCCCTGCAGGAATCTCGATGAAGCTCGTAACAGGGCCTTGAGATATATCCGTCTGGAAGATGACAAGAAGATGCAAGAAAGGATGAACTCATCCAACACTTATGAATCGACTAACAGGAAGTCAGAATCCTCATTTAAGCCATATCGGCCTAAGCCATATGGTAGAAATGAAAACAAGAGAGTGAATGCTGTCGAAGATGAGGATCCTGAAGAGTATCCTGAGTTGTCTGAATATTGCTTTTCTGTTAATATTCCTGAATTGATGTATGCTATGCAGGGTCTAGGAGACAAGGCTAGATGGCCTCGAAAGAATCAACAAAAGGCTGACTGGAAAGATAAGTCGAAATGGTGTGCTTTCCACGAAGATTTCGGACATATGACTGAGGATTGCATTGCTTTAAGGAAAGAAATAAGCTATCTTCTAAGCAAGGGATATCTGAAAGATCTCTTAGGAAAGAAGAAGAATAAGGGTCAGGATACTGAGAAGGATCCTGAGCGAGCTGCATCACCTCCCGCGGATGCCAAGATAATCAACTTCATTTCGGGGGGATCCGACATTTGTGGAACTTCGTATTCGGCAGCAAAGAGACACGCAAAGGAAGCCAAAGCCGAAAGGGGAGACAAACCTGTCAGGATGGCTACACTCACAACTGACAAAGTGATCACATTTGATGCTGATGACAGGGATACTGTCCAGGATCCTCACCATGATGCTCTGGTAATAACGTTATATGTGGCTAACCATTTTGTACGCAGGATATTGGTTGATAATGGCAGCTCCGTCAACATAATCCAGCTAGAGACACTTAAAAGAATGAATGTGTCTCCAATGGATATAACTTCGAAGTCCACTGTGCTTGTTGGATTCAGCGGAGAAGCCAGAAACACAGTGGGAGAGATAACGTTGCCGGTGTACGTTGAAGGAGTCAACTCGATACAACGTTTCTGTGTGATGGACTCTCTATCCTGCTATAGCATCATACTAGGAAGACCATGGATTCACGATATGAAGGCCGTGCCATCAACATATCACCAACGCATCAAGATACCTACCCCTTGGGGAGTTGTTAAAGTTGATAGCGATCAGCAGGAGGCGAAAGAATGCTACTCCTCCTCGATGAAATCCTCAGCCAGAACTAGTGCAGCATAGCAATTAAAGACGCGGGCCCAGGATATCGTGGAGGATCCGGAGCAGGATGTGAAGAAAGTTATCCTGGACCAGGATAACCCCGATATTTCGGTGCTCGTAGGGACCAATATCCCTCAGGATATTGAGGAACAATTAATTAACTTTTTGAAATGCAGGATGTCTACGTTTGCATGGAAACATGAGGATATGACTGGCATATCCAAAGATATCATCACTCACAAGCTTGGAATTGATAAGTCGTTCAAGCCAAGGCAACAAAAAAGAAGGAAGTTTGCTCCTGAGCGGAACACGATTATCCAAGAGGAAGTTGAGAGATTATTAAAGTCAAGAATGATCAGAGAGGTTAAGTTCCCAAGGTGGCTAGCAAACGTGGTTGTAGTACAGAAGAAGAATGGGAAATGGAGAGTTTGTGTAGACTACACAGACTTGAACAAAGCTTGTCCTAAAGACCCATTTCCTCTCCCCCATATTGATGCAATGGTAGATGCCACTGCTGGGCATGAAATGCTGACTTTCATGGACGCATCCTCAGGATTTCAACAGATACAAATGGAGCCTTCTGACCAGGAGGATACCGCCTTCATGACGCCAACAGGTATTTATTGTTATACAGCTATGCCTTTTGGTTTGAAAAATGCAGGTGCAACATACCAAAGATTGGTAAACATGATGTTCAAAGAAAAACTGGGGGACACCATGGAAGTATACATTGACGATATGGTAGTAAAGTCAAAGAAAGCTCAGGATCACCTCCAGGATATTAAAGGAGCATTTGATATCCTGGATCAGTATAATATGAAGCTGAATCCTGCTAAGTGCCATTTCGGAGTGGGGGCAGGAAAGTTTCTTAGGTATATGGTGACGAAAAGGGGGATAGAGGCAAGCCCGGAGCAGATTAAAGCTATCCTGGATATAAAATCACCCTCGAATATGAAGGATGTACAAAGATTAACAGGCCGAGTAGCAGCTCTAAACAGATTTATCTCAAGATCCTCGGAGAAATGCAAAGACTTCTATGATATCCTAAAGAAGAACAAAAGATTCGAATGGGGGGAAAAGCATGAAGCAGCCCTACAGGATTTGAAACGGTATCTCTCAACCGCACCTCTATTGATGAAGCCGGAAAATGGTGAACCACTATCCCTGTACCTTGCTGTATCAGGGAATGCTATAAGTGCCGTTCTTATAAAAGACCATGAAGGTCAGCAGTACCCTGTTTATTATGTTAGTAAAAGTTTGTTAGATGCTGAAACTAGGTATTCTCATTTAGAAAAATTAATACTAGCATTAATTATGGCATCAACGAAACTTAGGCATTATTTCGAGACACATAGGATTCATGTTAAAACAAACTATCCTATTAAAAATGTGCTTAGGAAACCAGAGATGTCAGGCAGGATGGCCAAGTGGTCAGTAAAGTTGAGTGCTTATGATTTAGTATATGAACCTAGGAATGCCATAAAGTCTCAGGCTTTAGCTAACTTTGTGGCTGACTTTAGTAGTGACATTCAGGATGAGGTAGATCTAGAAGTTCAACAACTAGGAGAATCCTCAGGATCCTGGACATTATATACTGATGGTGCATCTAATGTAAGAGGAGTAGGATTAGGAATACTACTAAAATCGCCACAAGGGGACATATTACCCCAGGCTATTAGGTGTGAATTTCCTGCTACTAATAATGAAGCAGAGTATGAGGCTTTAATTGCAGGATTAGAGTTGGCTAAGAGCATGAGTATCAAAAATTTGCAAGTATATGTTGACTCTCTGTTAATTACTAACCATTTTAATGGATCATATGCAGTTAAGGGAGAGAAATTAATCGAATATCTCGATATTCTCAAAAAATTAGCAGGATATTTCGATGTTTTTATACTTGAACAGGTACCAAGGGAAGATAATGCTGAAGCAGACGCCTTAGCAAATCTGGGATCGTCGGTCCGGATACCTGAAGGGACACAAATACCAATAGTACATGTCTTATATCCTGCAACGAATCCTCGGGATAAAGAAGTAGCTGGTATTCAGGATCCTGGGGCGGAATATCCTGAAGAGGATCCTAGAACCTGGACGGCTCCAATCATGAAATATCTCAAAGAAGGACACATTCCTGGAGATGAAAATCCTAAGGCATTTAGGATGAATGTATCACGATTCACTATTATAGATAATATTTTATACAAGAAATCTCTTGCAGGACCGTATTTGAGATGCTTGGAGGATCTTGAAGCCAAAGAAGTCCTTCAGGATATACATGAAGGGGATTGTGGTAACCATGCTGGGGGCAGATCGTTATTCTCAAAAATATTAAGAACAGGATATTATTGGCCAACAATGAGAAAAGATGCCGCAGAATATGCTCGAAGATGTGATTCATGTCAAAGACATAGTAACATACTGCATCAACCGGCTGAACCATTATATCCTATTGTTTCCCCTTGGCCATTTATGAAGTGGGGTATGGATATAGTGGGAAAATTACCGAAAGCTCCGGGAGGAAAAGTCTTTATGCTAGCAATGACGGATTATTTCTCTAAGTGGGTTGAAGCTGAAGCATTTGTTCAAGTAAGAGACCAAGAAGTAGTATCCTTCATCAAGAGGAATATCCTGACCAGATTCGGAGTACCAGCTGAGATAATCTATGACAATGGCTCTCAGTTCATAAGTAAGAGGACTACTGACTTTTGCAAGAGTTGGGGAATCAAAATGATCACATCAACTCCGGTACATCCTCAAGCAAATGGACAAGCAGAATCCTCTAACAAGATAATTGTCAACAACTTAAAGAAAGGCTTGGAGCCAAAAAAGGAAGATGGGCAGAAGAATTACCCTTTGTTTTATGGGCTGACAGGACAACGATAAAGAATGCAACAGGTCAAACCCCATTTTCGTTGGTGTTTGGAGCAGAAGCAGTGATTCCAACGGAGATGACAATACCTACTGCAAGATCTATCTTAAGTGATCCTGAGAAGAATCCTGAAGCCTTGAGTCAGGATTTAGACACTATAGATGAAAAGAGAGATGCGGCAAGGCTAAGGATGGCAGCATATCAACAGAGAATATCCAGGGCATATAACAAGAATATTAGAACCAGAAGATTTAAGGTTGGAGATTGGGTATTAAGAAAGGCCTTCCAAAATACTACTAATCCTGCCGATGGCAAGTTAGCTCCAAAATGGGAAGGACCATATGAAGTTGAATCAGAAGCAGGGAAAGGAGCGTATAGACTCAAGAATATGGAGGGAGATATGCTACCGAGATCTTGGAATGCTATACACCTTAAGCTCTATTTCAAGTGAGTCTAGAATTTAATTTCTAACTCGAGATGGTATGAATTCTTACTTCTTTTAAATGTGTTTGGTGTAATTTGTTCTTTATAACCTGATACTGACTTAAGCATCGGAGGGGTGTTAGCCAAGCTAACACCCACCTTAGTTTACATTTGTTTTGCAAGATATGTTTCAGGATATAGCTCCAGAATATGCACTCGGGATAACTCAGAAGATTAGAGGATTGGCCCCCTCTCTCACGTTTAAGGGATACTGATCCCTTCACAGGTTTAAAGGTATTCACCTTTCTTCCGAATTGGGTTTAAACACCCCGCCTGGAGCGCAAGTTATTCAGGGATAGTTCAAGGTGGCGGGACCAGTCCATGTAAAAGTGGCTGACAATTTCGTTACCATTGGCTATATCCTGAATCCTAACGGTATATGAGGATTGATCACCCTCTCTCACGAAAGGGTATTTTCATACTCTCTAAGGTTTAAAGGTTTTCACCTTTCTAAGTCTTGGAGTTTATACACTCCCACCTGTAGCGCATGAAAAATTGGGATTTCCCCCAGGATACAAAGGATTTATCTCCAGTACATCCTTGGGTTATACCCTCGGAACGAGAAAAATTGCTTATGCCATGGAAACTGACATTAAATAGATTTCTAAGATACTTGAAGACATTGTACGCAGGGGACATCCCTGCCAAGATGGTGGTGTAAAGTTAAAAGAATGAAGTTTGCGACTAATGCATTAAGTACCTTGCACTGGGGACATCTTCATTGGAAGAGTTGCAAAGGGATTGAAGTTTGGTAATAGGTTTATATCCTATGTCTGGTATGATCTTTCCTTTGCAAGCCTCATTTAAATTTTTAATAACATCATGTTAAGTATCTTGACACATATCCTCAAAGTCCTTTTAAGGATATTTGACTGGGATGTTTGAAACTAGCATTGGCTTGAAACTCTGATCATCATCAAAACTTGGTTTTAAAAAGATAAACTATTTTTTACTTTCTAAAGAAATTTTTACAAAATTGAAAGAACGTATGGAAGATCCATTTAAAAGGCTTCTGCAGTATGTTTCTAAGCATACTGGTCAAGATATTTTGTGAAATAACAGTATGAAATTTTTACAAAGCTAAAACTTACACTAAACAATGCAAAGTAACAAAAAATAAGTCAAAAGATAGTTATATTATTAACAAGTCAAAAGTTGTGCTTTTGGTAAGGCCCACCCGTCAAAAGCACAATTAGTTGTTACCATAATTTTGTAACGGTTGCAGGATTTGTCTCAAAACAGGACCCGTTCACCTACAACCGTTACTATGTTCAAAACAAGTTATACTAACTGATGACCAAGGGCTTCGTCCTAAAACCTAGGACCCATCCACCTTTGGTCATCACATTGTTCTAGTGCAGGAAAAGTAAATTGTTCAAGGACAGGAAAAGTAAATTGTTTATGCAACCACAACCATGAAATTAAAAAGTGGGCTCCGGCCTTGGCACGTATATCCATCATCGCCCACTCTGCTGCCTAAGGGGCAACACCTTCTTGAACAGCAACCTCCTTGCCAGCATTCGCCCCAGCATCACCCTCAGGATTCTTCTCAGCACCATCATCAGCATTGGCCACCTCCTTTGCTGCCTTAGAAGGCTTTTCATCAGTGTGTTTTGAAGGATGAGCAACGGGATGACCTCCGAGGCCCTGTAGTTTCTCCTCCCAAGCCTTTACATTCCAGGAAGGGCATTCAAAACCCAGATCCATGGCTTCATAAGCCATCCTTATCCTGGCTTGGAGAAGAGAGACGACCACCGAAGTTTTTAGGCTATCCCGGTATGAGCTCATATTCTGCTGATATTGGAGAAGGGCGGCATCCAGCTTGGCTTGAGCATCCTCATTAGCTTTGTGAAGAGGGACTTGATGTTCCTGAGTCATTGCCTTGTATTTGTCCTCATAATGCTGGGATTTGGCAGCTGCAATGGTTCCTTGATCAGCTATGGTGGCTTGAGCTTTCTCCAGCTGAATCTGCAACATCTTGTTAAGACCGCTAGCATCTTCGTATAAATGCATGAGGCGATCCAGACCCTATAGATAAAAATACAGGTATTAATGTGAATAATAAGCAGGATAAAGACTAACATACTTGTACAGGATATCGGAAAGAAAATTCTACCTGTTTGAGAAATGAGATGGCGTCATTGAACCCATGATTCTCAAGAGAGAATGTTTCAGAAACAGCTGGGGAGTCAGTCTCCTTTCTCTTCCGAGAACTGGATGCCCTGGTCCTGGATGCCGGAGGGCCTTTGGGAGCAGAAACAGCTTTCGAGGAGGTAGGCTTTGGTGTAGCAGACGACTTTGGCTTGGATTCTTGTTTGGCGGGGTCAAGGCTGGAATAGCAATCCAGTTCATCGAGTTCGAAAGCATCAAGGTTGACGACTGGTGCTACATAAGGGGAGATACTCTCAAAACTCATCATATTTTTGAAAATAATTAACATATGAAAATGTGCTTACCAGACATTTCTGAGTTTGATTTTTGATGAGGATCTGTGAGAGACAGGGAAAAACTTCTTTCACTGGCAGGAAGACGGTAGATTTCCTTGATCTTGGATTCGGATTCCGCGCTAGGAGGCACTAAATCTCTGAAATTCGCTGCATAAAAACATCAGAATATAAGTCCAGGATACAGTTTGAAAATATGATTGGGGATATTCCTAAAACCCTAAATCCTACCCTTGGTTAACCATTTAACCGGTAGATCGAAACCCTTATCAATGGAGTCTCTTTTGACGAAAAAGAATTTTCGTCGCCATCGATCCTCGTTCTTGGTGGCTTTAAGGACCAAAGGACTCTTGATGGAGAATAGAAGATAATGGTGGTTGCCGTGGGATCTTAATCGGTATGCTACGGGAAGGTCCTCAACAAGAAGGTTGGGGTAATGACGAGATTTGATTTGATCCAACACTATCAAGATTCGCCAGACCATTGGCATAACTTGGGCATAACTAAGGCCGGTGAGGTCGAAAAAACTGGAGATAAAGGGTGAAAATGGATACCGGAGTCCAAGGGAGAAAGGATAAGCGAAAAAACAAACCCACTCGTCGGATGATGCATCCGATCGGGCTTCCTTGTCAAACGGGCGAAAGACCGTTCCGGTGGGAAAGGCACCGGAGTCTTTGAGAGCAGCAATATCAGCATTATTGAAACAGCAAATCTCCTTTGCTGGATCAGTGATAAGGTTTTGACTTATCAGGGTTGAGGCGGACCGGACTGAGCGGGATTTCGTTCGTGGTGCCATTGAGCAAATTATGAAAAATTAAAGAGAGGAAATTAGAAGAAAAGTTACCTGATGCTTGCTTGAAGATAAGGATGACCGAGACAAGGAGTCCCTTGGTTAATATAGGATGAATATAAGGGGGTAAAAAGTAAATAATGTCTTGGAAATAGCACTGCTGTCATTTCAAGAGTCTACTCATATTAATTGCCTTAAATTATGAAGTAAAGTTTTGAAATATATCCGTTGGATTGGTATCCCAACTGATATATTTGGGGACAATTGTTAGGGGTCATTTTCTTAACATATGTATCCTGACCAATATCCTGCCTTTGTTTGGTTATTTGTAATCAGGATGCTGGAAGAGGATATTGCTGACATCTTGGGTGATATCCTGAAGCTTATTGAATTAACCACGTGCAGGTTAAGGGCAGAGGCTTGCTAACGGTCACAAGGACTTCTTCTCCTCAAGACTCGGACGAATTTGTTGAGAAAGAGACGTTGAGCCCGAAAGACCAGGTCTGCAACGTTCCAAGAAGGAATATTCGGTGAATCCCGCGAGTTTAGGGTAGTTAGTTATCTTATCTTTACTATAAATAGATGAGGTCGGATCAACTTAGAACACATCATTTCACACTTACACTCTCGAACACAATCACATTCTAGCTAGTTGCAAACACCACACTTGTATTTCATTTTCGTTGTAACACTTAGTCGATCCGTACCACATCCTGCACTGTATCCTGATTTTTGAAGCAATTGAAGAACAAGGCAGCTGCGATTGTCAGCTCCCGAGGTTTTATGCCGGCGATCTAGATTGATCAAGGGCTTTCCTCGTACATCTCGTGTCACTTCCTTTACTTTTTGCTCATTAATTGCTCATTGTTTGATCGTCGATACAGCTCAATATCCGGAGCCGTATCCTTAAACTGTTTTTGCAAGTAATTTTATTAACACATTTTTGACATTTACTTCTAGCACACTACCTCACTTAACTAATTTGATCACTTAATTACTTCGGTAATTTTTGACCAAAACAGTATTCAAAGTAGAAAATCGTCAGTATAAGGATCCTTAAGATGATCCATGATCCTGATCCTGCAATACTTCTGAGGATCACCAATTCTAACAGAAGTGAGGATCACTAAACCCAATAGTAATTGAGGATCACTGATCATTTGGAAATCCTCCCCTAACAATTGCCCCCAAAATATAAGGAGTAAAAATGTAAATAACGAGTTATATTTTCTATTCTTATCCGCAACGAATCAACGGATAACTAGCCGTTGTAGTCGGACTAGCCGTTACGAGCATGACGTCATTGAGGTGACTATCCTTCAAGAGATCATCATTATAAATAGGAGTTAGAGATAGGGAATAATCCGCATTTAAATTCAAGAGAAACTCCCTTTAAATTCACATCCGATGATCAAGCAGATATCTCTCTTCCTCTTCTTCCTTTACGTTTTCTTTCTCTGCTCCTTCTTTCTTCACCTTCTTCATAATCAAGATGATGCTAAGATCCTCACCGGCTAAGGATCACAAGAAGGACAGTCCTCTTAAGAGCCAGGGGATCATCAAAGATTCGGCGAATGAAAGGTGCTGCTTCACTGATCCACAAATAGACATAATCCGCCGTTGCTTTCCGGCAAACACCGATTTCAAGCCATTTGACCCCACCATTCTAAGTGGTTATATTTCTGAAACATTGGTAGCTTTCCCGGTCACTCCTTTCACAATAGGATACTCGTATCCTTTCCCTGAATTCACCCAGTCTTTCTTCTCCCTCACCGGCATCTCCTACATTCAAGCTATGCCAATGATCTGGAGGGTTTTATATACCCTTGAAAGGATCATTGAGCAAGAAGGAATTGCTCTGGGAATGTCAGAGTTGGCAGAGATGTATGACCTTGTAACATTCGGATCCCACCGATATCTACTCAAGCGTAAACCCGGCGAAGAACACCCAATCTTCAAAGCCACTAAAAATGATACCAACTGGAAACGGCATTTTTTCTTTGTCTGAAGGGATTCTATCTCTGATGGAAAGGATCTTCCAAGGAAGTGGAGCACCCATGGTAGGATAGAGGATCCTGAGGAGGATCACCAGATGACCTTGTTTTTGTCTAACGATCACTAACGTACTTTTGTTCCTTTTTTGCAGTTATTACTGTTGCACACCTTATTACAACACCTGCCACGAAGGAAAGGCTTGCTGCTTTTCGGAGGCTTGATCTTGAAATAAGATCATTCAAAGCAAATACCCAGGATTCTCAAGAGGTATCCTCAGGTTCTGTCACGATGTCAAGTAAGTATCATATTTTTTGTATAGTTAAATGTTTAAATAAATAATTAAATAGAAATAGGATAAGGATACTTATCTGTTTTGGGTGTGTAGGTGCTGGGAAATCTTCAAAATCTGCCTCCAAATTCAGTGTCACTGATCTTGACAATGTCCGATCCTCCAAGAAAAATCTGCTGCTAGCCCCTCCGTCACAATCCCCAAGGCAACCACTTCAATAGGAAGAGGTGGAAAGAAGAGGAAGACCTCTGAAGCTGAGAACCTACAAGGCTTGCCTCTGATCCGCTATCAGTTCCTCGAATACTTTGCCGATGTAAGGATCACTGACTTAACTTGATTATCCTGCCCATTTGAGGATCATGTGATCCTAACTTTGCATTGTCTTGTTTGTAGAAATTTTCCGAAATCGAGGACTATGTTGGGAATGTTGGAGAGCTTGAGGAGAAATACTCTGACCTCTAAAAAGTGACGGTGCTCAAGGATCACAAGATTGCATCCCTTGAAAAGGACCTCAATGATGCCAAGACTAAGATGGTTGCAGCCCAGATCAATGCTGACTATGAGAAACACGAGATCACCGAGGATGCTAAAGTCTCCGCTGCCATTGCCATGTACAAGACTAAGTTGCAAATGGCCCAAGAAGCTCAGGATCCTGCCTTTGACAGGAGCAATTGGGACATGGATGGCTGGAAGGCTAGGCTGGCTAAGTTGGAGGATGATGAAGAGGCTGAAGAGGTTCTGGCAATCAAGGCTGGTGGCAGTGGCAAGGATCAGGTGAAGGATACGGAAGCTGAAGGAGATGATGATGCAGCGAAGGTGTAGGCTGCATGAATAGGCGATGAAGGACGTTTCTAGACGTAGCAGGAGCCCATTTTTTAAGTTTGGTTGTGGTTTTTGTTGAACAATGATGGGTTGTATCTGAACAATAGTAATTAGGGCTAAGGATCATGGATCCTTGAACAATAGGCAGGATAATGGTGGTGGATGGATCCTCTGTTTGGGGGATGAAGCCACTCGTTATCCTTCCGTCTTTAATTTCCTGCACTTGTTAGACCTATGAACAATGGACACCCTTTTCCAACCCATGTGGACGGGCCACGTTTTGCTGGTAGAAACGTGGGTTGGCAATTTTGACAACCTTAAAGGGTTTAATATTTTGTGAATAAAATAACTTTAACTTTTTGACTATCTTCCGTGTTGCTATCCTTGTTAGTATTTTACTTTTCAATTGTAGTGATGTTCATTTTGTTTTAACTTATCAAGTAGAAGAAAAATTTAATGAATATCCTCAAAAATTTTAGGATATGATCAAGGATCAGATATCCTATAGTCGATTAGTTTTGAAAAGTAATATAGTTTAAGGATCATAAGTTCAGTTGTCAAAGGATAAGGGTTACTTAAACAAATAATGAATAGAATCAAAATAGTTAAGGATCATACCTGAGAAACCAAGTTAGGATCCTAACCTTTAACAGTTGTAATCAGGATAATCCAAAAGACAAACCTTAGTAGAAGGTAAGGATCAAGGATCCTTGGTCATTTAGCTTCATAAACCTGAAAGAGGATATAACTTGGGACTAAGCCAATATAAGATAAAAGTTAGTAACTGGGGACAAGCCCAACAATTCTGGGGACAAGCCCAATATACTGGGGACAAGCCCAAAAGGATAACTGGGGACAAGCCCAAGGATAACTGGGGACAAGCCCAAGGATAACTGGGGACAAGCCCAAGGATAACTGGGGACAAGCCCAAAGGATCGTATGTAAACTGGAGTATGGCCCTCACTGGCGACTATCCAAACTTAGTGACATGAAAATGCCAAAACCTTAGCAAACGTGAAAACGTTAGAAACCTTAGGAACGGATGTATGGTACGTCTACCATTATACGTAGGATCCTGAATATAGCCAGTACAATGAAATTGTCAGCCCCTAAAGCGAGTACTGGTCCCATTGCCATGAACTATATCAGGATCATCGTGCGTTACTGGCGAAACTGGGGACATGCCCAAACTGGGGTCAATCCCAAATAACTGGGGTCAAGCCCAAACAACTGGAGTCAAGCCCAAACAACTGGATACTTCTGTGGATACTCAATCCTTAGTTAAGGATACTTGAACCTTCAAAACTGAGAATCAAGTGAAAGGAGGATAAAGGATGCAGGATCCTTATCCTTATATATGAGAATAAAAGAATGAAATAGTTTGAGATTAGAATGTTACCAAGATGAGGATAATCTGTTCTGTAAGGATCCTTCAAGGATACTTGTCAGGTGAGGATCATGGATCCTTTTCACATGAAATATTTCTTCAGATGGACAGCATTCCAAGCTCTTGGTAGCAGATCACCTTCCATTGTTAGCAATCGATATGCCCCCTTTCCAGCTTCAGCTTCAATCAAATAAGGGCCTTCCCATTTTGGTGCCAACTTTCCATCAGCAGGATTGGTGGTATTCTAAAATGCTTTCCTTAATACCATATCACCAACTTGGAATTTCCTGATCTTGACATTTTTATTGTAGGCTCCAGCCATCCTTTATTGATAACTAGTTATCCTTATCCTTGCCAAATCCCTAATTTCTTCTATAGTATCCAAGTCTTGACCCAAGTTTTCAGCATTTTCTTCAAGATCACGAATGCTTGTTCTTGCAGTAGGAACCACCATCTCTGTAGGGATCACTGATTCTGCCCCAAATACCAAAGAAAATGGAGTTTGGCCTGTGGCATTCTTGGGAGTTGTCCTATCAGCCCAAAGCACATAAGGTAGTTCTTCTGCCCATTTTCCTTTCTTGGATCCAAGCTACTTCTTCAAATTGTTGATGATGATCTTGTTGGATGATTCTGCCTGACCATTAGCTTGTGGGTGGACTGGTGTTGATGTTATCATCTTAATCCCCCAGCTGTCACAAAAGTTAGTGGTTCTATTCACAATAAATTGGGATCCATTATCACAAACAATTTCAGAAGGGATACCAAATCTAGTAATAATGTTTCTTTTAATAAAGGATATAACTTCCTTTTCTCTAACATGGGCAAAGGCTTCAGCCTCTATCCACTTAGAGAAGTAATCAGTCATAGCAAGCATGAATACTTTTCCACCAGGTGCCTTAGGAAGCTTTCCAACTATATCCATTCCCTATCTCATGAATAGCCAGGAAGAGGATATAGGATGCAAGAGCTCTGCTGGTTGGTGAAGGATATTACTATACCTCTGACAAGGATCACACTTCTTGGCATACTCCACATCATCCTTCTTCATAGTGGGCCAGTAGTATCCTGTCCTCAGGATCCTTAAGAATAATGCCCTGCCCCCAGTGTGGTTTCCACAATCTCCTTCATGGAAATCCTTTAGGACTTCTTGGATTTCAGGATCCTCAATGCATCTTAGATATGGTCCGGCAAGAGATCGTTTATACAACATATTATTCAATATTGTAAATTGAGATACCTTAATTTTGAAAGCCTTAGGGTTTTCTCCTGTAGGAATCTCTCCATGTTGTATGTATCTCATGATTGGGAGGATCCATGATCCTGAATGAGGTTGAGTATCATTGCTAGGGATGATTGCAGAATCTTCTCCTATCTCCATAGCTACATGATCCTCAATAGCAGGGGTTAGGATATGGATAATAGGGATCCTTATATCCTTAGGGATCTTCAAAGATGATCCTAGATTGGCTAATGCATCAGCCTCTGCATTTTCTTCCCTTGGTACCTGTGTCAAACTAAAGGAAACAAAAGAGAGTGCCAATTCTTTGACTATCTCTAAATATTTGAATAGCTTTTCACCTTTAACAGCATAGGATCCATTAAAGTGATTAGTGATCAGTAAAGAATCTACATGTACCTCAAGATACCTGATCCTCATATGCTTAGCAATTTGCAAACCAGCTATCAAGGCTTCATATTCAGCCTCATTGTTGGTAGTTTGAAATTCACAAGCTATGGAGTGGGGTATTATGTCCCCCTGTGGCGATTTTAGTAGTATTCCAAGTCCTGTTCCTTTTACATTGGAGGCTTCATCAGTGAAGAGAATCCAAGGATCCTTAGTCTCTTCAAGTTGTTGGACTTCTAACTCAGCTTCCTTTTGCATGTCACTACTAAAATCTGCCAAAAAGTCAGCTAAGGCTTGGGATTTGATGGCAGTCCTTGGTTCATATTTTATATCATATGCACTCAGCTTCACTGCCCACTTAGCCATCCTTCCTGACATTTCAGGTTTCCTGAGAACATTCTTAATTGGAAAATTAGTCTTAACAATAATGGCATGAGTCTCAAAATAATGTCTCAATTTAGTAGATGCCATAATTAATGCAAGAATAAGTTTTTCTAAGTGTGAATACCTGGATTCAGCATCAAGTAAACTCTTACTTACATAATAAACAGGATGTTGTGTACCTTGGTGATCCTAAACAAGGACCGCACTTACTGCTTTTGAGGATACCGCCAAGTATAAGGATAATACATCCCTTTTTTCTGGTTTCATCAAGGCTGGGGCTGAGGATAGGTAATCCTTAAGGGCTTTAAGGGCACTCTCATGCTTCTCAGTCCATTCAAATTTCTTGTTCTTCCTCAGGATGTCATAGAATTCCTTGCACTTTTCTGAGGATTTGGATATGAATCTGTTCAAGGCTGCGATCCTGCCTGTCAATCTTTGTACATCCTTAGCATTGGCAGGAGATTTGATATTCACAATAGCCTTGATTTGCTCTGGACTTGCTTCAATGCCCCTCTTTGTCACCATATAGCCTAAGAATTTACCTGCCTTAACACCAAAATGACACTTGGAAGGATTTAGTTTCATATTGAATTTATCAAGGATATTGAATGCTTCCTCCAAAATTTTAAGGTGATCCTCAGCTTTCTTGGACTTAACTACCATGTCAACAATATAGACTTCCATAGTGTGTCCAATTTGTTCCTTGAACATCATATTGACAAGCCTTTGGTAAGTAGCACCTGCATTCCTTAGTCCAAATGGCATAGCAATATAACAATATATACCAGTTGGGGTCATAAAGGTTGTATCCTCTTGATCAGATGGTTCCATCTGAATTTGTTGAAATCCAGATGAAGCATCCAAAAAAGTCAACAACTCATGACCCGCGGTAGCATCCACCATGGAGTCAATGTGGGGTAATGGGAAAGGATCCTTGGGACATGCCTTGTTTAAATCAGTAAAATCGACACATACCCTCCACTTTCCATTTTTCTTTTGAACAACAACCACATTGGCTAACCATCTTGGATACTTAACCTCTCTTATCATACCTGCCCGAAGTAGTTTATCTACTTCTTCCTGGATAATAGCATTCCTTTCAGGTGCAAACTTCCTCCTCTTTTGATGAATTGGCTTGAATGATCTGTCAATGCCAAGTTTATGAGTACTTATATCTTTAGATATACCTGTCATATCCTCATGTTTCCAGCCAAAGGTAGTTTTCCTTCTTTTAAGGAAGGATACTAGTTCCTGTTCAATGTCGCTAAGGATCCCTGATCCTATGAAGATCTTGGATTCAGGATCATCAGGATCCATGAGGATTTCTTTCAAATCCTGTTCTCTCGCCTCCAAGACATATCTTGAAGGATACTTTAATTGCTATTTCTCCCTTAGTCTTGAGGCTGGCTTCATTGATGAGGTATAGCAATTCTTAGCTTCTTGTTGATCACTCTCAATTTTCACCACTCCCCAAGGACTTGGAAGCTTTACACATTGATGATAGGTGGATGAGACTGCCTTCATATCATGTATCCATGGCCTGCCAAGGATAACATTGCAACATGATAAGCAATCTATAACACAAAATTTTTTATAAGAATGCAATCCTTCAATATCGATTGGGAGTTTGATGTCCCCCAATGTATTCTTAGTTTCTCCACTGAATCCCACAAGTACTGAGGATCTTGGGATAATATCAAACTCCGGGATATTCATCTTCTTGAGGACATCAAGCTGAATGATGTTCACAGAGCTTCCTCCATCTATAAGGATCCTGCGAACAAAGTGGTTAGAAATAAACAATGTAATTACAAGACCATCATGATGAGGATCCTGGACATCAACACGATCATCCTCATCAAAGGTTATGACTTTATCCTGGGTGACAACGGAGGTCCGGACGGGTCTGTCTCCATTATCCATCTTGGTTTCCTTAGCATGTTGTAACAACTCTCACTAAAAAGTCCTAATTATTACTTTAATTGACGATTAGGAAACCCTAATTGAGACACCCAAGTGATTCCGCACAAACCCTGAAATTTTCAGAACAATCGGAATCAGGATTAGGGCCCCTAAAACTAAGGGGGGATAAACCCTAATGGACGATTATCCTCAAATAATCGTTGTCACATAACTGAAATTCAAATATGTCAAGTCACCTGAGCTAGTCCCAATCGTGGCTACCCTATAGGCTAGTTTTATGCCTTACGCACCGTAACAATACGGGCCTTGCGGTGCGCAAGGACCCTTACGCACCGTAAGATTGGAAATGTTGCGGTGCGCAAGCTTGTCCAAAATTCAGCAATAAATAGAGGACTGTGGCACTCGAATTCTGAACAATCAACGTCGAAATAATTCCAATTACACACGAAGATACACTCTGAATATTCCAAATTACACCCTCGGGTCTTGAAATTCTGCCGCAAAACAGGGTATTAGCACAATCGCTGCTACGATTCATTTTCCGATCGATCAATGTACTCAACGGGTGTTTAAGTGCTGCCCACATTAGGGTGATGCTTTTTCATTAGTCGTTAATTCGACAGATGTTAAGCATAGCACTTTGTCACTCGTTGTGATGGTTGATCTCGTGCGTTATCGTAAATGCTGTATTGATTACTAACCCAGTTTTGTGTGCATTGTTATCTAAATTAGGTTAACCAGGCTAGTTCATAGACTAGACTCTGTCCGTGTTAAATCAGCAATGTGAGTCATTCTTTTTTTATCAAATTACTTTACAAAACCCTATTTATTTCAAAGTTATAATTACAGGGATTAAGTTTATGTAATCACCATATTACAGCCGGTATGTGGGGTTTTGTATACATTACTTGATAAACTTCAACCTTGGGGCAGCCAAGGGGTGATATGACCATAGTCACAGACACCATTGGACGGAAGGGCCAATGGGTCGAGTGATAAAGTACTGTGGGTAATTGGTTTGATATCAGAAACATTGTAATCTTCCTTAATACTGTAAATTATAACAAATGTGTCATTTTATTAAATAGAATGATTCACTCAGTATTTTCCGCTGACAAAACCTTTTTCAAACATGTTTCAGGTGATCTGTTGTAATTCAGGAAAAGTGCTGAGAAGCATTTCAAGCTTGAGAAAGTGGCTCATTATAAAACAAAGAAATAAGTTTTGTAATATAACAATTACGTAGTAAAATCATAATATTGTAAATTATCGGGGTTTTATCCAGAATTGTGAAATAGAATAAAAAGGGAAAATTTTAGCTTTAAACGATCCTGATAAATAAACTTCCGCTGTTAAACTCAATTAAATTAATACCACGGGAATTTCTGTCCCGCGGCTCCTGGAACGGGTCAAACCGGACCGGGGGCCGTGACAGAAATAAGGTGGTATCAGAGCCACTGAGTTAAGCTAATTAAGTATTGAGAAATACTTAATTTTTCCTGATTACTATTTTGTGATTATGTGTTTTATTAACTGACTATTTGTTAGTTACAGTATGGGTAAACAAAAGCTGTCAAGTATCTATCTTAAATTAGATAGGTCATCCAACGAGAAGGGAAGTTTATCCCGAACAAAATTCTCGAATCAGGCTGTAATTCCTGAAGAAGGAATATTTGTGCGAAAGGCACAATACGAGGAATCACTTTCTCCTAGAAAAAGGGAAATGATTATTAAGAAAAGTAAAGAGAAAATCCGAGAAAAGAAGATTAAACGGGAAACCCAGGAGTTAATTGATAAATCACCTTGGGAAGACAAGCTAGATGCGAAATGGGCAAATTTATATATGCTAGCCACAGTAGCAGAAAATATAAAATTTTTAAATATTTTAAAGTTTTAGTACCTTACCCCTTACAATCTAGAAACCTTGTGCAATAAATAAAATTTCAAACCCTAAGTGTGTTTTCCAGTTATCTTTGTAATAAATCAGTACATAGTGTAAAGGTTATTTTATGAAATTTATTTTAAGGTTTTAACTTAGTATTTTATGCATTTTGCATATATGCTACATCAGCATGAGTGGGATATCTGAAGCTTTTCAGAACCTCAATCTTTACCCGGTGAAAATAGAAGTTTCCAAAGAATTTACTGGATACTTTCCTGATATAGAACAACCTGTAGAATTCAATGCTCCACCCTTGAAAAAGCCAAAACCAAAGAAAAGAAGGAAATACGTGTGGGGGAGTCGTATACGTAGGAAAAAGCCAGCCACAAAACTTCCCAAAATACAGATGGAGGAATGTACTAAAGAAATAGTAATGGAAGTTGGGCAAGGTTCTAGACCAACCAAAAGGGAAATTGGAGAGAGCTCCAATCAAAACCAGGGAAGGACCTTTCAAGACGAGGTAGATTTTCTATTAGCAAGCTGTGAAACTATTCAGCCTACCAATACTAATATTTTTACCTATCCTGTTGAAAACCAACTCCCTATGAATTGGGAACCAGCAATCCCAGACCCAATAGTCCACTCCCAACCTATAGGAATGGACGAATGGTGGACGAACGATTGGCAATTTCAAAATATTGTCAACGATCCTTATTCCTTTCATCCACAATTCGATCCAGAACCCCTACCTAATCCACCAATGAGTAACGAAAATATGGCTGAACTTCGCCATTTTGGTGAAGAGTTGATGGATGCGGGAAATAGAATCAGGGAGATAGGGGGACAAATTTCCTGGAAATATGATGAAAGGAAGTTTCGTTTTTAGGACGACAAGTGACGAGAGATAGTAGGATGGTAAAACTGTGGTTGTGTAAGAGTAAAAGTACTAGTGAAATCAGTCTGTAAAATAACTACGAATAAAACTCTGTAAGATATTTGTGTGTAATGATGCATACTATAAAATATAAAATGGAATCGAGAAATCAATAGTTTTGCTTATACGTGTATTGTAAATTGTCTGATTGTTTTTATGTATAATTGTTATTTATCAGATACTAATAAAAAAGTATATATATTATCAGATGGCAAACATTGGTAATGAACCGGTAAATGAGGTTAATCAGTCTGAGCAACATTCAGGGGATCAATATATGACTAGGCAAGATATCAAAAATATTGTTGCTCAAGGAATAGCCAATGCTATTCCAGCTATCGTTGCTGCTGTAAAAAAATCCAATAGAACCGCAACAAATCGTTCCTAGTAAACATATTTCTGAAGATAACTTCAGTAATAGTGTAAACGAAGGCAACAATCATGTTAATCATGATAATGAACCACCACACGCGCCACTCCATAAGAAACTGAAAGCTGCAACACCTGGTTGCACTTTCAAAGAATTCCTTGCTTGTAAACCCACTGAATTTGCAGGCAATGAAGGAGCAACTGCATCACTGCATTGGTTAGAGAAAACCGAAGCAGTAATTGCAATAAGTAAATGTGCCAAAGATGATCAGGTCATGTACGCGTCAAATCTTTTCAAAGAAGGGGCGCTAGAATGGTGGAACACGGTGTTGCAAGCCAAAGGAAGGATGGTGGCATATGCTATGAACTGGGAAGAATTTAAAAATCTTGTAGAAAGAAAATTCTGTCCTGAGTATGAAAAGGAACAAATGACAAATAAGTTCCTTACCCATCGGATGGTGGGTGTAGATTGTCGCGGTTATACTTCGACATTCTTCGATTATGCTAGAGTGGTACCAACACTGGCTTTGCCAGAATCGGTACTCATTTCTCGCTACATTTGGGGATTAATTAGCGAAATCCGCAATATCGTTAAAGCTGCGAGACCTCGCACTATTGACGATGCTGTGGAATTAGCTAATACCCTAACCGACGAACTGGTACGCACACAAGATGAAAACAGGAAGAAGGAACTGGCTCAGAAAATTACCCAAGGATTTCGTATGGGTAATAATAACAACTTCAAGAAAAGAGGACCAGGGCAATTTTCTAATCCGCCGTTTTGCAGGAATTGCAGAAAGAAACATTTTGGAAGATGTAATGTAACCTGCAATTTTTGTAAAATAGTAGGACAACGTGAAGAGGAATGCAGAAAGAAAACAAGAGTCTGCTATAACTGTGGAGAAAAGGGACATTTTAGACCAGAATGTCCTAAATTGGTCAAACCAGCAGACAACAAAGTCAAGACAACCGATGGAGCTACTAAGAAGAATGTTAGAGCATTTCAGTTAACTACTCAGGAAGCCGAGATGATTACTGATGTAATAGCCGGTACGTTCTTAGTTCACAACATTTACGCCAAAGTATTATTTGACTCTGGTGCGAACCAAAGTTTTATCAATACTTCATTCTGCCAAGCTCTTAATATACCCTTAACCAACATTAGGCAGATTTTTACAGTCGAAACGGTTGATGGGAATTCAGTTAAAATAGATAAGGTTTTGCAAAATATAGAAATAGGACTTTTAGGTAATAAATTTTCTGCAAATCTGTTACCTATGAAATTAGCTGAATTCGATGTTGTGTTAGGAATAGATTGGTTAGTAGCCAACCATGCTCGAATTCTCTGTGTTAAGAACTCTATAGAAATTCAGGCACCCACCGGAGAAGTAATTGTGATGACAGGAGATAAACCACGTAAGCCTATGAAGTTCATATCAGTAATGAAAGTTGCTAATTATGAACGAAAACAAGGAATAGTATATATGATTTCAGTAATCATTAGTACTAAGGGAAAAGAACTTAAGGAAATCCCTGTAGTCTCAGAATACCCAGAGGTATTCCCAGAAGAATTACCAGGATTACCACCAGATAGGGAGGTAGAATTTAGGATTCATCTAATTCCAGGAACTATACCGATATCTAAGGCACCTTATCGGTTAGCACCCACAGAAATGTTAGAACTGAAAAAGCAATTAGATGAATTACTAATAAAGGTTTCATACAACCTAGTTCATCCCCTTGGGGAGCACCAGTGTTGTTTATAAAGAAGAAGGACGGTTCAATGAGAATGTGTATCGATTATAGAGAATTAAATAAGGTTACAATTAAGAATCGATACCCATTACCTAGGATTGATGATCTTTTTGATCAACTTCAAGGAGCTAGATATTTTTCTAAGATAGATTTACGCTCTGGATATTATCAATTGAAGGTACAAGAAGAAGACATACCTAAAACTGCTTTCAGAACTAGGTATGGTCATTACGAGTTTACAGTCATGCCCTTTGGATTAACGAATGCACCTGCAGTATTCATGGACATGATGAATAGGATCTGTAAACCGTACTTGGATAAATTTGTAATTGTCTTCATAGACGATATACTTATTTATTCCAAAAGTCAGGACGAACATTGTCAGCATTTGCATGCACTCTTAACTTTGTTAAGAAAAGAAAAGTTGTATGCCAAATTCTCAAAGTGTGAATTTTGGCTAAAGGAAGTGCAATTCTTAGGTCACATGATAAATCACGAAGGTATTCATGTAGATCCTGCTAAGATCGAGGCAATTACCAATTGGAAGGTTCCACAAACAGCAATGGAAATTAGAAGTTTTATAGGTTTAGCTGGGTAGTATAGACGGTTTATTAAGGATTTTTCCAAGATAGCCGTACCATTAACTAAGTTAACCTGTAAAGCCGTTAAGTTTAAATGGGGACCCAAACAAGAAGAAGCCTTTAGGATTTTGAAACAGAAATTAACAAAAGCACCAATCTTAGCCTTACCAGAAGGAACTGAAGATTTTGAAGTATATTGTGATGCTTCAAAATTAGGATTTGGATGTGTGCTTATACAACGCAAGAAGGTAATTGCGTATGCCTCAATACAATTGAAAAAGCATGAAGAAAATTATACGACTCATGATTTAAAATTAGGAGCCGTAGTTTTTGCCCTTAAGATTTGGAGACATTATCTTTACGGAAGTAAATTTACTATCTATACGGATCATAAAAGTTTAAAATACATATTTGGGCAAAAAGAGTTGAACATGAGGCAAAGGAGATGGATGGAAATTTTAAGCGACTACGACTGTGATATTCAGTATCACGAAGGAAAGGCAAATGTAGTTGCAGATGCATTAAGTCGAAAGTATCATGAAAAACAACGACGATTCCGTGCTCTTAGGTTAAATCTACAATTAGATTTAATGGAACAAATAAAGAATGTTCAAGAAACAGCAATAGAAGATGTTGCTGAAGGAATGAAAGGAAGAATAAAAGACTTAGAGCAAGGAGTTGATGGAATTTGGAGATTCCACAAAAGCAGAATTTGGGTACCAAAACAAGGAGAATTAAGAAATAAGATCTTAGAAGAAGCTCATAAATCTAGGTATACGATGCACCCAGGAAACAACAAAATGTACCAAGATTTAAGAAAGAACTTTTGGTGGATAGGAATGAAGAAGGATATAGCACGATATGTTTCTAAATGTCTTACTTGTTCACAAGTTAAGGCAGAACATCAAAAACCTTCAGGACTACTACAACAATTAGAGATGCCAGTATGGAAATGGGAACTTATAACAATGGATTTTGTTACTAAGTTACCCAAAACCAGGAAAGGTAATGATACGATTTGGGTAATTGTAGATCGATTAACCAAATCTGCTCATTTTCTACCTATGAAAGAAACCTTTACCATGGAAAGATTAGCAAAGTTGTATGTAGATGAAGTTGTATCCTTACATGGAGTTCCACTCTCCATTGTATCAGATAGGGATAGTCGATTTACTTCTCATTTTTGGAAAAGTTTCCAAGAAGCAATGGGATCTCGACTAAACCTAAGTACTGCATATCATCCACAAACAGACGGGCAAAGTGAAAGAACAATCCAAACTCTAGAAGACATGCTCCGAGCATGTGTAATAGATTTTGGTGGAAATTGGGACGATCACTTACCATTGATTGAATTCTCCTATAACAATAGTTATCACTCAAGTATTGAAACTGCTCCATTTGAAGCATTGTATGGAAGAAAATGCAGAACTCCAATTTGTTGGGAAGAAATAGGAGAAAATCAATTATCAGGTCCTGAGATTGTGCAAGAGACGACTGACAAGATTACTCAAATTAAAGAAAGACTGAAGACGGCTCGAGATCGCCAGAAGAGTTATGCAGACAATAGATGCAAGCCATTAGAATTCCAAGTAGGAGACAGAGTACTGTTGAAAGTTTCTCCTTGGAAAGGAGTTGTGAGATTCGGTAAGAAAGGAAAGCTAAGTCCCAGATACGTAGGACCATTTCCAATGATCCAACGTATAGGACCAGTTGCTTATCGTTTACAACTACCAGAAGAATTAGCTGGAGTACATGATGTATTTCATGTATCCAATCTCAAGAAATGTCTAGCAGATGAATCTTTGGTAGTACCTCTTCAAGACATAGAAGTAAATGAAAAGTTAAAATTTGTTGAGAAACCTCTTCAAATAGAAGATAGAAAAGTAAAGTTTCTCAAGCACAAACGCCTAGTGCTAGTTAAAGTAAAGTGGGATTCAAAGAGAGGAGCTGAATACACTTGGGAGCAGGAATCAGAAATGAAGCGAAAATATCCACATTTATTCCAGTAAATCTCGAGGACGAGATTTTTATTAAGGTGGGGAGAATGTAACAACTCTCACTAAAAAGTCCTAATTATTACTTTAATTGACGATTAGGAAACCCTAATTGAGACACCCAAGTGATTCCGCACAAACCCTGAAATTTTCAGAACAATCGGAATCAGGATTAGGGCCCCTAAAACTAAGGGGGGATAAACCCTAATGGACGATTATCCTCAAATAATCGTTGTCACATAACTTAAATTCAAATATGTCAAGTCACCTGAGCTAGTCCCAATCGTGGCTACCCTATAGGCTAGTTTTATGCCTTACGCACCGTAACAATACGGGCCTTGCGGTGCGCAAGGACCCTTACGCACCGTAAGATTGGAAATGTTGCGGTGCGCAAGCTTGTCCAAAATTCAGCTATAAATAGAGGACTGTGGCACTCGAATTCTGAACAATCAACGTCGAAATAATTCCAATTACACACGAAGATACACTCTGAATATTCCAAATTACACCCCCGGGTCTTGAAATTCTGCCGCAAAACAGGGTATTAGCACAATCGCTGCTACGATTCATTTTCCGATCGATCAATGTACTCAACGGGTGTTTAAGTGCTTCCCACATTAGGGTGATGCTTTGTCATTAGTCGTTAATTCGACAGATGTTAAGCATAGCACTTTGTCACTCGTTGTGATGGTTGATCTCGTGAGTTATCGTAAATGTTGTATTGATTACTAACCCAATTTTGTGTGCATTGTTATCTAAATTAGGTTAACCAGGCTAGTTCATAGACTAGACTCTGTCCGTGTTAAATCAGCAATGTGAGTAATTCTCTTTTTATCAAATTACTTTACAAAACCCTATTTATTTCAAAGTTATAATTATAGGGATTAAGTTTATGTAATCACCATATTACAGCCGGTATGTGGGGTTTTGTATACACTACTTGATAATCTTCAACATTGGGGCAGCCAAGGGGTGATATGACCATAGTCACAGACACCATTGGACGGAAGGGCCAATGGGTCGAGTGATAAAGTACTGTGGGTAATTGGTTTGATATCAGAAACATTGTAATCTTCCTTAATACTGTAAATTATAACAAATGTGTCATTTTATTAAATAGAATGATTCACTCAGTATTTTCCGCTGACAAAACCTTTTTCAAACATGTTTCAGGTGATCTGTTGTAATTCAGGAAAAGTGCTGAGAAGCATTTCAAGCTTGAGAAAGTGGCTCATTATAAAACAAAGAAATAAGTTTTGTAATATAACAATTTCGTAGTAAAATCATAATATTGTAAATTATCGGGGTTTTATCCAGAATTGTGAAATAGAATAAAAAGGGAAAATTTTAGCTTTAAATGATCCTGATAAATAAACTTCCGCTGTTAAACTTAATTAAATTAATACCATGGGAATTTCTGTCCCGCGGCTCCTGGAACGGGTCAAACCGGACCGGGGGCCGTGACACATGTCTTTTTGCTGCTGAAAAGGAAGTACCACAAATGTCTGATCCACCGGATATAAAGTTTATGACTTGTGCATCTGCTGGAGGAGCAGGAGCCTTTTCCGGGATCCTTTCAGGATCCTGGATCCTTGACTTCTTCCGTCCCAAGAGTTCCTTCAAATGCCCCTTGCTCAACAAGTAACCAATTTCCTTTCTTAGTGCAATACACTCTTCAGTGAGATGTCCAAAATCCTCATGATATGCACACCACTTGGACTTATCCTTTGTAGCAGCTGGTTTATCACTTTTCCTTGGCCACTTAGCTTTCTCACCTAGATTCTGCATTGCAAGGATTAGTTCATTGTTATCAACAAAAAAACAATATTCAGAAATAGGAGGATAATCCTCATCATCCTCTTCTTGTTCCACTGAATGCACGTTCTGGTTGTCCGATTTATTATAGAACTTGGATTTGTTGTTCCTGAAGTAGGATCCTTGTTTCTCCTATTTTGAGGATCCTGTCAATCTATCCTGGATCCTTTTGTCATCCTCTAAACGGATGAACCTAAGGGCCCTGGTTCTTACTTCATCAAGGTTCCTGCAAGGTGTCATAACAAGATCATCATAGAATAGTGAATCCCTAAGCAATCCCATTTTAAAGGCTTCTACAGCCGTAGCAATATCCAAATTAGGAATATCTAAGGATTCTTTACTAAACTTAGTGATGTAATCTCTAAGTGATTCATTTTGACCTTGAGTTACCCTATATAAATCACTAGTTAATCGTTCAAATTTTCTACTACAAGAGAATTGACTATTAAATAAATTAACCAGATTAGCAAATGAAGTAATAGAGTAAGGGGGAAGACTTAGCAGCCATTTAAGAGCAGATCCTGTAAGTGTGGATCCAAATCCCTTGCATAAACACGCTTCTTTTAACCTTTCAGGAATTGGATGGATCTCCATCCTCTCCCTGTACTGAGCTACATGCTCTTCTGGATCCGTTGAACCATCATACAACTTCATAGAGGGTATCTGGAACCTTTTGGGTATCTCAGCATCACATAAAGGTGGTGCAAAACGAGATATCCTATGGCTACCATCTGCAATTTCAGGAATGGGTTTAACCACTCCTGGTACACTGGATATCATATCCTTAAGCTTCTGTAACTCTCTAGCCATAGCCTGATTAATACCTGTATCCTGCATTAAGCCATGGTTAGTGTTATATGAATTATTAAAAGTGTTACCACCCATAGGATTCGTGTTTGGAATTGCGGATGAGAATCCATATTGACGAGACTCTGGCATGATTGAAGGACCAGAGGGAGCAATGATCTGCATTGGTATAAAGTCTCCTGGATGAACGTCCGAGCTCTGAGGCTGCATATTTCTCAAGAATCCTTGATCCTGAAGGATGTTGGATCCTTGAAGTTGAGATGATCCTTGAACCTGAAAGGATACTGGAACCAGAGAGGATCCTGGGACAAGGGAGGATCCTTGGACCTGAAAGGATCCTGGAACCAGAGAGGATCCTGGGACAAGGGAGGATCCTTGGACCGGGAAGGATCCTTGGACCTGGGAGGATCCTTGGACCTGGGAGGAATCTTGGACCTGGGAGGATCCTGGGACCTTGGAGGATCCTTGGACCTGGGAGGATCCTTGAACTGTATGCATTCCCAAATATCCTCCTGACGTGAAGTATCCCTGATGCTGAGAAGAAGATCCTGATGGTTGAGAAGAGGATCCTTGAGGCTGGAAGTGAGAGCCAAATGCCTGACTCATAGTTGTTGTTCCATAACGCCTTCCTGGTAATTCACCTAAGTATTGCACGTCCGGAACTGCTAAGTGTTGGGAAGTTATGACTGGAGTGTCAAAGTTCAGCGACCTTGACATCAGAGGGGAGTGATCCTCCACCGATTTCTTCTGTTTCTTGATCTCATCGATCTCCCGGAGGATCCTTTCGTTGGTTTTGTCCTGCTCTTGTGTATGATTCCTCATCTGCAAAATCAGAGCATAAAGATCATTAGTAGTAGGATTAGTTGAAACAGAAGAAGTTGGTGGTTTTGTGAAAATGGGGGTCTGTTTCTTCGCAGCATTCTCAGCATTCTTCTGGGATCTAGAAGGTGGTGGAGGCAAAGGAGGAACGCCTAGTGAGGAACTGAATGACGGCATCAAGTTTGAGGTGTTTTTGGCTGAGGAAGCCATCTGCCTGGTTGTTATGAACCGAAATGATCACGAAAATACGAATCTTCTTAGGTGTTAGGGGAGGATTTTCTAACAATTAGTGATCCTTATTCGTTATCCTAACTAGTGATCCTTACTTCTGTAACAGGTGGTGATCCTCAGAAGAGCTTCAGGATCAGGATCATTGATCACTTTAAGGATCCTCGTACTGACGATTGTTTACTTATGTTTTGTAGCATATCGCAGGTATATTGAGCTTGACCAAGTCTAAGCGACATTCCTGGAGAATATTCCTACACTATTCTGCACGTGCTTGACCGAAAATAGACATTATGGAGAACGTGGAGGCTTGGCACGAAAGTCGGATAGTTAGTTTAGGTGGTTTTTTCTATTTTAAAAATGGAGTAACGAGCTAGTAGAACACACTTAGCCATTTCTCAGTTACACACACTCGTACAAACGCTCATACAAGCTCTCGTTCAAACACTTAGCAATTTCATATACTTTTTACACATTTCACCGTAGTGATCCTTGTACCTAGCTCGTTACTATCCGAAGTTGTAAACATTTAACCATTTATTTTAGCTTGGTGATCGGTAGTTTCCATCACCCGGGGTTTTTTGTGCCGGAGATCAATTCTTGATCAAGGGCTTTTTCCCCGTATAAATCCTTGTGTTGTTTGTGCATTTTACATTGAAGTGATCCTCATCGCTGTTACATATTTAAAGCATCATTCCCCTAAACAAAGAGTTTGGTTGCAATATCCTCATCAGATTTTCTGACCAAAACAGTTTGGCGCCCACCGTGGGGCAATTGGTGCTTCGTCCTTAATAAAATACGCATTTCTGTGCTCAATTCGGTTCACTACAACCAAGCAGATGGCTTCCTCATCGAAGAATGCTTCAAACTTGATGCCCTCATTCACTTCTTCACAAGGCGTTCCTCCTTTGCCTCCACCACCTTCTGGATCCCAGAAGAATACTGAGAATGCTGCGAAGAAGCCGACTCCCATTTTTTCGAAACCACCTACTTCTTCTGTTTCAACTAATCCTACTACTAATGATCTCTATGCCTTGATTTTACAGATGAGGAATCATGCACAAGAGCAGGATAAAACCAACGAAAGGATCCTCCGGGAGATTGACGAAATTAAGAAACAGAAGAAAACGGCGGAGAATCACTCCCCACTGATGCCCAGATCTTTGAATTTTGATACTCCGGTGATTACTTCTCAGCCATCAGTGGTTCCAGACATTCAATATGTGGGAGGACCAAAAGGAGTGCACTACGGAACAACAACCATGACCCAGGCATCAGGTTCACTTTTCCAGCCAGCGGGATCCTATCCTCAGCATATGGGATCCCTCACAAGTTCAGGAGTGCAGCAGTTTCAAGGATCCTCCTTCGTTCCAGGATCATCCCAGGTTCAAGGATCATCCTTCGTTCCAGGATCATCCCAGGTTCAAGGATCCTCCTTCGTTCCAGGATCATCCCAGGTTCAAGGATCCTCCTTCATTCCAGGATCATCCCAGGTTCAAGGATCCTCCTTCGTTCCAGGATCATCCCAGGTTCAAGGATCCTCCTTCGTTCCAGGATCATCCCAGGTTCAAGGATCCTTCTTCGTTCCAGGATCGTCCCAGTTTCAGGGATCCTTTCAGATGCCAGGATCCTTGAGGAGTTTGCAAACAGGAAGTTCAGATGTCCATCAAGGAGATTTTATTCCAATGCAGACCAATGCCTCTACTGGTCCCTCGATCATTCCAGAGCCCCAACAATATGGATTAACATCCATTCTCCCTAACTTGAATCCAATGGGAGGTAACACTTTTAACAATTCTTATACTACTAACCAAGGTCTTATGCAGGATCCAGGTATCAATCATGCCATGGCCAGAGAATTGCAAAAGCTAAAGGATATGATATCAAGTGTCCCGGGAGTAGTCAAACCTATCCCCGAGATTGCAGATGGGAGCCATAAGATATCTCGTTTTGCACCACCAATCTGTGATGCTGAGATACCCAAGAGGTTCCATGTGCCTACAATGAAGCTGTATGATGGCTCAACAGATCCTGAAGAACACATAGCACAATACAGGGAGAGGATGGAGATCAATCCAATCCCAGAAAGGTTAAAGGAAGTATGCCTGTGCAAAGGATTCGGGTCCACTCTTACTGGATCAGCTCTCAAGTGGCTGCTAAGTCTTCCTCCCTATTCTATTACCTCATTTGCTAACCTAGTTAACTTGTTTAATAATCAGTTTTCTTGTAGTAGAAAATTTGAACGATTAACTAGTGATTTATATAGGATAACCCAGGGTCATAATGAATCACTAAGAGATTACATTACCGAATTCAGTAAAGAATCCTTAGACATTCCTAACTTAGATATAGCCACGGCTGTTGAGGCCTTCAAAATGGGATTGCTTAGGGATTCGTTATTTTATGATGATCTTGTTATGACACCATGCAGGAACTTAGATGAGGTAAGAACCCGAGCACTTAGGTACATTCGGCTAGAGGATGACAAGAGGATCCAGGAGAGGATAACAGGATCCTCAAAGCAGGATAAGCAAGGATCCTCATTCAGGAACAACAAGTTCAGATCCTACAACAGATCTGATAACCAGAACGTGCACTCTATTGATCAAGAAGAGGATGACGAAGATTATCCTCCACTCTCTGAATATTGCTTTAGTGTTGATAACAATGAATTAATACTTGCTATGCAGAACCTAGGTGATAAAGCTAGGTGGCCGAGAAAGAATGATAGGCCGGCTGCAACTAAGGATAAATCAAAGTGGTGTGCATATCATGAAGATTTTGGGCACCTTACAGAAGAATGCATTGCATTAAGAAAGGAAATTGGATACTTGTTGAGCAAAGGGCATCTAAAAGAGTTGTTGGGAAGAAAAAAGTCAAGGACTCAGGATCCTGAAAGGATCCCTGAGAAGGCTCCAGCTCCTCCAGCAGATGCACAAGTGATAAACTTTATTTCTGGAGGATCCGACATTTGTGGCACATCCTTCTCAGCAGCTAAAAGGCACGCGAAGGAAGCTAAGATGGATAATGGAGAAAGACCAGTTCGAACATCAAGTGTCTCCGAAGGAAAAGTCATAACCTTTGATGAAGAGGATCGTGTTGATATCCAGGATCCTCATCACGATGGTTTAGTTATTACTCTTTTCATATCTAACCATTTTGTCCGCAGGATCCTAATAGACGGAGGAAGTTCAGTGAACATTATCCAGCTTGATGTTCTAAAGAAGATGGGTATCCCTGAATCAGAGATCATACCAAGATCCTCCGTGCTCGTGGGATTTAGTGGCGAAACTAAGAACACCCTGGGGGACATTAAACTCCCAATATATATTGAAGGATTACACTCTTATCAAAAATTTTGCGTTATTGACTGTTTATCTTGTTGTAATGTTATCCTTGGCAGGCCCTGGATACACGATATGAAAGCAGTCCCATCTACTTACCATCAATGTGTGAAGCTCCCTAGTCCTTGGGGAATAGTAAAGATTGATAGTGATCAGCAGGAGGCTAAGAATTGCTACACTTCATCGATGAAACCAGCCTCGAAGTCAAGGGAGCAATAGCAATCAAGGTATCCTCCAAGGAATGTCTTAGAGGCCACAGAGCAGGATGTGGTAGAAATCCTCATGGATCCTGATGATCCTGAATCCAAAATCTATATCGGATCAGGGATCCTTGGCGAAATGAAAAAAGACCTCATATCCTTCCTCAAAAGGAGAAAGACTACCTTTGCATGGAAACACGAAGATATGACTGGTATATCCAAGATGTTATTACTCACAAGCTCGGCATCGACAGATCCTTCAAACCAATCCATCAAAGGAGAAGGAAATTTGCACCAGAAAGGAATGCCATTATCCAGGAAGAGGTAGAGAAATTGCTCCGGGCAGGTATGATTAGAGAGGTCAAGTATCCCAGATGGTTGGCCAATGTGGTTGTTGTTCAAAAGAAAAACGGAAAGTGGAGGGTATGTGTCGATTTTACCGATTTAAATAAGGCATGTCCCAAGGATCCTTTCCCTTTACCCCACATTGACTCCATGGTGGATGCAACTGCGGGTCATGAACTGTTAACTTTCATGGATGCTTCATCTGGATTTCAACAAATCCAAATGGAACCATCCGACCAAGAGGATACAGCCTTCATGACTCCAACTGGTATATATTGCTATATTGCTATGCCGTTCGGATTAAGAAATGCAGGTGCAACGTACCAAAGGCTGGTGAATATGATGTTCAAGGGTCAGATCGGACAAACTATGGAGGTCTACATAGATGATATGGTGGTAAAATCCATAAGAACTGAGGATCATCTAAAGGATTTGGAGGAAGCATTTGATATCCTTGACAAATATAACATGAAGCTTAATCCTTCAAAATGTCATTTTGGTGTTAAAGCAGGTAAATTCTTAGGATACATGGTGACTAAGAGAGGCATTGAAGCTAGCCCGAAACAAATCAAAGCAATAGTGAACATCAAATCTCCGGCCAATGCTAAGGATGTTCAAAGGCTAACAGGCAGGATAGCAGCTTTGAACAGATTTATATCCAAATCCTCGGAGAAGTGCAAAGAATTCTATGATATCCTAAGGAAGAACAAGAAATTTGAGTGGACCGAGAAGCATGAAAATGCTTTGAGAGCCCTCAAAGATTACTTATCCTCAGCCCCATCCTTGATGAAACCAGAAAAAGGCGATGTGTTATCCTTGTATCTTGCAGTATCCTCAAAAGCAGTAAGTGCGGTCCTTGTTAAGGATCATGAAGGTACACAACATCCTGTCTATTATGTAAGTAAAAGTTTACTTGATGCCGAATCCAGGTATTCACACCTTGAAAAACTTATTCTTGCATTAATTATGGCATCTACAAAGTTAAGACATTATTTTGAAACTCATGTTATCATTGTTAAAACTAATTTCCCAATTAAGAATGTCCTCAGGAAACCAGAGATGTCAGGAAGGATGGCTAAGTGGGCAGTGAAGCTAAGTGCATATGATATAAGATATGAGCCTAGGACAGCCATCAAATCCCAAGCATTAGCTGACTTTGTGGCTGATTTCAGTAGTGATTTACAAGAAGAAGCTGAGTTAGAAGTCCAGCAGCTAGAAGAGACCAAGGATCCTTGGATACTTCATACTGATGGATCCTCAAATGTCAAAGGCACAGGGCTTGGAATACTACTAAAATCGCCACAGGGGGACATAATACCCCATTCTATAGCTTGTGAGTTCCAAACCACTAACAATGAGGCTGAATATGAAGCCCTAATTGCTGGTTTGCAAATCGCTAAGCATATGGGAATCAGGTATCTTGAGGTACATGTAGATTCTTTGTTAATTACAAACCACTTTAATGGATCCTATGCTGTTAAAGGTGAAAAGCTAACCAAATATTTGGAGATAGTCAAAAGTTTGGCACTCTCTTTTGTTTCCTTTAGTTTGTCACAGGTACCAAGGGAAGAAAATACAGAAGCTGATGCATTGGCTAACTTAGGATCATCTTTGAAGATCCCAGAGGATATTAGGATTCATATTATCCATATCCTGACCCCGGCTATCGAGGATCACCAGACTATGGAGATAGGAAATGATTCTGAAGTTATCCCTAGTGAGGATACTCAATCCTATTCAGGATCAGGATCATGGATTTCACCAATTATGAGATACTTACAACATGGAGAGATTCCTACAGGAGAAAACCCTAGGGCTTTCAAATCTAAGGTATCTCAATTCATAATTATGAATAATATGTTGTATAAACGATCTCTTGCAGGACCATACTTGAGATGCATTGAGGATCCTGAAGTTCAAGAAGTTTTAAAAGACTTCCATGAAGGAGATTGTGGAAACCACACTGGGGGCAGGGCTTTATTTTCAAGGATCCTGAGGACAGGATACTACTGGCCAACCATGAAGAAAGATGCTATGGAGTTTGCCAGAAGATGTGATCCTTGCCAGAGACACAGCAATATCCTTCATCAACCAGCTGAATTATTGCATCCTATATCCTCCTCTTGGCCATTTATGAGATGGGGTATGGATATAGTTGGAAAGCTCCCTAAGGCACCTGGTGGGAAAGTATTCATGTTAGCTATGACTGATTACTTCTCCAAGTGGATAGAGGCTGAAGCTTTTGCCCAAGTCAGAGAAAAGGAAGTTATATCCTTCATTAAAAGAAATATTATAACTAGATTTGGAATTCCTTCCGAGATTATATGTGATAATGGTTCCCAATTTATTGGGGGCAGAACCACTAACTTTTGTGACAGCTGGGGGATTAAGATGATAACTTCAACACCAGTCCACCCACAAGCTAATGGCCAGGCAGAATCATCCAACAAGATCATCATCAACAATTTGAAGAAAAAGCTTGGATCCAAGAAAGGGAAATGGGCAGAAGAACTACCCTATGTGCTCTGGGCTGACAGGACAACCCCTAAGAATGCTACTGGTCAAACACCATTCTCTTTGGTCTTTGGGGCAGAATCGGTGATCCCAACAGAAATGGTGGTTCCTACTGCTAGAACAAGTACCCGTGATCCTGAGGAAAATGATGAAAACTTGGCTCAAGATCTGGATACTATTGAAGAAATCAGGGATATGGCTAGAATAAGGATGGCCAGTTATCAGCAAAGAATGGCTGGTGCTTACAACAAAAATGTCAGGATCAGGAGGTTTCAAGTTGGAGATATGGTGTTAAGGAAAGCATTTCAAAATACCACCAATCCTGCTGATGGAAAATTGGCTCCAAAATGGGAAGGCCCTTATTTGATTGAAGCTGAAGCAGGAAAGGGGGCATATAGATTGCTAACCACGGAAGGTGATTTGCTACCAAGAGCTTGGAATGCTGTCCACTTGAAGAAATATTTCATGTAAGCAGGATCCTTATGGCATAGGTGATCCTCACGATAGGGATATCCTTAAAGGATCCTCAAAGTATCGGTGATCCTTACTTAGGTAATATCCTAAACATAAGCTATTTCATTTCATTATTTTCTCTTATAAGGATAAGGATCATGTATCCTTTATCCATCTCTCACGTGAATTCAAGTTTTGAAAGTTCAGGTATCTTTAGCACAATGTTGGTTATCCACAGAAGCAATCCGTCTTTTGGGTTAAACCCCAGTTATATGGGCTTGTCCCCAGATTCCGCCTGTAGCGCACGATGATCCTGATGTAGTTCAAGGCTTTGGGACCAGTACTCGTTCTAGGGGCTGATAATTCCATTGTTCTGGCTATGCTTAGGATCCTACGTATAATGGTAGACGTACCATACATCCGTTCATAAGGTTTCTAACGTTTTCACGTTAGCTAAGGTTTCTAACGTTTTCACGTTAGCTAAGGTTTTGGCATCTTCATGTCACTAAGTTTGGATAGTCGCCAGTTAGGGTCATACTCCAGTTTACACACGATCCTTGGGCTTGTCCCCAGTTATCCTTGGGCTTGTCCCCAGTTATCCTTGGGCTTGTCCCCAGTTATCCTTGGGCTTGTCCCCAGTTGCTAACTCTTTTCTTATATTGGCTTAGTCCCAAGTTATGCTCTATTTCAGGTCCTTGAAGATAGGCAGCTAGGGATCCTTGATCCTTATTTCACTCTAAGGTTTATCTTATAGTTATCCTTATTAAGGTTAGGATTCTAACTTGGATCCTCAGGTATGATCCTTAACTCTTTTGATTTTATTTATTATTCTTTTAAATAACCCTTATACTTGACAACTGAACCTGTACTTCTTAAATCATATCACTTTTTAAAACCTATCGGTTATGGGATATGTGATCCTTGTTCATTTCCTAAATTTTTGGATATCTTTTCTAATTTTTCAAGGCTTGATAAATATAAACAGAATGAACATTACAACAGTTGGAAAGTAACATACTAAAAAGGATAGCAACACAAGATAAGCGACAAAAGGTTAAGTTTTTATTTATTAACATAAGGCTAACCCTTTAAAGGTTGTCAAAATTACCTACCCGAGCTTCTACCAGCAAAACGTGGCCCGTCCGCTGGGGTAGGTAAAGGGTGTCTATGATAATGAGTTCAAAAGTAGTGCAGGAATATAAAGGCAGCAGGATCACAATGGCTTCATCCCCCAAACAGAGGATCCCTCCACCAATTGCAATCCTGCCTATTGTCCAAAGGATCATACATGATCCTTAATCCTAAAACCTATTGTTCGAAGTACAAACCATGAAATTGTTTTAAACATCACAACCATCAAACTAAAAAAATTGGGCTCCGGCCTTGGCACATATATCCATCATCGCCCAATTGTGCAGCCTACACCTTTGCTGCATCCTCTTCTCCTCCAGCTGTGGTATCCTTCACCTGATCCTTCCCACTGCCACTTGCTTCAATCGCTAGGACCTCAGTAGCCTCCTCTTCATCATCCTCAAGCTCAGCCAACCTTTCCTTCCAACCCTCAACATCCCAGCTGTTTGTATCAAAGCTAGGATCTTGAGCTTCCTGGGCCATCTTCAATTTTGTCTGGTACATCGTAATGGCGGCAGAGACCTTAGCATTTTCAATAAGTTCATGCTTTTCATAATCAAGGTTGATCAGAAGTTTGGCTGTCTTAGTCTTCTCCTCTAGGAGTTCCTTCCGAGCATCAGCAAGTGCAAGATCCTTGAGCACAGCAACCTGTTGGAGGTCGGCAATCTTTTTATCTTGATCCTCAACGTGGCCCACATAATCCTCAATCTCAGCAAATTTCTGCAAAAGAAAAGGATAAAAGCAGTTCAAGACCAAGTGATCCTCATGCGAGTAGGATACATAGGCAGAATAAAGGATCCTTACTTCATTGAAGTATTCAAGGAACTGGTGGCAGATCAGTGGTAGACCCTGAAGATCCTCAGCATCAGAAGTTTTCCTCTTCTTGACACCCTTTCCTTTAGTGGGTGCCTTTGGAATGGAAATGCTAGGACTGCTGGTGGATCTATTCCTTCTGGGTCGTACGACATCAAGGTCAGCTGTGTTGAATTGGGATACAGGCTTGGCAGATTTTCCAGCACCTACACAATTAAAGCAAGATAAGTATCTTTTCCTAGTTCATGTTTCACTATATATCTAAATTTTAAACAAGGATACTTACTTGACATTGTGACAGAGCCAGAGGATACCTCATGCGAATCTTGAGTTGTTGTCTTGAAAGTTCTTGTCTCAGGATCAAGTCTCTCGAAAGCGAGGAGCCTTTCCTTAGCAGCAGGGGACAGTTTGAGGTGTGAAACGGTGATAGCTGCATAACAAGAAAGCAAAAATATCAGTTATCCTTACATCAAAAGGAAGTTCCTGGTGATCCTTCTCAGGATCCTCCATCCTACCATGGGTAGCCCATTTTTTAGGAAGATCCTTTCCATCCTGGATGGAATCTCTCTTGATAAAAAAGAAGCGTCGTTTCCAATTAGCATCATTCTTGGTGGCTTTGAAGATCGGGTGTTCTTCACCAGGTTTACGTTTGAACAAATAACGGTGAGAGCCAAAGGTGGTAAGATCATACAGTTCTCCCAGCTCTGCCATTCCTAGATCTATTCCCTCTTGATCGATGATCCTTTCAAGGGTGTGCAAAACCCTCCAAATCATCGGCATGGCTTGGATATAAGAGATGCCGGTTAGGGAAAAGAAAGATTGGGTGAATGCTGGAAAAGGATATGTATAGCCTATGGTGAAAGGAGTGACGGGGAAAGCAACCCACTTATCGGAGATATGATCGCTCAAGGCGTTGGGGTCAAAAGGCCTGAATTCGGTGTTCGCCGGAAAACAATAGCGAATCCTATCTATCTGAGCATCATTGAAGCAACAGCGTTCTTTAATGGAATCTTCAATGATCCCCTGGCTTTTCAGAGGACTGTTCTTTGGGTGATCCTTGCCCGGTGAACTTCGAAGCAACATTTTCGTACTGACGGAGATAAAGGTAGAGAAACAGAGTAAGAAGGGAGAAAGAGGAGAAAGAATTACCTGGTTGCTCGTCGACTGAGAATTTAAAGGGAGTCTCTTTCGAATTTGAATGCATGATGATCCTATCTATATCTCTATTTATAATTATGATTCTGCAGGATTGTCACTTCCGTGACATCATCATCGTAACGGCTAGTTCTATTTTAACGGCTATATATCCGTTAGTTTGTTACGGATAAGATCAAGAAAACATAACTCGCTAATTTTACAATTTCACTCCTTATATTTTGGGGGCAATTGTTAGGGGAGGATTTTCTAACAATTAGTGATCCTTATTCGTTATCCTAACTAGTGATCCTTACTTCTGTGACAGGTGGTGATCCTCAGAAGAGCTTCAGGATCAGGATCATGGATCACTTTAAGGATCCTCGTACTGACGATTGTTTACTTATGTTTTGTAGCATATCGCAGGTATATTGAGCTTGACCAAGTCTAAGCGACATTCCTGGAGAATATTCCTACACTATTCTGCACGTGCTTGACCGAAAATAGACATTATGGAGAACGTGGAGG
Source organism: Helianthus tuberosus (assembly GCA_030545235.1). NCBI lineage: Eukaryota > Viridiplantae > Streptophyta > Magnoliopsida > Asterales > Asteraceae > Helianthus > Helianthus tuberosus. Next base: position 61,481,614 of record CM060378.1, on the reverse strand, counting down.
CTTGGCACGAAAGTCGGATAGTTAGTTTAGGTGGTTTTTTCTATTTTAAAAATGGAGTAACGAGCTAGTAGAACACACTTAGCCATTTCTCAGTTACACACACTCGTACAAACGCTCATACAAGCTCTCGTTCAAACACTTAGCAATTTCATATACTTTTTACACATTTCACCGTAGTGATCCTTGTACCTAGCTCGTTACTATCCGAAGTTGTAAACATTTAACCATTTATTTTAGCTTGGTGATCGGTAGTTTCCATCACCCGGGGTTTTTTGTGCCGAAGATCAATTCTTGATCAAGGGCTTTTTCCCCGTATAAATCCTTGTGTTGTTTGTGCATTTTACATTGAAGTGATCCTCATCGCTGTTACATATTTAAAGCATCATTCCCCTAAACAAAGAGTTTGGTTGCAATATCCTCATCAGATTTTCTGACCAAAACATTAGGAATGAAGCACCAATTGCCCCACGGTGGGCGCCAAACTGTTTTGGTCAAAAATCAAGGAATGATAATGCAACCAAACTTTCTGTTGTGAGGTATGATGCTTGAATCAATGAACAACACTAAGGATCACTCTGAAATGTAACGAACAAGTGACACAAAGATTTATACGAGGAAAAAGCCCTTGATCAATGAATGATCTCCGGCATAAAAAACCTCGGGTGATGGAAACTACCGATCACCAACTCAAATTAAACAAGAAATGTGTTACAACTTCGGATGATAGCGAGCTAATTACAAGGATCACTATAGTGTAACGCATAAAAGGTGTAAGAAAAGTGTATGGAATTGCTAAGCGAATTGCCGAGAGCTGGTGAGAGCAGTTGTTAGTGTGTGAGTAGCCAAAAATAGCCAAGTGTTTTCTATTTAGCTCGCTACCCCTTTTTAAAAATGGAAAATATCTAAGCTAACAAACATTCCGCAATTCATGCAAGTCCCCCACGACTCCATAACGTCCACTTCAGGTAAGCACGTGCGGAATAAGTCATGGAATATGCTCCAGGAATATCGCCACGACCAAGTCCAAGCTGGTACTCCTGCAAAACAACATCGTATTCAAAGTAGACAATCGTCAGTATAAGGATCCTTAAGATGATCCATGATCCAGATCCTGCAATACTTCTGAGGATCACCAATTCTAACAGAAGTGAGGATCACTAAACCCAATAGTAATTGAGGATCACTGATCATTTGGAAATCCTACCCTAACAGCTGTACTTCCAGGTCTACTTCACTTTGAATATCACTACTGAAATCAGCCACAAAGTCAGCTAAAGCCTGAGACTTTATGGCATTTCTAGGTTCATATACTAGATCAAAGGCACTTAATTTCACTGACCATTTAGCCATCCTACCAGACATCTCAGGTTTCCTTAGCACGTTTTTAACAGGATAGTTGGTTTTAACATGAATCCTATGTGTTTCAAAATAATGTCTAAGTTTTGTTGACGCCATAACTAGGGCTAAAATCAGTTTCTCTAAGTGGGAATACCTAGTTTCAGCATCTAATAAACTTTTACTAACATAATAAACATGATACAGCTGACCTTCATGATCCTTTACAAGGACATCACTTACTGCATTTCCTGATACTGCAAGATACAGGGATAATGGTTCGCCATCTTCAGGCTTCATCAATAAGGGTGCGGTTGAAAGATACTGCTTCAAATCCTGCAAGGCTGCTTCATGCTTTGCTCCCCATTCGAACTTCTTATTCTTCTTGAGGATATCATAAAATTCCTTGCACTTTTCCGAGGATCTTGAAATAAATCTGTTCAATGATGCTACTCGGCCTGTTAACCATTGAACATCCTTCATATTTGAAGGTGACTTAATATCCAAGATAGCTTTAATCTGCTCCGGGCTCGCCTCTATCCCTCTTTTAGTCACCATATATCCTATAAACTTTCCTGCCCCCACTCCGAAATGGCACTTAGCAGGATTTAGCTTCATGTTATACTGATCTAGGATATCAAATGATCCCTTGATATCCTGGAGGTGATCCTCAACCTTTTTAGACTTCACTACCATGTCGTCGATGTATACCTCCATAGTGTCCCCCAGCTTGTCTTTAAACATCATGTTCACCAATCTCTGATATGTTGAACCTGCATTTTTCAAACCAAAGGGTATGGCAGTGTAGCAATAAATACCTGTTGGTGTCATGAAGGCAGTATCCTCCTGGTCTGAAGGTTCCATTTGGATCTGCTAAAATCCTGAAGATGCATCCATGAAGGTTAACATCTCATGGCCGGTAGTAGCATCCACCATTGAGTCAATATGAGGAAGAGGAAATGGGTCTTTGGGACAAGCTTTGTTTAAGTCCGTGTAATCTACACAGACTCTCCATTTCCCGTTTTTCTTTTGCACCACAACTACATTCGCCAGCCATTTAGGAAACTTCACTTCCCTAATCATCTTGCTCTTTAGTAGTCTTTCAACTTCCTCTTGGATGATCACATTTCGCTCCGGAGCAAATTTCCTTCTCTTTTGTTCGACAGGCTTGAATGACCTGTCAATACCGAGCTTATGTGTTATAATATCCTTGGAAATACCTGTCATATCCTCGTGCTTCCACGCGAACGTTGACATCCTGCATTTCAAAAAATTAGTTAATTGATCTTTAATATCCTGAGGGATATTGATTCCCACGAGCACCGAGATATCCGGATTATTCTGATCCAGGATCACTTTTTTACATCCTGCTCTGAAGCCTCCATGATATCCTGGCCTCGCATCTTTAATTGCTATGCTGCACTAGGTTTTGTTGAGGATTTCATCGAAGAGGAATAACACTCCTTTGCTTCCTGTTGATCACTTTCCACCTTGACAACCCCCCAAGGAGTAGGGATCTTGATGCATTGATGGTAGGTTGACGGAACAGCCTTCATATCATGGATCCAAGGCCTACCCAGTAAAATATTATCGCAAGATAGAGAGTTCATGACACAAAAGCGCTGCATTGAGTTGACCCCTTGAACATACACGGGAAACTTTATTTCTCCCACGGTATTCCTAGCTTCTCTGCTGAAACAACAAGCACAGTGGACTTTGAAGTGATATCCATCGGGGATACATTCATCCTCTTCAATGTTTCCAGCTGAATTATGTTGACTGAGCTGCCATTATCCACCAATATCATGCGTACAAAATGGTTAGCAACATATAATGTTATTACTAAAGCATCATGATGGGGATCCTGGACAGTATCCCTGTCATCATTGTCGAAGGTGATGACTTTTTCAGTTGTGAGGGTTGACACTCTCGTCGGCTTATCCCCCCTCTCTGCCTTAGCTTCCTTCGCGTGTCTCTTTGCCGCAGAATACGATGTGCCACAAATGTCGGATCCTCCTGAAATAAAATTAATTATTTTTGCATCCGCAGGAGGTGATGCTGCTCGTCCAGGATCCTTCTCAGGATCCTGGCCCTTATTCTTCTTCCTTCCCAAGAGGTCCTTCAAGTATCCCTTACTCAAGAGATAGCTTATTTCCTTTCTCAAAGCGATACAATCTTCAGTTACATGTCCGAAATCTTCATGGAAGGCACACCATTTGGACTTATCCTTCCAATCAGCTTTTTGTTGATTCTTCCGAGGCCACCTGGCTTTGTCTCCTAAACCCTGCATAGCATACATTAGTTCAGGTATGTTAATAGAAAAGCAATATTCAGATAATTCAGGATACTCTTCAGGATCCTCGTCTTCAACAGCATTCACTTTCTTGCTGTCATTCCTGCCATATGGCTTTGAGCGATACGGTTTATACGAGGATTCTGATTTCCTGTTGGTTGACTCATAGGTTGTGGATGAATTCATTCTCTCTTGCATCTTTTTATCATCCTCCAGCCGAATGTATCTCAAGGCCCTGTTACGAGCCTCATCGAGATTCCTGCAGGGATTCATTACAAGATCCTGATAAAATTGAGAATCTTTCTGCAACCCCATCTTGAACGCTTGCACGGCCGTTGCAACATCAAGATGTGGGATATCCAAGGATTCTCGACTAAACTTGTTCACATAATCCCTCAAGGATTCCTGAGGTCCTTGAGTTATCCTGTAAAGGTCACTGGTTAATTTCTCAAAACTCCGGCTGCAAGAAAATTGAGTGTTAAATAAATTAACTAAATGAGTGAAAGAAGTAATCGAGTGAGGAGGAACGTTTAACAGCCATTTCAAGGCTGATCCTGTTAAGGTAGAACCGAAACCCTTGCATAGGCATGCCTCCTTGAGCTCCGGAGGGATAGGGTTAATCTCCATCCTTTCCCTATATTGGGCAATATGCTCTTCAGGATCCGTAGTTCCGTCATAGAGTTTCATATTGGGAGTTTGAAATCTTTTTGGGATTTCAGCGTCACAAATAGGATGTGCAAACCGAGATATCCTGTGGCTGTCTTGGGACACTTCTGGAATTGGTTGGACCACCCCAGGTACACTGGATATCATGGCCTTCAATTTCTGGAGCTCCCTGGTAAATGCTGATGTCATACCTGCATCCTGCAAAGATCCACTATTATTAGTAGCAAGAGTATTAATATTATTTGACACGTTACCGCTCTGAGGATTCTGGCCACATCCCGAAGCATATCCTGAGCTCCTCACGGTTGACATCCTGAGCGAGGAGGGTATTTCAGGAGTATGATTCTGGGAATGGCTAGGCACAATATTTCCCCTGTTATCCTCAGTGTATACAGCTGAACTGAAGTTCAAAGTTCTGGGTTGTAAAGGAGTGACAATCTCCTCAGCAGGCCAACTCGGGCCAGACTTCAAGAGTTGTATTTCCCTTATCAGCATCTGGTTGGTCTCCTGTTGCTGCCTCATCTGTTCCTGTACACTACCAAACAAATTTAAAATTTCTTCATTAGAAGCTAAAACAGGAGCGGATCCCTGGACACTGCGAGCAGGGATAACATCCCGAGCCACATGACTTTCAGCTCCTTGCGAAGAGGCTTGCATTCTCGGAGGAGGTGGTGGAAGCACGGAACCAACTGTTGCAGAGGTTGTAGCAGACACGGTGGAAGAGCTCATGTTTGATCTCGAGGCCATTGTAAACCAAGTAATGATTTCACAAAAGTTTTTAGTAAAGATAGCACCACTTGCCCCACGGTGGGCGCCAAATTGTTTTGGTAAAAAATTACCGAAGCAATTAAGTGATCAAATTAGTTAAGTGAGGTAGTGAGCTAGAAATGTGTGTCGAAAATGTGTTATTCAAGTTATTTGCAAAAACAGTTTCAGGATACGGCTCAGGATATAGAGCTATATATGTGATCAAACAATGAGCAAAAATGTAAAGGGTGACACAGGATGTACGAGGAAAGCCCTTGATCAATCTAGATCGCCGGCATAAAACCTCGGGAGTTGAAAATTGCAGCTGCCTTGTTCTTTTATTGCTTCAAATATCAGGATACAGTGCAGGATATGATGCAGATTAACTAGGTGTTACAATGTAATCTGAGTACAAGTGTTTGTGTGATTGCTAGAAGCTAGAGAGTAAAGTGTGCGAAAGAAAGTGAGTCCCTTAACTTGATCCGATCATACTGTTTATAGCTAAACGAAAACAACTAACTTTCCTATTAAACCAAGATGCCCCGAATATTCCCAAGTTAACGTTCCAGTCCTGGTCTTTCGGAATCAACGTCTTTATTCCAACTGATTTGCCCGAGTCTTGGGGGGAAGAAGTCTTCTTGAACGTTGGAGACTTGTAACTCTTAATCTGCACGTGATTAATTCAGTCAATACAGGATATCGTGCCAGGATGTTACCAATATCCTGATCCGATATCCTGATCACAAGTAAACAATCAAAAGCAAAATATTAGTCATGATATGTGTTCAGAAAATGGCCCATAACACCAGTTATGTTACAAATTTTTATTTTAAGTTATTTTACATGATTAGATTATTATTATTATTATTATTATTATTATTATTATTATTATTATTATTATTATTATTATTATTAAACACGTAACCATACCACCACATACGATCCCGTCAGCTGGCACTTCAGAAACGACGTTCCCTCTCGTCGTATTTCCATGATATCCTCTCCCCCACTTCCCGAATTCTATTTCCTGTGTCCACCAGCTCTTTACCATAGTGGCGGAGTTCAGCCAAGTTTTCTGTGCTCATAGGTGGGTTTGGTGCAGGCTCAGGGTCAAACTGGGGGAAAAAGGTGTTTGGGTTATTCAAGAGATTCTGAAATTGCCAGTCAGTCGTCCACCATTCTTCTAGCTCTCCTGGTAGAGGTTGGGGTGGATAATAGGATCTGGGATAGCAGGTTCCAGATTAACTGGAAGTTGTGCTTCCGCTGGGTAATTGAAGAGGTTTTCATCGGCAGGTCCGATGAGGTCACTAAGTGCCAGTTTACGATCCAGCTCCTCCCATGATGGCATTTCCTGGGCTTGCCCGGAACTTTCCCTGATTTCTTTTCCTTTTCTTTTATCCTTCGGATCCTCAGTCTTTATAACTATCTGTACCGCTGGTTTCTTCCGACGCATACGCCTCCAGCCTACGAGTCTTCTTCTCTTTTTCGGCTTCGGTTTCTCCTGAGGTTGGGCTTGGAATACCATTGGCTCTTCAATATCAGCCTGGTAGTCGGTGGTATCCATATCTGTGGTATGGATAGTAAAGTTTTGAAGTACTTCTGATAGTTCATTCATGCTGTTAGCATACATGAAGAAACACACAAAATTCTAATTTAAAATTTTGTAAATTAAATTTTAGTTAGAATCATAGAATGGCAATCAGAAAATTAAGTATTTCTAAATACTTAATTGGCTTAAATCAGTGGCTCTGATACCACATTTTTCTGTCACGGCCCCCGTTCCGGTGTGACCCGGTCCAGGAGCCGTGGGACAGAAACCCGTGGTATTTATTATTTGAGTTGACAGCGGAAGTTTTACAGGATCTTTTGAAACTTGAAAATGCCCAATTATTTTATTTCATAATTTGCGACAAACCCCATAATTTACAGCAAAGGGTATTTTACTTGGAAATCCCTTGTTTTACAAAACATGTTTATTTATTTTACGAAGCCACCACTTCAAGCTTGTTATTGCTCCGTAGCACGTTTTCCTTGATTCACAGTAGGTCACCTGAAACATGTTTTAAAAATATTTTACAGCATAAGAGCGATTACAATGGCTACTATCTTATTTTTAACTGGCGCCGTGTCACACCCTGGTGACGATGGTCATACCATTATTGGGTCCTTTCACCCAAGTAGTGATGATTATCACTGTTAGGATGGTGAACCTAACCGTGAGAGATTAGTAATGTGCACAATACCCCACTTGCCAGTGATTCAAGATAACCACGACTTAATCCCTGTAATTATAACTTTTGAAAATAATTTGGAGGATTGTAAAACATTGTTGATAAAAGAGAATGACTCAAATTGCAAGTTTAGTTGGGCTGAGTTTAGCCTACTGATAAGCCTGATAACCTAATTTAAACAACAATTCACACGAAACTAGGTCAGTAACTTAATACAACATTTACGATACGCTCATGAAATCGAAACCCTCACGACGAATGGCAAAGTGTAGCCCAAATACGGGCAGTACTTAAACATACATTGGATCGGTTTCAATCGATCGGACATTGCATCGTAGCAGTGATCGAGTTAGTACCCTGTATTCGTGGCAGCGTTTCCCTATCTAGAATTTCGATTTTGAGCAGTAGACTTCGTTTTTTAATGAAATTTTCGAACACAGATGAACTGCTCATGCACCAGCAATTTATAGCAAACTTTTGGGTTTTCGCGACCCGCGTAAACCCATTGATGTATCTTACGCGGCCCGTGAGGGCCACCTAGTCTACAACTAGGGCTAGCGTGTCACACCTAGGTCTGCCACGTGTGTGACACGTGGCCTGGAACGCTTATCCGGTCAACTTTAAGTTGACGCGGCCCGCGTAAGCCTAAGCTTACATTTACGCGGCCCGCCTGAAATCAAAAATCCTTGTTTTCTTGGTTTTTCATGCACATTAGGGTTTCTGAGGTCCGGGTTTTCACTTACGGGTCGTTTTGGAGCATTTTTGCAGGTCCTTACATCCTCCCCACCTTATTTAAAATCTCGTCCTCGAGATTTATTGAAATAAGTGAGGATACTTTCGCTTCATCTCTGATTCCAGTTCCCAGGTATATTCGGGTCCTCTTTTTGAATCCCACTTGACTTTGACTAGTACCAATCTTTTGTGTTTGAGAAACTTAATATTTCTGTCTTCTATTTGAAGCGGTTTCTCCACTTACTTCAATTTTTCATTTACCTGTATGTCTTGAAGAGGGATTACCAGGGATTCGTCAGATAAACATTTCTTGAGGTTGGATACATGAAATACGTCATATACCCCGGCTAATTCTTCTGGTAGTTGTAAGCGATAGGCGACTGGCCCTATTCTCTGGATTACTGGGAATGGTCCTATGTATCTTGGACTTAGCTTTCCTCTTTTACCGAACCGAACTACTCCTTTCCAAGGAGAAACTTTCAAAAGTACCTTGTCTCCAACTTGAAATTCTAACGGCTTACGTCGATTGTCTGCATAGCTCTTCTAGTGATCTCGAGCCATTTTTAGCCTTTCCTTGATTTGAGTGATCTTATCGGTGGTTTCTTGTACGATTCCAGGACCTGATAACTGGCTTTCTCCCATTTTTGCCCAGCAAACTGGAGTTCTACACTTTCGTCCGTACAGTGCTTCGAACGGGGCAGCTTTGATGCTTGAATGATAACTATTGTTATAGGAGAATTCAATTAAAGGTAAATGGTTGTCCCAGTTTCCCCCAAAATCTATAACACATGCTCTAAGCATGTCTTCCAGGTTTTGGATCGTCCTTTCACTTTGTCCGTCTGTTTGGGGATGGTAGGCTGTACTTAAATTTAGTCGGGTCCCCATTGCTTCTTGGAAACTTGTCCAGAAATGGGAAGTGAAACGACTATCCCTATCCGATACAATGGAGAGTGGGACTCCATGTAAGGATACTACCTCGTCTACATACAATTTTGCTAATCTTTCCATGCTAAAGGTTTCCTTCATGGGTAGAAAATGGGCTGATTTGGTTAATCGATCCACAATTACCCAAATTGCGTCATTACCCTTTCTGGTTTTGGGTAACTTAGTAACAAAGTCCATGGTTATTAGTTCCCACTTCCATACAGGCATTTCTAATTGTTGGAGTAATCCTGAAGGTTTCTGGTGTTCTGCCTTAACTTGTGAACAAGTTAGACACTTAGATACATATCTAGCTATATCCTTTTTCATTCCTATCCACCAGAAGTTATTTCTTAAATCTTGGTACATCTTATTATTACCAGGATGCATGGTATACCTAGATTTGTGGGTTTCCTCTAAAATCTTATTTCTTAACTCTCCCTGTTTAGGTACCCAGAACCTTTTCTTGTGGAATCTCCAAATTCCATTAACTCCTTGCTCTAGTTCTTTTATTCTTCCCTTCATTCCTTCAGCATCATCCTTGAGTGCTGTTCCTTGAACGTTTTTCAGTTGTTCCATTAAATCTAACTGTAGATTTAATCTGAGAGCACGAACTTGCTTTTGCTTTTCATGATACTTACAACTTAGTGCATCTGCGACTACATTTGCTTTTCCTTCGTGATATTGAATATTACAGTCGTAATCACTTAGGATTTCCATCCATCTTCTTTGCCTCATGTTTAATTCCTTTTGCCCAAATATATATCTTAAACTCTTATGGTCTGTGTAGACTGTAAACTTACTGCCATACAGGCAGTGTCTCCAAATCTTAAGGGAAAAAATTATTGCTCCCAATTCTAAGTCGTGCGTCATATAATTTTCTTCGTGCTTTTTCAATTGCCTTGAGGCATACGCAATTACCTTTTTGCGTTGCATTAGAACACATCCTAAAACCTAGCTTAGAAGCATCACAGTAAACTTCGAAATCTTCTGTTCCTTCGGGTAAGGCAAGAATTGGGGCGTTTGTTAATCTTTTCTTTAAAATCCTAAAAGCCTCTTCTTGTTTAGATCCCCATTCAAACTTCACTGCCTTATAGGTTAGCTTAGTTAATGGTACAACTACTTTGGAAAAATCCTTAATAAACCGTCTATAGTATCCGGCTAACCCTAGAAAACTTCTAACTTCCATAGCTGATTGCGGGACCTTCCATTTGGTGATCGCTTCTATTTTGGAGGGATCTACGTGAATACCTTCGTAATTCACCATGTGTACTAAAAATTGTACCATTTGTAGCCAAAATTCACACTTCGATAATTTGGGGTAAAGCTTCTCTTTTCTTAACAATGTTAAGAGTGCATGTAGGTGCTCACAATGCTCGTCCTGACTTTTGGAATAAATGAGTATATCGTCGATAAAGACAATTACAAATTTATCCAAGTACGGTTTACAAATCCTATTCATCATGTCCATGAATGCGGCAGGAGCATTTGTTAATCCAAAGGGCATGACTGTAAACTCGTAATGACCATACCTAGTTCTGAAAGCAGTTTTAGGTATGTCTTCTTCTTGTACCTTCAACTGATGATATCCGGAGCGTAAATCTATCTTAGAAAAATATCTAGCTCCCTGAAGTTGATCGAAAATATCATCAATCCTAGGTAATGGGTATCGATTCTTAATTGTAACCTTATTCAATTCCCTATAATCGATACACATTCGCATTGAACCATCTTTCTTTCTCACAAACAACACTGGAGCTCCACACGGGGATGAACTAGGTTATATGAATCCTTTGCTTAATAATTCTTCTAATTGCTTTTTCAATTCTAACATTTCGGTGGGTGCTAACCGATAGGGTGCCTTGGCTATCGGTGTAGTTCCAGGAATTAGATGAATTCTAAATTCTACTTCCCTATCGGGTGGTAATCCAGGTAGTTCTTCTGGGAATACATCTGAGTATTCTGATACTACTGGAATTTCCTTAAGTTCCTTACCCTTAGTGTTAATGATTACCGAAATCATATACACTATTCCTTGTTTTCGTTCATAACTAGCAACTTTCATTACAGAAATGAATTTCATTGATTTAAGTGGCTTATCTCCTGTAACCACGATTATTTCTCCTGATGGTGTATGAATTTCTATGGAATTCTTATCACAGAGAATTCTAGCATGGTTGGCTACTAACCAATCCATTCCTAACACAACATCAAATCCGGCCAAATTCATAGGTTACAGGTTTGCAGAAAAATTATGGCCTAAAAGTTCTATCTTTTTCTTCTTGCAAGACCTTATCTATGTTAACAGAATTTCCATCTGCCGTTTCTACAGTAAAAACTTGTCGAAGTTTGTTTAAGGGTAGTTTAAGAGCTTGGCAGAATGAAGTATTTATAAAACTTTGGTTTGCACCAGAGTCAAATAATACTTTTGCATAAACGTCGTGAACTAGGAACGTACCAGCTATTACATCTGGGATGAGTTCTGCTTCTTGGGTAGTCAATTGGAATGCTCTTGCATTCTTTTTGGTAGTTCCTTCTGTAAATTTGGCTTTGTTTCAGCTGGTTTGACCAATTTGGCGCAGTCTGGTCTAAAATGTCCAGTTTCTCCACAATTGAAGCAGATTGTTGATTTCTTCCTCCTGCAATCTTCTTCTTGATGCCCTGGAATTTTGCAGAAATTGCCATACCCCTTGCATCTTCCAAAATGCTTTCTTTTACAAGTACTGCAAAATGGGGTAGTGGAAGATTGCCCAGTTCCCTTTTTCTTGAAATTACTACTATTACCCACACGGAATCCTTGGGTAATCTTTCGGGCCACTTCCTTTTTCCGGTTTTCTTCTCTTGTACGTACCAGTCCGTCGGTCATAGTGTTGGCTAATTCCACTGCATCGTCAATTGTGCAAGGTCTCGCAGCCTTAACGATATCACGGATTTCGCCAATCAAACCCCAAATATAGCGAGATATAAGTACCGGTTCTGGTGAAGCCAGGGTTGGTACAACTCTAGCATACTCGAAGAATGTCGAAGTATACCATCGACAGTCTACATCCACCATCTGGTGGTTCATGAACTTATTTGTCCTTTGTTCCTTTTCATATTCGGGACAGAATTTTCTTTCTACTAGTCTCTTAAATTCTTCCCAATTCATGGCATAAGCTACATCGCTTCCCTTGGCTTGTAGTACCGTATTCCACCATTCTAGTGCCCCTTCTTTAAAAAGATGTGACGCGTACATGACCTTGTCTTCCTCGGCACATTTACTTATTTTAATTATTGTTTCGGTTTTCTCTAACCAACGCAGTGCAGTAGTTGCCCCTTCGTTGCCTGCAAATTCGATTGGTTTACAGGCAAGAAATTCCTTATAAGTGCAACCAGGCGTTGCAGCTTTCATTCTCTTAGGAAATGGGGCTTGCACCACGTCATCATTATTATCAATGCTACCGCCTCCATTTACACTATTACTGAAATTGTCGCCGTGAGTACGTTTGCTGGGAATAATTGGTTGAGGTTCAACTGGATTTCGGGCAGCAGCAAGGATTGCTGGAATAGCATTGGCTATTCCTTGAGCGACGCTAATTTCTATATCCTGCCTATTAAGAAATTGGTCTCCATTATTTTGCTCAGATTGGTTAACTTCTTTAACTGGCTCATTAACGGCGTGTTCCATCTGTTAATTAATAATATATATGTTATTGGCACAAGATAAATAACAACCAAACATAGTAAAGCAATCACACATAAGCACGTATAGTCAAAATTGTCGTCTTTGCTACGTCGATATTTTTATATATTATCAGGCATCCGTAGACACCAGTTATGTTACAAAGTTTTAATTTAAGTTATTTTACATGATTAGATTTTTATTATTATTATTATTATTATTATTAAACACGTAACCACACCACCACATACGATCCCGTCAGCTGGCACTGCAAAAACGACGTCCCCTCTCGTCGTATTTCCATGATATCCTCTCCCCCACTTCCCGAATTCTATTTCCTGCGTCCACCAGCTCTTCGCCATAGTGGCGGAGTTCAGCCAATTTTTCTGTGCTCATAGGTGGGTTTGGTGCACGCTCAGGGTCAAACTGGGGGAAAAAAGGTGTTAGGGTTATTCAAGAGATTCTGAAATTGCCAGTCAGTCGTCCACCATTCTTCTAGCTCTCCTGGTAGAGGTCGGGGTGGATAATAGGATCTGGGATAGCAGGTTCCAGATTAACTGGAAGTTGTGCTTCCGCTTGGTAATTGAAGAGGTTTTCATCGGCAGGTCCGATGAGGTTACTAAGTGCCAGTTTACGATCCAGCTCCTCCCATGATGGCATTTCCTGGGCTTGCCCGGAACTTTCCCCGATTTCTTTTCATTTTCCTTTATCCTTCGGATCCTCAGTCTTTATAACTTTCTGTACCGCTGGTTTCTTCCTACGCATACGCCTCCAGCCTACGAGTCTTCTTCTCTTTTTCGGCTTCGGTTTCTCCTGAGGTTGGGCTTGGAATACCATTGGCTCTTCAATATCAGCCTGGTAGCCGGTGGTATCCATATCTGTGGTATGGATAGTAAAGTTTTGAAGTGCTTCTGATAGTTCATTCATGCTGTTAGCATACATGAAGAAACACACAAAATTCTAAGTTAAAATTTTGTAAATTAAATTTTAGTTAGAATCATAGAATGGCAATTAGAAAATTAAGTATTTCTAAATACTTAATTGGCTTAAATCAGTGGCTCTGATACCACCTTTTTCTGTCACGGCCCCCGTTCCGGTGTGACCCGGTCCAGGAGTCGCGGGACAGAAACCCGTGGTATTTATTATTTGAGTTGACAGCGGAAGTTTTACAGGATCTTTTGAAACTTGAAAATGCCTAATTATTTTATTTCATAATTTGGGACAAACCCCATAATTTACAGCAAAGGGTATTTTACTTGGAAATCCCTTGTTTTAGAAAACATGTTTATTTATTTTACTGAGCCACCACTTCAAGCTTGTTAGTGCTCCGTAGCACGTTTTCCTTGATTCACAGTAGGTCACCTGAAACATGTTTTAAAAATATTTTATCAGCGGGGAAATACTGGCGAGTCACCAAAATTTGATAAAACGACACATCGTTATAAATTACAGCATAAGAGCGATTACAATGGGTACTATCTTATTTTTATATGGCGTCGTGTCACACCCTGGTGACGATGGTCATACCACTATTGGGTCCTTTCACCCAAGTAGTAATGATTATCACTGTTAGGTTGGTGAACCTAACCGTGAGAGATTAGTAATGTGCACAATACCCCACTTGCCAGTGATTCAAGATAACCACGACTTAATCCCTGTAATTATAACTTTTGAAAATAATTTGGAGTATTGTAAAACATTGTTGATAAAAGAGAATGACTCACATTGCAAGTTTAGTTGGGCAGAGTTTAGCCTACTGATAAGCCTGATAACCTAATTTAAACAACAATGCACAGAAAACTAGGTCAGTAACTTAATACAACATTTACGATACGCTCATGAAATCGAAACCCTCATGACGAATGACAAAGTGTTGCCCCACATACGGGCAGTACTTAAACATCCATCGGATCGGTTTCAATCGATCGGACATTGCATCGTAGCAGTGATCGAGTTAGTACCCTGTATTCGTAGCAGTGTTTCCCTATCTAGAATTTCGATTTTGAGCAGTAGACTTCGTTTTTGAATGAAATTTTCTAACACAGATGAACTGCTCATGCACCAGCAATTTATAGCAAACTTTTGGGTTTTACGCGGCCCGCGTAAACCCTTTGATGTATCTTACGCGGCCCGCGAGGGCCACCTAGTCTACAACTAGGGCTAGCGTGTCACACCTAGGTATGCCACGTGTGTGACATGTGGCCTGGAACGCTTATCCGGTCAACTTTAAGTTGACGCGGCCCACGTAAGCCTAATCTTACATTTACATGGCCCGCCTGAAATAAAAAATCCTTGTTTTCTTGGTTTTTCATTTACATTAGGGTTTCTGAGGTCCGGGTTTTCACTCACGGGTCGTTTTGGAGCATTTTTGCAGGTCCTTACATCCTCCCCACCTTATTTAAAATCTCGTCCTCGAGATTTATTGAAATAAGTGAGGATACTTTCGCTTCATCTCCGATTCCAGTTCCCAGGTATATTCGGGTCCTCTTTTTGAATCTCACTTGACTTTGACTAGTACCAATCTTTTGTTTTTGAGAAACTTAATCTTTCTGTCTTCTATTTGAAGCGGTTTCTCCACGAACTTCAATTTTTCATTTACATGTATGTCTTGAAGAGGGATTACCAGGGATTCTTCAGATAAACATTTCTTGAGGTTGGATACATGAAATACGTCATGTACCCCGGATACATGCAAATATGTGAAACTTATGCATAAAACGTGTTTGGATCGTAAACAATATCTAAATACGACATACATACACTTAATTATATTTGGTTTATGTTCCTCATACTTGATTTTCCCTTAAACTATGTTTTTATGGCGAAAATAGTCCCTAAAAGGCCTTAAAACCCTAATTTAGAAACTTCAGGGGCCAAATTGCAATTTAATGAAACTTCTGCCTCCCCCCTTGTCACGGCCCACGTAAACTTACCTTGCTCCTTACACGGCCCGCCTGAACGGGTGATCCAGAGCCAGCTCGTTAACAGCCTTGGATTGGTCGCGATTTTTGTGAGTTTTGATTGGTTTTAAGTGTGTTTCTTGCATTTATGACCCACAACCATTACCCACAACCCTTCCCCTATAAATACCACACTAATCTAAGTCCTAGACACTTTACAAACCTCCTCACAACTCTCTCAAACACTCAAAAACGTTGTTGCAATCTGAAGTTCGAACAGAAGCACTACTCTTCACTAAAGTGAGCATAACTCACTCATTTCTTATCCTTTTGAGCTCATTCTTTTTCCAGAACACTTGGATTGACCTTAGCTTCAATTCCATGGGTATTTCACAGTGAATGAGTCCCTGGAACTCCGGCAAATAGGCTCCAAGTTTCACTTTTCGTTTTGTTTTGAATCAAACTTTGTTTATACTTGTTTAAACTTGAGTCTAACTCACTCAAACCCACGTCCTTATGCTTATAACCACTTCTATGGTTAGTTAAGCTTAAAAACGGGGCTAAGACATATGAAATCAGAGGATAAACCTCACATATATTCTGTTTTGTTTAGGGTTTTTAACCCACAAGTGATGTTCAAGCTTCAAGCTTGATGAAGGTGTGATTATGGACTAACTTGGGTTGTCCAACATAAAATCCCCACATTACTTGATGATTTCTCATAGTGTAGTTGTTTGTATTCTTGTATTATTCGTACTTCATGACCCTCCTTGTATGTTTTTACATCAAGTGTAGTGGTGAACCATAAGAGGTACCAAAATGGAAGCTTGTTCTTCCTACCTCCTACATGATTTCCATGATACTTAGAGGTACCTAAATGAAGATTTAATCTTCTACCTCATGTTTGACTATTGGAATTTCTAATATATAATACATAATCTATATAATACATAAACTTAATATCCGAATAATCGAATCTTTGATGATGAACTAGTGTTCATATGTCAAAGTACTAGATTATATCATCCTAGACTTTGATAACTTGTCACGATTCTAATGGAACCTTGTTCCATGAAAACATTTAAACTCCTTAGAGTTTTCTAGTGTCAAGAACAAGTATCATATGTACTAGGTGATTATTTTCATATGTTATTTGCATGTTGTTTTAAATTCTGAATCTCGACTTTAAACATACTTGAACTTTAACCCTTATACATTCGATCTCCTAATCCCATGGCTCGTCAACAATTGGATAATAGGAAAGCATATGCAATTTTTGTGAGTGTACTTGACCCATTTTACCGTTTTCGCACTTTTGGGTGTAACATGTTTATATACAAAACACACTTATTATACATATTCTTATGCAAATACATAAAGCAACAATCCAATACATGCTTACTATTTGTTATGCTTGATTCGTGTTTTCTGGACCATACTTATGTGATGAACTTGTCATTAGCTTCGTACGAGCCTCCATTTAACATGTATAGCGCTATAGGAGTAAGGCACCACCCGTAGATTAGTGGTCATGTTAAATTTCATTAACACTTGCGTAAACAGATGGTTGACTTGTAAATCGCATGCCAGTTTATATGTTAATCTTGATAACTAGGTTTGCCATATGGATTGTTCCTTATCACTTTTATACTTATATACTACGCACCAAACTTGTATGCTTGCCAATACTTTTTGAATTGAACTACACTTTTAAAACATGTTGCAGGTTTAGCGATAATGTTGGTGATGCATGGAATCTAGTAGGATGCTTAGATACACACTTTAAATTCGTATTCTTATTGTATTGTATTTCGTTACTCATGTTGTATTTATTTCAAATCCTTGTAATTGGCTACTTACAAATGAAATGGAAATTTATTATTTAAATACTTGTCACAATTATTAGTGTTATGACGTCTCAAGCAATCTATTTCGTCTCACTCCGATGTTTCCGCCATCGGTTGGGGTGTGACACCAGCATCTGGACTTGGGAATTCCACCATGTCAAGGCACCATCCTCAAGAGTACCCGAAGCATTCTTCACCCTGTCCCCAGCGTGACAGTTACACATAGCAAAAACCGACTCAGCTTTCTCAAACCATCGGAGTAGTCCCACTGCCCCTTCAGTCCCACTGAACGTCTGTGGCTTACAGTCCATGAACATCTTGAACGTACAAACAGTCGGATTGTTCTGATTTTGGTTCACATGTTGACCTAAGGACAAATGAAAATACATTACACGAGTAAGAGTCGAGTACACGAGACAGGGATAAAGAGCATTGGGTAAATATCATACCAGCCTGCTGAGCCGCTAGGGCTTCAGTCACACGAGCATTGATCAGGTCGGTTAGTTCTGCCTAGGACATAACAATGTTGCCACGTCCACTGCCGCGGCCTCCACCATGTCCACCATTTCGTCCGCTCATGATTCTATATAAGAAGAGTGGAAAAGGTTAAGGGTCGGGATTGAGTAGGAGTTAAACATCGCTATGACTGCTACAGATTACAGAGTCCTACCATTACGTCAAACAAGGGAACAGAACCCCTTTCACACTCGTTAAGCCTCACTAGGACCCACATGCACCCCACATTACTATTATGTGTGCACCCGTAATGATAATGCGATTTGCATGTTTATCTCAGCTCCTCTTAACTCGCGTTAAAAGGTTCCTCAGTTTCGAGTAACAAGACAAAAGACAACACAAAACATAGATCACGAAAGTCTAGAGGGAACGTCACACTATCAGTCACATAACGTAGCCAAGTAACACGTGAATTCATATTGTAGTGCTAAGTGTGCAATCACATGCAATGTCATAAGTAAGTGTACACTAGTTATGTTGTGCAATAAGTAATCGAGAGACGAACCTTGCAATCTGGAGCTGCTTGTCATGGTGAATTTCAAAACTGTTCGGTTATAGTCTGGTTTTATAAAAACGTTTTAAAACCTAGTTCACTATAACCAGTGGCTCTGATACCAATCTGTCACACCCCCAAATTACCATACGCGGAAACCCCGCTAGGCGTGTGTCGTACCAGGATCCAGCCACCAATCACATTGAACTATTTACAAGATATTATATAAAAGATCCCATTTATTACATTAAAGTATCCTCAACACATAACTTAAAGTTTAACATGTTCAGTGGAAGCATAATGTAAACCATTATTCAATGTTCAAAAGTAAATATATGGAAACCAATGGTCTTGTCACATGTTTGCAAGTTTCTCGACCCATAACCACTCTAGCAATTCCAGACAGCACGTTCCAAATCCAAGAATCTAACGACATGCGAGCATGCAACAAGTGTATCAGCACAAAGCTGGCAAGTTCACAGTTTTACCAAAACGTTTAGTTACCAAGTGTTTAGTTCAATTTAATAACAATGTTGATAATAACTCAAGTACCGCAAGATGGCATCAGATTGTTTGCCCGTCCCCAATGCCCCTATCAAAACATTGGTCGTTGTTTAAGGTCATTAGTTCACACCCGTCCTCTCAGGTACGATGTGAGGTTGCCAAGCCTAATAGCGCTATCAACTAATACCCTGTTTCCTCTCAGGTAACTAATTCGGTATAAGATGGGACTTAAAGTGATAGGAATGAGTGTATTATCCAACATCCCAGTTTAACCCAGAAAAGGTGTATTCCTCTCAGGAATACTCGTTTGATTATCCCACCCACCGGGACGCATGCTCAAGAGAAGTGAACTCACCTTAGATTTGCTCAGTAGGTTAAGTAACTTGAACTAATGTGATCATCCACGTCCTATTATGATTGTCATACAAATCAGGTTCTGTTCAAGTAATGCACGTATGTGTTCTACACGTATACTATAGGTTACGTACACAGAATGATCATGGCATACACGTAGTATCATGGCAGTTAATTAACAGTACATAACATGTTTAACAGTAGCATTTACGTATGCGTACAAAGCCCAAGTGTGCGGCCCAAATACCTGGGTCTGTGAGTGTGCGAGTCCATAATAAGTGTGCGACCGGGTGGTCTCGGGTTATAGTCCTAAGGATCTCGAGTCGTAAATAAGGGGATCTCGGTTCATGCATACATCACTCGAGACTAGGTGGTCTCGAGTCAGGTCTCGAGTCACAACAAGACCCGCAACCAAGGTCTCGAGTCTTGTTGTTTGTATGCAAGTGAGGATTGGTCTCGAGTCGAGACTGTGCGGTCTCGGCTCGCAACCCTTGTCGAGACCAAGGATGTAACAGACTTCCTAAATTGCAGCCCATTATCTCCGTATCATCAGTAACAAGTTTGGCAGTTTCAAATCAGATCAAAACAACAATTAATTCAGAAATCATGCCCCCTAATTATCCTCTAATCATGAACAATCATCAACAAATCAACATCCAAGGCATTCATTCGAATTATTGGAACAGTTTTACCACTTACTATCATGCAAACCTAGCCACCATCCAAAACATGGTCAACAATTTCATATTATAATCATGTAAACTCATATCAATATGATTGTATATTCATCAAACACAAGGCCCTAAACAGCCGATTTACTCATCTCACATGAACAATCTATTCATATTAATCAAGTTTCTTAACAATCTTGTGATCATCAACCCATCGCATAACCCACACCCCTAAACCCAATTCTAACAGTTTGCTATCATCATAACCAACACATGTTCCTGATTTGCAATCACAATTCCATTAATAAATCTACTAGCATGAACCCTAGTTATCACATAAGATCATAGTCATCACAACATCAATTATCATACAATCAAACAGTAATGAAACACTAACCAGAAGTGTGCGATGTGTATGCTAGACAAGGGAAGATCACGTTACAAAGAGAAGAGGGCTTCGAATAAGGGGGAAGGGGTTGCCGTCGAACAAGAGGGAGGAGAAAAGAGAGAGCTTAGGGTTTTGTATGTGTTTGTGTTTTGTAAAATATGAGAAACACATCACCCATGATGGATGTGTATGCGCATAGGGGTGAGTCGGGCTCACTTGTTTGGGCCGTAGGCCAATACACGGGTGGGCTGGGTTTTTGGGCTGAGAACAATTGTGCCCAATATGAAGGTGTGCGATCAAGGGTAGGGTGTGCGACCCAATGGTGTTGTGCAACCAAGATTTCGTTATACATACTCACAATACTTTCACATAACCCATAACATAAGCAACCCATAACATAAGCAACCCATAACATTCAATTAAAATTTACACAATTAAACATTCAATCCAAATTCATTACTAACACGTATATAACTTAACACAAAGTAGAAAAGAACTAGTACAAGGCTCTGACAGTACTAGTTGTCACAGTGTTTATCGATGATATCCTTATCTATTCGAAGTCAAAAGTCGAACACGCGCAACATCTTCGTTTGGTACTTGAACTTCTCCAAGGGATTCGCCTCTACGCCAAGTTCTCCAAGTGTGAATTTTGGCTTGAGGAGGTTACATTTCTTGGTCACATTGTCAGTAGTCAAAGTATTCACATCGATCCCGCGAAGATTGAAGCAGTTGAGAGTTGGATTACGTCGAAAACCCCGTCCGAAGTTTGTTCCTTTCTCGGATTGGCGGGTTTTATCGCCGATTTATCACTGATTTCTCTAAAATCGCCGTCCCCCTCACCTCTCTTACGCATAAAGACTAGCCTTTTGTTTAGGGAACCGAACAAGAGGAAGCATCTCAAACTCTTAAGCGTATGCTTTGCAAAGCTCCCATACTCGCGCTACCCGATGGAAACGACGACTTTGTAGTCTATTGCGATGCCTCTAACCTAGGTCTTGGTTGTGTCCTTATGCAACGAGACAAGGTTATCGCGTACGTGTCTCGACGACTCAAGGTTCATGAGAAGAACTACACCACCCACGATCTCGAACTCGGTGAAGTTGGTTTTTCATTAAAGATATGGCGACACTACCTTTATGATACTAAGTATACGGTCTTCACCGACCATAAGAGCCTACAACACATCTTCAATCAGAAAGAACTTAATATGCGCCAACATAGATGGGTCGAACTTCTCAACGACTACGACTGTGAGATACGTTACCACCCAGGCAAAGCAAATGTAGTTGCCGATGCTCTTAGCCGACAAAGCTATTTACATAGTGTTCGTATTGTTCATGCCCAACACGACCTCGAAACTCTCATTCGCGACGCTCAACACGCCTACTTTCTCGAGAACACTCTGAAGGAGGAAAGAATTCTTGGATCCGAAAACCAACTAGTGAATAAACCGATGGTATTTTTTACTATCTCGACCGAATTTGGATTCCCAATCGCAATAATCTCTGATAGATTTTGCTAAATGAAGCCTACAAATCTCGATATTCCATTCATCCAGATGCCAAAAAATGTATCAGGACCTCCGTTCCAGGTATTGGTGGCCAGGAATGAAGAAGGATATCGCTCTCTACGTTTCAAAATGCCTAACTTGCTCGAAAGATAAGGCTGAACATCAACGACCCTCTGGCTTACTCAAACAACCCGAGATCCCGATGTGGAAATGGGAGAGTATAGCTATGGATTTCATTACAAAACTCCCCCGCACGCCATCAGGTCATGATAGCATTTGGGTTATCGTTGATCGTCTTACGAAATCCGCCCACTTTCTACCAATACAAGAAGACTATAAGGTTGAACGATTAGCATGAATCTATACCGACGAAGTTATTTTTCGACATGGGACACCTCGTGAGATCATCTCTGACCGCGATGGTCGATTTACTTCGTGTCTCTGGGAGACATTCCAATCCGCTCTTGGTACTACTCTCAATCTTAGTACTGTTTTCCATCCCCAGACTGACGGTCAGACATAGCGCATGATTCGCACCCTTGAAGACATTCTTCGTTCGTGCGTTATAGATTTTGGTGGTAATTGGGATTCGCATTTACCTATAGTCAAATTCTCATACAACAACAGTTATCACGCTAGTATTCAAATGGCACCATTTGAGGCATTATATGGAAGAAAATGTCGATCTCCTATTGTATGGCATGAGATCGGAGACGCGCAAATTACCGGTCCTGAGTTGTTACAGGAAACGACTGACAAGATCCTCCAGATGCGAGACAATCTCTTGAAAGCGCGGAGTCGTTAAAAGAGTTACGCCGATAAGCGCTGCAAGCCCCTTGAATTTAACGTTGATGATCACGTACTCCTAAATGTCTCACCTTGGAAGGGGGTGATCCGATTCGGCAAGAAAGGAAAGATAGCGCCTCGATACGTTGGTCCCTTTAAGATACTGGAAAGAATTGGCAAAGTGGTCTACCGACTCGAATTACTGCAGGAACTCAGCAACGTACATCCTACTTTCCACGTCTCGAACCTCAAGAAATGCCTAGCCGAAGAAAACCTGCATGTTCCTCTCGAGGATTTGCAAGTAAATGAAACCCTACACTTCGTGGAAAAGTCAGTAGAGATCACGGACCGAGAGACCAAGAAACTCCGACGCTCTCGCATTCCTGTAGTGAAGGTTCGCTGGGAAGGCAAACGCGGTGCCGAGTTCACTTGGGAACTAGAGAGTGATATGAAAGCTAAATATCCACATCTCTTCATTACGCCTGCGCCATAATTTCGGGACAAAATTCCCTAAAGTAGGGGAGGCTGTAACAACCCGACTTTTCAGGTCAAGTCGTATCATTACTAGATCTGTCATTTATTGCTTAATTGACTTGTACTCTCGAGATTCCGATTATCGCAACGGGTTAACTATTTTAAACGCTTATTCAAAACGCAATTATCGCATTTAACACGGTCTACCATGCATACTATTTAATGCATTTTATCGCATATTACATCGCATGTTAGACTCAACACTATCACAACGCTATCGCAACGTAATCACAACGCAACTCGAAATGCAGATTTATTTTTATGCAATTATGTGTTATGTGTATTATTTGTGTGATTACATGTTTAATGTTATGTGGTTATCTCAACGCAATGCTTACTCATAACTCGCTTAAACGCAACACAATGCTTAACACACGAAACGAAAGTTGGAAAACCAACTCGCACAAATCGACTGGTCGAATGACCATTCTATCGAATGGACATCCGGATCGGACATCCATTCGACCCTCAGACTCTCCACCGCCTTATATCCTCTCAGCCTATAAATAGAGCCCGTACACACCGCTGTTCACTAATGTGACAGCTCTATCCAACCCAACTCGCTCCCAGCTCATTCTCAAGCACTTTTCTCTCAATTAAAGACCATTTCATAAGTATTTCTCCCTAAATCTTGTACTTCCATCATCACTACACACTTCTTCATCATCTTCTCCACTGAAATCACTGATTTTCACCTTGAAATCACCTGGTTTGGACCTCTTTAAGGTGACATCATCTCGGTTGTTAATGCAACCGGTTGTGTGACGTCATCTCATCAAGAATGGTTCAGATCTAAAGGATTTCCACATTATTCAACACGAATCTCAACTAGATTTCAACATTTTCAACTGTTTTCAACATTTTTCATCTCTTTCAAACTTTTCTTCAACATTCTACACAAAACCGATGGAATCCTTGCTCATTCAGACCCTCCACTCGTTCTCTAGTTGAGAGCCGGCTTGAAAGTGGATTTCCACCAGAGAGATGACCGATTAACAGGTTGAACATGTGACTTCATCAAAAGAATAGTGAGTACGATCGAATAGGGTCATTCCCATCTGATCGAATGTGCGGACCTTGGTGGGTTTCCATTGTTTAACACATCATCACGCCGTCTCTGTTAAATCGCAAACTTTTTAACTTAGAAAATTTCAGATTTTTGAAACAACAGATCACCACTCGAGTGGCCATCTGACCAGGTGACCTGTCCCTCATTTTTTTAAACACTTAACCATTTTCCAAGACACACGCATTCAATCGAATAGCCATCCGATCGAATGGCCATTCGTCCAGATGACCATCCGACCGGATGACTTGTTTAAATACTACAACAAAAACTTTAAAAGTCTCAAAACACTTTACAAGCACACTCACTCATTCGAATGATCAACCGTTCGAATGGTCATCCGTCTGGATGACCATCCGTTCGACTCACCATTCGACACTTGACTCATCCGACACTCTGTTACACGTTGTTTAACGCTTACGCTACAGTTCTATGCTCAGGCTAATCTCCAACGCGTTCCCTTCAATCCAAGCTTGTGTTTACTAGCTAAGCACGCACTGTGAGTATTCTCGAACTTTCGCTTAACGCACTTTTGGGTGTTGCATACGTTCTATCAAAACACAACGCAAACTCTTTTACAAATGCTAACCGCTCTCGCATGTTATACGTGACTCGATGAATGCTTGTATGTTATATTTACACAGTGATTGTTTACCTGACACCTTAGCAATGATGGTACTATAGTTTAGACTCAGCACCTGTTTATTCAGGGGTTGTTAAGGGCCTTACTTCACATGGTCACAGTGGTGATAATGTGTTGTGCATTCTACAACTCGTAGTCATGTCGGTTGCATGCGTCATTGTCGATAGCTTACTTGATTCACATTTCTACGTGTTACATGCTGATTATGCGTAAACGCTTTTGCTATACTATATGCTATGCAAACTTGTGTACTCACCTATACATTTTATGTGTTGACTTTATTTTAACGTATGTGACAGGTTGATAGGATGTTATGCTAATCTTTTACGGAATTAAGATAGGCAGTCTAGAAACTACACCAATAGAAATCTAGGTTGTCGGACTTGTTTTGTTCGAGAGAAACTCGTAATCTGTAATAATTATTTTTTGAATATTTGTTGATTGGTATGGGACAATTGACCTTTAAAATATTGGTAACAATTAGTTGTTATGGATCTCTTGAGCAATCTGGTTCGCCTAGTGCCGTGCCCCGATGTTTCCGTCATCGGTTGGGGTGTGACAGTGACAGGGCGAGCATGACAGTTAATTGTGGTTATGGTGGCTACATTAGGACAATTTGAGGGTAGTGATGGTTATGGGGGATATTAATGATGATGATTGAGGGTGATGATCATAGTAGTTTGGTGACACTAAGTTGGCTAGGGTTTGAATAGGAGGTTTAGGTTCCTGCATGGGGAATTGGTTTGGGTATTGAAGTTTTGCACGGGTCAAGATGGCCCTGTTGGGGTACGATGTGGTTAGGGTACTGATGGTGATGATGTCGGCGTGGGTTTCGACAGGGAGTGCGATTATTGAGATTTGCGGTGACGTCAGGTGTACCCTAGGGCTTGGATGGTTATGGACCCTATGCATGGTGTTGAGACCAGTTTAAAAATCATGTTTAGATTGACAGTGTTACCCTCGACCGTTAGTGACCATGGTGTCGACACTTTCATGCATGAGAAGCTTTGCAACGGAACATGTGACAACCCGAACTTTCCAGGTCTTTCCTCGACACATTACTCGTTTCGCAAAGTGTTTTTATAATTCGTTTGCATAGTAACTTGTACACGTTTGATATATGATTGGTGTACTGTATTATCGTTTGTTAAATAATGAACTTATGAACTGTTTAAGTTTATAAACTTAACACATGCATCCTCATGACTGACGAAACATAGGATTTTCGTCATAATCCTTACTGGACGAAACATAGGACTTTCATCATCACCCTTACTCGACGAAACACTGGATTTTCATCGTTAACATCACAACGAATAATGCTTCTTCGTAGAGGCCTTATTCGCCGTGTGGGCTTGTGGCCCATGTGAGGCCCAAGTATGAATCAGTTATATTTACCCTAGTATTCACATGTTTGTATGTAAGGTGATAACTGGCAAAACCCTAGCTCTTTCTTCAAACCGTCGGCTGCACCCATCTGTTCCCTCGAAGACTTCTTGCACTTTCTAAATCGTCTGATCGATCGGTTAGCTTCCCACCACACTTCGTATTGTTTGATGTTTATTTTACGACATTTGTAATCCACTGTGAATATAGGATTGTATTAGAAACCATACTCATATGTTGTGTTAATTAGGGTTTTGATATCTTAACGTTTAAGCCGATAGATTGGAACACGTATGATAAAGATTTAATGTTTTGTATTCAGTCATGCTCACTACTCGGTTGATGATTCGGTTGCCATATGAATATGATGTTATCCGTGTATACAGTTACTGAATAATCGAGATTGTGACATCAAGCACGATGATTGTTTAGGGTTACTTATGATAAAGTAATGATTGCAATTGATCGTTTGACTAGGGTTAGGAAACATGAAAACTATTAAGCCCTTCGACAAAACACCTTGATGTTTCGTCACCCATACATCGATGAAGTTAGGTTTTTCGTCAAGGGGTGGGGGTTCTTCGCCGGTTGGGAAAACAAACGGAACAGTGGACTAGGTTGAATGTGTTGATGTGTGACTATATTAATAAAATGATATTACGGCATGTTAATGTTGATTAATTATGACTGAGGAGACATGAATTTTTATGTGTAGCACACTTAACTGTTAAGTACTGTTACGAAACATACATGCGAATTGTGGATTTGTGTGAGTTTGAAATACTGCTATGTGCTATACGGTGATTGTTGGTTGAACGCACACTATGATTATAATTTATATGCGAACCATGTGAATGTAAACTGATTACGTATACATGAATACCATAGGCTTTGACTGATTAAGTGTGAACGAATATCTAGTCATACCGAGCAAACTAAGGTGAGTTCACTTCTCTCAAAACAAGCATGCGTCCGGTGGGGACAATCAAACTGACAAAACTTGTAAACGGATTTTCGTAAACCCATATCCTTGTAGGGGATATGAAGCGGTTTTCAAATACCCACACCCTTGTAGGGGATGTGAGGCGGATTTCACAAATGCATATCCTTGCAGGGGATATGCAATGGTTTTCAGTAAACGTTGACGTTGGATAATACACTCACTATCTATCACTTAAGTCTCATCATACTACCGGGTTAGTTGCTTGTAGGGCAACGGGGTTATTAGTTGATAGCGCTATTAGGTTTGGCACCCTCACGACGTACCTGGATAGGACGGGCGTGAACTAATAACTTTAAATCATGACCAATGTTTGATAGAGCATTGGAGAAGGGCAAAAAGGGCCATCTGCGGTATCAAGTTATTATCAACATAGCATGACATAACATATCATAAGCTACTACTTGGTATTAAACGGTTAAAACAGACTGTGAACTCACCAGCGTTGTCTGATACACTTTTTTGCATGCTTGCAGGTCCTTAGGTTCTTGAATTGGAACTTGCTATCTGGGAGTGCTGGAGTGGTTGTGGGTCGCGGCTCTTGGATACAAGTTTAATGATTATTGCACACTTATTTTGAAACACTTGAAATAACTATTTACATTATGCTTCCGCTGAACATATTTGTTTTAGATTGTGTGGATTTACTTTATGAAATAAATGGAAACTTTTATTTAATGCTATGTTACGGTTCAATGTGATTGGTGTCTAGATCCTGGTACGTCACACGCCTCACGGGGGTTTCCGCTTGTGGTATTTTTTGGGGTGTGACAGTTTGGTATCAGAGCCACTGGTTATAGTGAACTAGGTTTTAAAACGTTTTCATAAAGCCAGACTATAACCAAATAGTATTGAAGTGACCATGACACTCAGCTCCAGATTGCAAGGTTCGTCCTTTGTTTACCTTTATGCATTACTTGCTTAGTAGTTACACACACACGACTTGCATGAAACTACATATTAGACACCCTAATGTGATTACCTGTGTTGCATGTTTTAGTGAAGCTAGATAGTGTGGCACTACCCTTCGACTCTTGTGATTCTTAATCTTGTAATGCCTTTCGTTTTGCTATTTGAATCTGGGGAACCTTTTATCACGTGTTAAGCGGAACTGAGATAAGCATGCAAATTGCCTTATTATTATGGGTGCACACAAAATAATAACGTTGGGTGCATGTGAGTCCCTGTGAGGCTTAACGAGTGTGAAAAAGGTTTCGCTCTGTTGTTTGATGTAAACTTTGTAGTTTGTAGATGTCAACGTGAGGTTTGACTCCTACCTTATCTCGACCCTTATCTTTTTCTCTTTTCTCATATAGAATCATGAGCGGACGAGGCCATGGGCGTGGTCGCATTGCGATGACTCAGGTTGAGTTGACAAACTTAATTAACACATGTGTAGCTGAGGCCACGGCAGCCTATCAAGCTGGTACGATACGTGCCAAATACTCTTCATTCTTGTATCGCATACCCAATTCTTACCCGTGTGCTGTATTTTCTTTCGTCCTTAGGTCTCCAAGCGAATCAAAACCAGAACAATCCACCTGTGTGTACATTCAAAACGTTCATGGATTGCAAGCCTCAAACTTTCAGTGGAGCTAAAGGTCCCGTGGGACTGCTCCGTTGGTTCGAGAAGCCGAATCCGTTTTTGCTATGTGTAACTGTCCAGAGGGGGACAGGGTGAAGTTTGCTTCTGGCACCTTGGAGGACGGTGCTTTGACTTGGTGGAATGCTCAGGTACAGATGCTGGCCATTGAGATGGCAAACGCTACTACCTGGGATGATTTTAAGGAACTTATGAGAGAGGAGTACTGTCCTCGGGATGAAGTGCAAAAGTTGGAAAACGAGTATTATAACCTGAAGATGGAGGGATCCGAGATCGAGTCTTATACGAAACGGTCTCACTAGCTGGCAAACATGTGTCCTGACCTATCCCGGCCACCACCTCGCAGGATCGAGCTCTACATTAAGGGATTGGCACCATCAGTTAAGGGGTTAGTCACTGCAGCAAATCTCAACAACCTACCCCGGATTATCAAATTGGCTAACAAGATTACTGATCAGGAGGTGGAGCGTGGCTCGCTGCCACCACGTGTTGCTACTACTACTACTATTACTGCTACTACTGCCACCCCCGTCACTGACAACAAGCGTAAGTGGAATGACGCAGACAAGGCAACAAACTCGAATCAATCGCAGAAGAAGCCTGATAACAATAGCAGCCATAGCTTTAGTCAATCGTCTTCAGTTAATCAGAATCAAAACCACAGCTAGACTTCCAGTTACGCAGGAAAACAGCCAAAGTGCAATAAGTGTGGTTTCCACCACTATGGCCAGTGTAGCTGAGCATGTCAAAGGTGTGACAAGGTGGGTCACATGGCGAAGGATTGTAGAGATCCACATCCCAAGCAACAACAACAACAACAACAACCTCAGCAACAGCAACAGAGGCAACAACTCCAGCAGAATCGGGGTAACCAGAGGGGATGCTATCAGTGCGGCAGTAAAGGGCATTTCAAGAAGGATTGCCCGCAATTGAATCAGAATGCCAATAATAACAATGGGGGTAATCTCTAGAACATCAACAACAACGCGGGAAACAACAACAATGGGAATAACGGAGGGAATGGCGCTCGCAGTAGGGCGTTCACTATTGGGGCAGGCGATGCAAGGAACGATGGCAACGTCGTGACTGGTACGTTCTCTGTTAATGGTATTATTTCTTCTGTGATATTCGACTCTGGTGCCGACTGGAGTTATGTGTCTTTGGGGTTCAGTCGTCAGCTAGGATTGACTCCTGCGCCTCTTGTAAATAAGCATGTAGTGGAATTAGCTGATGGGAAGTCGATAGAAGCCACACATGTACTCTTAGGGTGTAAACTCGATCTTCTAGGTCAAGTGTTCGACATTGACCTTCTTCCCATCACTCTTGGTAGCTTTGATATAGTTGTTTGTATGGATTGGTTGTCACAACATCGAGCAGACATACTTTGTATGGAGAAGATTGTGCGCATACCTCTCCCTAGTGGGGAACCGTTAACCGTTCAGGGTCATCGAGGTGGTGCAACCGTTAACATTATTTCATCTATAAAAGCTCAGAAGTGTTTAAGGAAGGGCTACCCTGCTATTCTTTCCCTTGTTACTGATACTCGGCCTGAAGAGAAGAAAATCGAAGATTTACCAGTCGTACGGGAGTTTCCTGACGTTTTCCCCGAGGAACTTCCAGGTTTACCTCCACATCGTCAGGTGGAATTCCAAATTGATCGTAAACCAGGAGCAGCTCCGATTGCTCGTACACCTTATCGTCTTGCACCTGGAGAGTTGCAAGAACTGTCCAATCAACTCCAAGAGCTGTTGGATAAGGGCTTTATCCGACCCAGTTCTTCACCTTGGGGAGCCCCAGTGTTGTTTATAAAGAAGAAGGACGGATCCTTTCGCATGTGTATTGATTAATGCGAACTCAACAAGGTGACGGTCAAGAATCGTTATCCTTTACCTCGCATTGACGACCTGTTCGACCAGTTGCAAGGGTCGAGCTTCTACTCGAAGATTGATCTAAGATCGGGCTATCATCAGATGAGAGTCCGAGAGGAGGATGTCCCAAAAACCGCCTTTCGCACACGGTATGGCCATTATGAGTTCCTGGTTATGCCATTTGGGTTGACTAACGCACCAGCAGTATTCATGGATCTCATGAACCGCGTATGTAAACCATACCTTGATGATTTTGTCATCATGTTCATCGATGACATTCTGATTTATTCTAAGAGCAAGGAGGACCACGAACGGCACTTGCGTCTTATCTTGGAGCTTCTGAGGAAGGAGCAGCTTTACGCGAAATTTTCTAAGTGTGACTTCTGGATTCGAGAAGTACACTTCCTCGGCCACATCGTTAACGAAATGGGGATATACGTGGATCCTGCTAAGATTGACTCAATCAGGAATTGGGCAGCACCAAAGAATCCTTCGGAGGTGCGACAATTCCTTGGCCTCGCTGGGTACTATCGAAGGTTTATTGAGGGCTTTTCAAAGATCGCTCAACCCCTCACCGCTCTAACACAGAAGGGTGTCGTGTATTCCAGGGGAACGAAACAGGAAG
This sequence comes from Helianthus tuberosus, assembly GCA_030545235.1. NCBI lineage: Eukaryota > Viridiplantae > Streptophyta > Magnoliopsida > Asterales > Asteraceae > Helianthus > Helianthus tuberosus. The sequence goes on along the minus strand of CM060378.1, from coordinate 61,450,331 downwards.
ACGCTTTCCAGCTTCTAAATCAAAAGCTTTGCAGTGCACCAATTTTGTCTCTACCCGAAGGTACCAAAGATTTTGTAGTGTACTGTAACGCCTCTATTCAAGGTCTCGGTTGCGTGCTGATGCAACGCGAGAAAGTGATAGCTTACGCCTCTCGTCAATTGAAGACTCACGAGAAGAATTACACGACTCACGACTTAGAGTTGGTGGCCGTTGTTTTTGCATTAAATATTTTGAGGCATTACTTGTACGGTACCAAATGCACTATTTATACCGATCACAGGAGCCTTCAGCATATTTTTTACCAGAATGAGTTGAACATGCAACAGCGTCGCTAGGTAGAACTCTTAAACGACTACGACTGCGCAATCAGGTATCATCTAGGCAAAGCTAATGTTGTAGCTGATGCCCTTAGTCGAAAGGAATCGAAACCCAAACGTGTCCGTGCCTTGCAGCTCACTATCCACTCAAACCTCCCTAATCAGATCCGTTCTGCCCAAACCGAAGCGTTGAAAGAGGGAAACATTGAAGCTGAGTATTTACAGGGCATAGAGAAGCGACTTGTAGAGAGATCTGACGGCATTTACTATTTCATGGAACTAATATGGATTCCTCTCTATGGTGACCTTAGAGATCTCGTGATGGATGAAGCGCACAAATCTCGATACTCTGTTCATCCGGGTTCGGATAAGGTGTATAAGGATCTCAAAGTCTTGTACTGGTGGCCGAAGATGAAGGCCCACATCGCGACTTATGTAAGTAAATGTTTGACTTGTCCAAAGGTTAAGGTGGAGTATCAGAAGCCTTCAGGCCTACTTCAGCAACCAGAAATACCTATGTGGAAATGGGAACAAATCGCCATGGATTTTGTCACTAGGCTACCTAGAACTCAAAACGGAAATGATACCATTTGGGTGATCGTTGATCGTCTCATGAAATCTGCACACTTTCTCGCAATCAAAGAAATTGACAAGTTCTCGCAGCTGGCTGGTATCTATCTAAAGGAAGTGGTTTCCAGGCACGGGGTGCCAACCTCCATTATCTCTGATCGAGATCCACGATTCATATCCGATTTGTGGCAAGTGATGCACATATCATTTGGCTCACGTCTTGACATGAGCACTGCCTATCACCCTCAAACGGATGGTCAGAGTGAGCGAACCATCCAGACATTGGAAGACATGCTGCGAGCATGTGTTATAGATTTTGGTAAAGGTTGGGAGAGACACTTACCCTTGGTAGAGTTTTCTTACAATAACAGTTACCATACCGGTATTCAGGCAGCTCCATTCGAGGCTTTATATGGACGGAAATGTCGATCTCCTCTCTGTTGGGCTGAAGTGGGTGACAGCCAAATCACAGGCCCGGAGCTTGTGCTCGAAACATCTGAGAAGATAGTACAAATAAGAAATCGTATGGCGGCGGCGCGCGACCGTCAGAAAAGCTACGCTGATAAGCGTAGGAAACCTTTAGAGTTTGATGTAGACGATCGCGTTATGTTAAAAGTCTCACCCTGGAAGGGTGTGGTACGTTTTGGGAAACACGGCAAGCTTAATCCGCATTATGTCAGGCCATTCAAAATTCTGGAATGAATCGGTAAGGTGGCATATAAGCTCGAGTTACCTGCTGAGTTGGGTAACGTTCATGATGTTTTCCATGTTTCACTGTTGAAGAAGTGTTTATCCGATGAAACACTTGTAGTACCATTTCAAGAGCTGAAAATCGACGACAAGTTGCAGTTTGTCGAAGAACCAATCGAAATTATGGACCGGGAAGTCAAAGTTCGTAAGCATAGTGGAGTTCCAATCGTGAGAGTTCATTGGAACTCAAGACGTGGACCGGAATTCACGTGGGAACGCCAGGATCAGATGAAGCTCAAGTATCCTCACCATTTCACAAAGAAACAATCTAATCCTGGTGCAACTAATGAATTTCAGGATGAAATTCCCTTTCAAGTTGGGGATGATGTGGTACCCTAGGAAAATCCACGGTCATCCTGATCTGACACTTCGCCGCTTTTGGATTGCGCTCATCAAATTTTGGGATGAAATTTCTTTCAAGTTGGGGATGATGTGACAACCCGAACTTTCCAGGTCTTTCCTCGACACGTTACTCGTTTTGCAAAGTGTTTTCATAATTCGTTTGCATTGTAACTTGTACACGTTTGATATATGATTGGTGTATTGTATTATTGTTTGGTTAAATAATGAACTTATGAACTGTTTAAGTTTATGAACTTAACACATGCATCCTCATGACTGACAAAACATAGGATTTTCATCACAATCCTTACTCGACGAAACATAGGACTTTCTTCATCAGCCTTACTCGACGAAACACTGGATTTTCGTCGTTAACATCACGACGAAGAATGCTTCTTCGTCGAGGCCTTATTCGCCGTGTGGGCTTGTGGCCCAGGTGAGGCCCAAGTATAAATCAGTTATATTTACCCTTGTATTCACATGTTTGTACGTAAGGTGATAACTAGCAAAACCCTAGCTCCCTCTTCAAACCGCCGGCAGCACCCATCTGTTCCCTCGAAGACTTCTTGCACTTTCAAAATCGTCCCATCGATCGGTTAGCATCCCACCACACTTCGTATTGTTTGATGTTTGTTTTATGACATTTGTAATCCACTGTGAATATAGGATTGTATTAGAAACCATACTCATATTTTGTGTTAATTAAGGTTTTGATATCTTAACGTTTAAGCCAATAGATTGGAACACGTATGATAAAGATTTGATGTCATGTATTCAGTCATGCTCACTACTCGGTTGATGATTCGGTTGCCATATGAATATGATGTTATCCGTGTATACAGTTACTGAATAATTGAGATTGTGACATCAAGCACGATGATTGTTTAGGGTTACTTATGATAAAGTAATGATTGCAATTGATCGTTTGACTAGGGTTAGGAAACATGAAAACTGTTAAGGCCATTGACGAAAAACCTTGATGTTTCGTCACCCATACATCGACGAAATACCTTGATGTTTCTTCACATGTACCCTCGATGAAGTTTGGTTTTTCGTCAAGGGGTGGGGGTTCTTAACCGGCTGGGAAAACAAACGTAACAGTGGACTAGGTTGAATGTGTTGATGAGTGACTATGGTAATAGAATCATATTACGTCACGTTAATGTTGATTAATTATGACTGAGGAGACATGATTTAATTTTTATGTATAACACACTTAACTGTTAAGTACTGTTACGAAACATACATGTGAATTGTGGATTTGTATGAGTTTGAATAACTGTTATGTGCTATACGGTGATTGTGGGTTGAACGCACACTATGATTATAATTTATATGCGAACCATGTGAATGTAAACTGATTACGTATACATGAATACCAAAGGCTTTGACTGATTAAGTGTGAACGAATATCTAGTCATACCGAGCAAACCAAGGTGAGTTCACTTCTCTCAAAACAAGCATGCATCCGGTGGGGACAATCAAACTGACAAAACTTGTAAACGGATTTTCGTAAACCCATATCCCTGTAGGGGATATGAAGCGGTTTTCAAATACCCACACCCTTGTAGGGGATGTGAGGCGGATTTCACAAATGCATATCCTTGCAGGGGATATGCAACGGTTTTCAGTAAACGTTGATGTTTGATAATACACTCACTATCTATCACTTAAGTCCCATCATACTACCGGGTTTGTTGCTTGTAGGGCAACGGGGTTATTAGTTGATAGCGCTATTAGGTTTGGCACCCTCACGACACACCTGGATAGGACGGGCGTGAACTAATAACTTTAAATCATGACCAATGTTTGATAGAGCATTAGGTTTGGCACCGTCTGCGGTATCGAGTTATTATCAACATATCATGACATAACATATCATAAGTCACTACTTGGTATTAAACGGTTAAAACAAACTGTGAACTCACCAGCGTTGTCTGATACACTTTTCTGCATGCTTGCATGTCCTTAGGTTCTTGGATTGGAACTTGCTATATGGGAGTGCTGGAGTGGTTATGGGTCGCGGCTCTTGGATACAAGTTTAATGATTATTGCACACTTGTTTTGAAACACTTGAAATAACTATTTACATTATGCTTCCGCTGAATATATTTGTTTTAGATTGTGTGGATTTACTTTATGAAATAAATGGAAACTTTTATTTAATACTATGTTACGGTTCAATGTGATTGGTGGCTTGATCCTGGTACGTCACACGACTCGCGGGGGTTTCCGCTTGTGGTATTTTTGGGGGTGTGACAGAACACATCTACACTAGGTGAGTTCTAATGCCATCTTTAATTCTTTTGGGCAAGCATACATGCGGGTACTTATTTCCATCAAAAGACAAGTTTTATGAAGGTATCAGTTAAAAACGCTTTACTGATATGTCAGGGATTGATAAGAGTCGGGGGTTTTAGTTGAGTCGTGGGTCTGGTCTTAGACAAATAATTTGATGGTTAGGGTGCATAGTCACACAATCGAGTAATAGCAAGATTAACTGGTAATGTTGGTTTCTACTATTCATAAAAGCATAGTCATATTATGTGTTGGGTGAAACTATATTGATGACTGTACTAGGGTTGTATGCCTAGATAGCTTCTAGGTTAGATAACGTAAACGTGATAGGTTTTACTTATGTGTAGTTATATATTGAGATAGATGTTTAGATGTATATTACATTTGTGACAACGAATGTGTGAGATGTTAATTAAGCCATCAGGGGCTACATGGTGGGTTATTTGGTGAATAGTGGGATTAGGTGAGCAAATCACGATAACAAGTCATTGTTAAGGTCTTAGCCATGTGAAGTGTGTCTATGTGTTATATTTTATGAAACAACCTCGAGTTGTTTATGTGGACCATCGATAATAGATGAAATCAATGTGTCACAGTAGTCGTTACTTTTGATTGGTGATGGGTATATATAGACGAGTCGCGTTTACATGACATTTGAGACGCAAGCCATCGATTAGTAGACGATATCAATTTGTCTGGATATAGACGAATTGGTTGGTGATATGACTTAAAACTTGCGTGTAGGATTCCCACCTTATGTGACTTACTTGTTTGGGCTAGACGAACCAATGGGTATGGTATGTAATTGTTATTGACATTATTTTGAGTTCTTTATGTCATTTCATTCTCGAAGACAAGTGAGATGCGAGTTTTGATATTGGTCATGTGGTGTTCTGCGTCGGCTAAATGTTTAATTTAGGGGGTATGGATAGGAGGCTTTTTAGATGTAGAGAATCCGTTAATATGTTGAGTTGAGGGAAACTCTTGGTATAGGTGGTTACAGGGATAACGGTTTGAGATGGTATTGGGGGTTAGCTAAATCTGAGTTCATGTGTTATTAATTAAAATGAATTGTTATAGATTTAACAATTTTAAAATTAATTCTTAGAACTCACTCAGTGTATCTGACATTTGCATTTATGTTTGAGTGCTTGCAGGTTAGTATTTTGAGGACGTGGAGCTCTTGGCTTATGCGTGAAGCTTCTCGTGGATTGTGGCATTTGCATTCGTATTTTGTTTAGTTGTTAAAGCTTAAGTGGTTAATATGTCTGAAATTATAAGCACGACGATGTTTTAATAACTTTTATTCACTATGTATTTTGAAAATTATTACACTCTTTAAAACTGTACGATGTGATGATGTCCAGCTATAAGACGCATGGTTTGAGGCCTTACACAATTACACATAGCATGATTGGTTGGTGCCAAGTGATCAAGTGATGGTTTTATTGAAGTGCCCCGTCCTCCCTAACCAGTGTTGTATAGATCTTTAGGCACTAGTTGGGCGGTGAGGTACCGCCTAGGAATTAATTGGGATTAGTCGGATTGGACTTTTTATGTATAATTTTACAAATATATATAACATTAATTTTATACCTTTTATGGAAAAAATGTAAATTCCAAGACCAAATGTTAACTAAGTAAGATGGAGGAGGTTAAATGTAAAAAAAAACCTAAACTTATTTTAACCTAATATCACCCCATGTACATTATAAGCAACTTCGTCCCTGTTCTTTCTCGTATTATATGACGACTAGAAACCCTAGTCCCAAAATCACTTCTATTAATTGATCAGTTATTCAATAGAGGTTTGAAATCATGGATTATCATCACATGCAACACTTAGGCTCGAACTTGGTCCAATTTTGGTTCGAATTCAGGTAATAACTCGTTCCAGTTGACCGAATTGGTCCAATTTTGACCCATTTTGATTCAATTTTGACCGACTAACTCCGATTTTGGGCGATTTTTTACTACTTTTGACCGATTTGGCCAAATCCGGGTGGTAGACTTCTGTAACACCCCGACTGCGTAAAACAACCCGCGACGGAAACGTTGGGGAGCACGTTACAAATTGCTCATAACACGTGGTACTAAAAAATCATTGTATTATATTGTTTTTCAACCACAAAATATTTCAAAGAATTGCTTTAAAATTAAAGCAAACTAAGGTCTGAGTCTATTCCTACGTGTAGCATACTTAAATAATCATCGCACATATTTGCACCTGAAACATATGTGAATATATTGTCAACAATAAAGTTGGTGAGTAACATAGGTTTTGCGGTCAAATTCATGGGTACAAATTTGTATTGAAATATGTTTAACCAACTACAAGAGTTGATATTGTAAATTAATTTTTGTAGCCATGAATCTTGACAAAATCGTTCCTTGTGAAAAATCTCCTAATAACCAGTTGGTTAAACTAATATTTTGCATGGTTTATATGTTTGAAAACCATTTGTGACTTTGGATAAACCAATTGTCCTTGTTTTATGTAAACCGATCATCCTTGTTTTGTATAAACCAGTCGACTTGGTTTTGTATAAACCAATCGTCTTTGTATAAACCAAATGTCTTTGTATAAACCAATATTTTTTGTTTTGTGTAAACCAATCATCCTTGTTTTGTGTAAATCAATCAAATTTGTTTTATATAAACCAATCATCTTTGCTTTGTATGAACTAGCATGGTTTGTCAGCGAATACATTCAAGCCTGTGTTAACTCGTCGGACAAACCACCAAAGGGTTTATCAGTTTCTTACATTCCCCAAACTTCCCCATATACCCTAGGAAATTTGGTAACATGATTGTCAGTCCTGTAGCACTATAAAATACTACCGGTCGGCTTTAACCTAAGTTAATGAATGTATCATTGTCGTTTTCGATGCACCACCAATTTTATACCAATTGAAAAGCATATTTATATAAACCATATACATTGTTTCGTAAAGTTTGAAAATTAGTAGGCACATATGAATCACCCCGAAACATTTGAAAAACGTAAAAAAGGGTTCAAGTGTTTCCTAGAAATAAGGATTTGTTCGTCAATGGTTTTGTTGAGCTATTAGTTGTGGATGAATGTGAGTTATGGAAACATCATAACTTTTGAAGAAGTTTAGATCTTTTTAGAAGATAAGAGTTTTGGCATCCTTCTATGTTGTTTGTGTAAAATTGTAACACCCCGAAAATATAAAACTTTATACTAAAATTATAAAGTATTTAAATAAACGAGAACAAACTAACTAGGACGAAATAACCCAGTTAGTTACTAGTCTTGTGCTAACTCAAAAGTGGGTTAAAAGCACCTAAATATGAACTAAAAGAATTAGAGGGACCAAAAGTGTTTAAATGGAAACTAATTTTAATAAAAACAATTTATTAAACACAAAACACACATTTGTCTGTGTGCTGGAAATCGATTAAACACAGGGGGCGACCCAAGCTCCCCCACAACCCTAGTTCTTGCAAATCTTCCAAACTGAAGGTCCAAATCAAGTCCAAAACGAAATCTGAGTATAGACTAGTGATCCCCATTGCAAGGAGATCATAAGGTATGTGAAATTTGATAAAAACTCTCTACTTGAAATTCTCATGAATTTAGGGAATTCAAAATCTGTGGATGCATGAATGATATGTAGATGAAATAGGAACATTGTAGTGTTTAGGAGTAAACCCTAGTCAAGTATATATTGAAATCATTCTTAGCTCAAGTAAATTCACATTCTGTTGATGCTAAATTCATGTAAGAGATGTTTTTAGGGTTTTGATTGCTAAAAAATAGTGTTATGATGTCAAGAACATGCTTTAATTGAAAGCTGAATTCAAACAGCACCTGATCAGAATTTACAGCCGACTTGTATTGGCTGTAACATGGAAAAAACGTTACAAAAATATGTGTTTCTTGAATCTAAAATGTAATTCCAGGAAATATCTTTAAAACCCCACTGGAATCGCATTTTTTCGACGAAAATTGAGCGTTTTATGAATTTTTCCGTATCGAAGGTTCAAGCTGCGTTTTCTGGCAGAATTTGCAGCCCATTACGAATGTCATAACTCAATTTAGGATTTAGTTATGATCTCAAATTTTTACTGTAGATAGTTTTAAGTGATTAAAAGAATCGCCAATTGGAATTTCGTCAATCAGATAAATGAGGAATTTTAAATGAATTTTTCCGTAAGCTGTAGTCAGAAGTGACGGATCTGATTGCAGCTTAGAAAATGATTTTTTACGAATTTTTGGTAAAGAGTTAGATCTTGAAATTTTAATACAAGGCCTAACCCTCCGAGAGGTACGCATAAAAAATTATAATTTTTGAAGACTTGTAAACAGGTTAAACAAGTCACCAAAAATAGCCCATTTTCAGTGATAAGAAATGCCTAAATGAAATCGCGGTCTACTTGGTTGTGTGAAAACGTGATTATATTAAGTGTTCGGATGAATGCATAGAAATGTGTAAGGTGAAAGATCATACTAAATTATGGTTAATCTAATCACCTTGTGAACATTGGATAATAGTTTGGCGTTTAACAAGCTAGGTGGAAGCTTGTGGATGAAGCGGGTCAAACGGAGCGAGTATGGAAAGAAAAGCGTAGCATGGATGCAACGTAAGTGAATCTTACACCCTTTTATTTTTGAATGCGTAATGATTATAAAGGTTATGAAAATGATAAGCTAATATATGAAATGTGATGTTCCGACGTAAATTGAAATGGGTCGGAATAAGCGAAAGTGATGAAAACCATAACGAATGGTAAAAAGGGGAAATATTGGGCATATAGGCCAAACGGGTCGAATGGTGGTGACAACGCCATTTGACAATAGCGACTAATGTGATTGTCAAGTGTTATATTGACAGGAGCGATTAGCAAATCGGATAATTACGTCGCCATAGATTGTGTGATGATTAAAGCGAGGTATAAATCGGGTCTATTTGTTGACCTGGGCCAGGTACGCATATATAAACTTTTTGGTTAAAAAAATTAGTTAAAGTCCTTTGTCGTAAAAGAAGGGACTAAAGTTGACCAAAACGCCCTTGAAGGGTAAATTGGGCAACGACCCTTAGAGGTCGTTTAGGAAATTGTATTATAATTAGGTGAGCTTATAATAAGTATAAAGGTTTTAAACATAGGCCTTTTGGGTTAAATGCCTAGAGACGGGTCTTTTCCGTAAAACAACCAACCGAAGTGTAGAATCCGAAAAAAAATGTCCAAATATACTAAGTCCAGCACAAGAATAGTTGTGGTGGAATGTAAGTAGATAATACAAATGTGGGAAAAGGATGGGTGAAATGAATGAGTGAAATTTAAACTTAAAAGTTCAAATCCTCTAAACGGGTCAAAACGAGTTTTGCGCATAACTGGGGTATTGGCCGCGAAATTCTCAAAAGTTGTGAACCCGGGATAAAGATCTTGAGTCGAATACTTGGGCGTATGAATTACGGTTAACTAGAAACAAGTTCATGATTTTAACATAAGCGGATCGAATAATCATAAAAAGGGATTTATAAGCCTTACGCTTATAAATCTGAATTTGATGTGAACAAGAAGATAAACGGGTCTATAATTAATTATGGACGCGTAGAAAAAAGAATCACGCAAAACGGGTAAGTAGAATGTAAGTTATGCCCTTTTAAAGTTCGTTTTTCGACTAAAACCATAGCTGGGCAGATATGCAGCTCCCAGACCTGGAATCGCTGGAAAAGGGTTTCCCCCGCGCCACGCGACAGATAACGTTGTTTCGGGCGCGACACACGACAGACGTCGCGACACGCGACATGTTGAGATGAGTCTCGCGCGACACGCGAGAGACATCAAAGTTGGAAATAATTATTTTGTTGATCATTTGATGTGTAGAACTTGTTTAAACTTATATTTAAGTTATCAAAACTAACTTTTATGTTGGTTTTGATCATAGGTGATATCAAGTGTACCCGGATGGAGATCAAGCGATGGCAAAGGACCGAACACACGAAAAAAATGAAGCTTCCGCAAGTTGTTTCGTCGTTATTCTAAAACGATGAATTAAATCACATTATGTTGTATTACTTTAAATTGTAAAAGTTTTTAATAAACCCGTATTTTTCATTTTAATTGTAACCGTAATTACAGGATTATGGTCTTAAACTATACGAAAATCGTAAAATAGTAAGGCTCTTACAAGTTGGTAATCAGAGCTCATGGTTAAAGAATAAAGTGTGTTCGGTTCGAGGCTTGATCGCAAATCCGGTAAGTACATGTATGTTAATAGTTTAGTAGGATTAAAGTGTTGTGAACAACACATAGGGTATCGTGTAATACACATTACACCAACGAAAATGATTAGTATAGTTAACGAAATCACGTGCAGTAAAAAGCCTTGTATTACAATACATGTATTTATTAATGTTGAAATTACTAACTTTTGTAAATGTTTAGTTGAAGGATACTCACATCTGAAGATGAAAAGAATTGAATGAATTATGGATATGACGGTGGAACGGTCTGAGGTATGACAAGCATAGCATACTCATCAAGGACCTAAATCACGTGACGATCGCGAACAAAGGCAAAGGCAAGGAAAGCCCATTAAGGGCAAGCATTATCAGGTACACACTTTTAAATTTAATTGCACAAGTAGTAATATGCAACAAACATGTAGGGGATAACGGTTGCATATATATGATAAAACCTGAATAGGATATCTATTCAGGATGATGTTTCTAAGAGAAGTTTAATAGAAACATGTGTTATTCACGATAATGAATATCAAAACTATAATAGAAATAGTTCATATGAAAACTTAGACGGGGGTAATTATCCAAGTGGAAAACTTTTAATATAATGCTATTGAGAAAAGTAGCGATCACATTAACAAATGTGATTATATAATAGTTCGATAGAAAAGAAAAACATTTTATCTGTTCAAATGTAAAACTAGTAAAACTAATGATTGTTGTTTTGCAATTAAATAAAGTTTTGCTAAATGAAATCAAAGATATGAAATAAATAGAGGCATTACTTACATAGGGTGTGATGTGAAAGCTATAAAAAGGTCATGTGTATCATGTGTTGATCGGTTACTCTGGCCAAGTAAGTAGTGGCATATGATACCATGAGCTTCTTGTAGCGGGCACATTTACGTCTGATGTAGTAAGGGCGGGGTGAATGGGACTAACTTAAAAGGTACCCAAATAAATCAAATAAGCAAGATTTTTGATAATAAACGTAGACACAAGTCAGATGACGGAAGCGTATTACGTTAGAATGAAGAGCCCGAGAGAGGGGACAAGGATCAAAGTAAAAGAAAATACAGACCAACCAATAGGAATGCTAAGGCATAAGGATAAAATTTTGACTGTCATAAGTGATGAATTCTCACACAAACAACTTAAACAAATTTAATAATGGGTGACGCTTGCTAATGTAAGTAAGCGCAAATCGAATAAATAAAAGCGCGAAATATTAAGACAAAAGAACCTGGGTAATGGGTTGTAAATAAATATAGGAATAAACCGGATAACAACAAGTGGAAAACAAACCGACGTGTAAAGGACGTAAGAAGTCATAGAGTCGGAAGGGTAGTTTAAAATGGTAATGGGTGTAGCCGTAGACTACGGTCAAGGTCCATAGAATTCAAAAATGAAAAAGAACGAATTCTAAACTTAAAAAGGGTGCGTTGACACCGAAAATATATTTTTAGAACGTCATGAATAAAAGATGATCTATGGGATCATCATAACCTACGGGATTAAATGTGGTGATAAGGTCTACGGGACCCTAAAGACCCTCGGGTCACGAATAGAAAGAAACGAACTGAAGGGGTTTTACCTTAGAAGGCGGAAATCTATGGAAAAAGCCTGTGAGGCTATGTGAAAGAACCTACGGGTCAATAGCGTAAAGCGAGGGAACTTGTTACGATTCCCCGTGTAAAAAAGAGAACAAAAAGGAATAAATTATTGGTTTCCAATTTCCTTGATGTGAGTAAATTGACATAAGCTAAAGAAAAAAACGTTAAACTAAAATTCAGTTTTAGTAAGAAACAGCGTTTTAACAAATATGAATACTATGAGACGAACTCGGAAATAGTTAATATTAATGGATATAGGTTTTAACACCGATAGGCGTGGAACGATACATTTGAAAGAAAGATTTTCGACAATGAAAAGTCGACATAGACTTAAACAAGATGTGATGTGATTACGGTCACTAAAAGCGACATAGAATTTAACCACGTTGTAATGTGAGTTACAAGATATGAAATCAGAAATACGCAAAAGGCCGGGATGGCAATATGATATACCCGAGTAACGGAATATAAAATGACGGCGACAAATCAGTCTAGCCGGTAAAAACCATCCGAAGTCAAAATAGTGTTACGACTTACGCAAGGCGCTTGTCAATATAAAATTAGTTAGAAGTAAAAATGCTGAATAATAAATACGACCGAGTAATCAGATGACAACTCGGTCAAATAAGTGACCAGAATAAGAAATACAAGCTGAAGGTAATGGCCTACGAGACCTTACACGTGAAAGGCGCATATGCCATAAAACTAAAAACGCATTACCATACTTTTTTTTGGTAAGATTATTATATGCGAGTAATGCTCAAGTGATCACCGAAAACTAAGGTTCAGATGATCTAAACTAATAAAGTACGTGAGAAAGGTTTTGGGGACGAAACCTCTTTAAGGGGGGTAGACTTGTAACACCCCGAAAATATAAACTTTATACTAAAATTATAAAGTATTTAAATAAACGAGAACAAACTAACTAGGAAGAAATAACCCAGTTAGTTACTAGTCTTGTGCTAACTCAAAAGTGGGTTAAAAGCACCTAAATATGAACTAAAAGAAATTAGAGGGACCAAAAGTGTTTAAATAGAAACTAATTTTAATAAAAACAATTTATTAAACACAAAACACACATTTGTGTGTGTGCTGGAAATTGATCAAACACAGGGGGCGACCCAAGCTCCCCCACAACCCTAGTTCTTGCCAAATCTTCCAAATTGAAGGTCCAAATCAAGTCCAAAACGAAATCTGAGCATAGACTAGTGATCCCCATTGCAAGGAGATCATAAGGTATGTGAAATTTGATAAAAACTCTCTACTTGAAATTCTCATGAATTTAGGGAATTCAAAATCTGTGGATGCATGAATGATATGTAGATGAAATAGGAACATTGTAGTGTTTAGGAGTAAACCCTAGACAAGTATATATTGAAATCATGCTTAGCTCAAATAAATTAAGATTTTGTTGATGCTAAATTCATGTATGAGATGTTTTTAGGGTTTTGATTGCTAAAAAATAGTGTTATGAAGTCAAGAACATGCTTTAATTGAAAGATGAATTCAAACAGCTCCTGATCAGAATTTACAGCCGACTTGTATTGGCTGTAACATGGAAAAAACATTACAAAAACATGTGTTTCTTGAATCTAAAATGTAATTCCAGGAAATATCTTTAAAATCCCACTGGAATCGCATTTTTTCGACGAAAATTGAGCGTTTTATAAATTTTTCCGTATCGAAGGTTCAAGCTGCGTTTTCTGGCAGAATTTGCAGCCCATTACCAATGTCATAACTCAATTTAGGAGTTTAGTTTTGATCTCAAATTTTTACTGTGGATGGTTTTAAGTGATTAAAAGAATCACCAATTGGAATTTCGTCAATTGGATAAACGAGGAATTTTAAATGAATTTTTCCATAAGCTGCAGTCAGAAGTGACGAATCTGATTGCAGCTTAGTAAACGAATTTTTTACGAATGTTTGGTAAAGAGTTAGATCTTGAAATTTTAACACAAGGCCTAACCCTCCGAGAGGTACGCCACATAAAAAAATCATAATTTTTGAAGACTTGTAAACAGGTTAAACAAGTCACCAAAAACAGCCCATTTTCAGTGATATGAAATGCCTAAATGAAATCGCGGTCTACTTGGTTGTGTGTAAAACGTGATTATATTAAGTGTTCGGATGAATGCATAGAAATGTGTAAGGTGGAAGATCATATTAAATTATGGTTAATCTAATCACCTTGTGAACATTGGATAATAGTTTGGCGCTTAACAAGCTAGGTGGAAGTTTATGGATGAAGCGGGTCAAACGGAGCGAGTATGGAAAGAAAAGCGTAGCATGGATGCAAGGTAAGTGAATCTAACACCCTTTTATTTTAGAATGCGTAATGATTATAAAGGTTATGAAAATGATAAGCTAATATTTGAAATGTGATGTTCCGACGTAAATTGAAATGGGTCGGAATAAGCGAAAGTGATGAAAACCATAACGAATGGTAAAAAGGGGTAATATTGGGCATATAGGCCAAACGGGTCGAATGGTGGTGACAACGCCATTTGACAATAGCGACTAATGTGGTTGTCAAGTCTTATATTGACAGGAGCGATTAGCAAATCGGATAATTGTGTCGCCATAGATTGTGTGATGATTAAAGCAAGGTATAAATCGGGTCTATTTGTTGACCCGGGCCAGGTACGCATATATAGACTTTTTGGTTAAAAAAATTAGTTAAAGTCCTTTGTCGTAAAAGAAGGGACTAAAGTTGACCAAAACGCCCTTGAAGGGTAAATTGGGCAACGACCCTTAGAGGACGTTTAGGAATATGTATTATAATTAGGTGAGCTTATAATAAGTATAAAGGTTTTAAACATAGGCCTTTTGGGTTAAATGCCTACAGACGGGTCTTTTCCGTAAAACAACCAACCGAAGTGTAGAATCCGAAAAAATTGTCCAAATATACTAAGTCCAGCACAAGAATAGTTGTGGTGGAATGTAAGTAGATAATACAAATGTGGGAAAAGGATGGGTGAAATGAATGAGTGAAATTTAAACTTAAAAGTTCAAATCCTCTAAACGGGTCAAAACGAGTTTCGCGCATAACTGGGGTATTTGTCGCGAAATTCTCAAAAGTTGTGAACCCGGGATAAAGATCTTGAGTCGAATACTTGGGCGTATGAGTTACGGTTAACTAGAAAAAAGTTCGTGATTTTAACATAAGCGGGTCGAATAATCATAAAAAGGGATTTATAATCCTTACGCTTATAAATCTGAATTTGATGTGAACAAGAAGATAAACGGGTCCGTAATTAAATTACGTACGCGTAGGAAAAAGAATCACGCAAAACGGGTAAGTAGAATGTAAGTTATGCCCTTTTAAAGTTCGCTTTTCGACTAGCTGGGCAGATATGCAGCTCCCAGACCTGGAATCGCTGGAAAAGGGTTTCCCCCGCGCCACGCGACATATAACGTTGTTTCGTGCTTGACACGCGACAGATGTCGCGACACGCGACATATTGAGTTGAGTCTCGCGCGACACGCGAGAGACATCAAAGTTGGAAATAATTATTTTGTTGATTATTTGATGTGTAGAACTTGTTTAAACTTATATTTAAGTTATCAAAACTAACTTTTATGTTGGTTTTGATCATAGGTGATATCAAGTGTACCCGGATGGAGATCAAGCGATGGCAAAGGACCGAACACACGAAAAAAAAATGAAGCTTCCGCAAGTTGTTTCGTCGTTATTCTAAAACGATGAATTAAATCACATTATGTTGTATTACTTTAAATTGTAAAAAATTTTAATAAACCCATATTTTTCATTTTATTGTAACTGTAATTACTGGATTATGGTCTTAAACTATACGAAAATCGTAAAATAATAGTAAGGGTCTTACAAAAATACTTTAAAAATAGAAAACGTTGTCGAAAAATTATAAAATATCCAGTTTACTAATTCAAAGTGTGTTCTACAACTTTCATTTAGAAAGTCTTTCTGTTTGGAACTCGGAAAGTGCTCAAAACTATTAATCTTTGCAAATTGCGCAATTTTGACCTTTTGTTTGGTTTTAGACATTTGAGGGTCCAAACATAGGTGTTTGTTGATGTATCATACATTGTTGAAACGATATTTCAATGAACTTAATCAAAATTTAAGATTTTGCTTTGTTTGGTTAAGTTTTGACCAAGTTATGCTTGGTTAAAGTAACAACACAGAATTTGTCTAAACAGGAGGCGCATACTACGAATTTGATGGAAGAGTTAATAGAATGTGGTTTATAACCATATGAGCAAGAGATCTCATATAACATGGTTGGTTAAACCTAACATTCTGATTTGAAAGTGTCTGGATGTGTTTTGACCCGTTACGACTAGTTTACGCCAATTAACTAGTCGTATGCGCAAACACGGGTCCGGATGGTCGGATGGGTCCTATGACGAGTCTAACATGTCAAAACAAGTTTGTTTATGTTGTATGATCAGTTTTGATGCAAGAACATAGATCATATAGGTTCAAAACCATTTTATGCCAAAAGGGCATTTTTAACCTTTTTAAAGTATCATAGTTGACTCGTCATTTGACTCACCAAACGACATGACCATAAGGTATAACCTCAGAGGGTTATTCCCTATATTACTATGGTCATATAATTGGGCTTCGTTGGATCTAAAAGTTGACTAAACGGGTAAGGATTCGAAAGTCAAAGCAGAAGTCAAACTGATTGACTTAAGTCTAAGAATTGGGCACTAAACTAGAAATAACGAGTTAGACATGTTAAGACATGTCTAATAATGTTATATAGACTGATTTAGTGTCAATACTTTAAGTTGTAATACTTGAAAACTCATTCGTCGTAAAATGCATATTTCTACATTTTTTACTTTTATTTCGTAAAAGTTTGACTCGTCATTTCACCTGCTAAACGTGATGATCAAAGGGTGTAATCGCAAGGGATTAACACCTTCATTATTACGATCACGTAGCAAAGTTCATTTTGAACTTTGACTTGACCGAAACGGTCAGAACCAAAAGTCAAAGCAAAAGTCAATTTGCTTGACTTTTGGCTCATAACTAGCCAAAATAGAGAAGCAGACTAGGAGAAATCCTTACTTGTGTTTGGAAGAAGGATTTGAACTAAGGAATGGAGGCTTCAAAACAGAAGCAAGCTCCAAGAGTGTGTAATTGAGAAAGAAAAGAATAGTGTGCTTGAAAATGGAAGAATAAATGCCTATTTATACTAATCTTGGATCAAGGAGGTGTTTCCAAGTGTGTTATGATGATGCTTAGTGTCCTAACATGTGTCCTAACCAGATTAGAAGTGACAAGGAAGGTGGTAGGTGGCAAGATTTGAAGATAGGTGGCAATACTTGGTGATCAAGCAAATCTGTTGCATCTAGGAACCCATTACGGACCGTAACAACTGCCTTACGGTTCGTAAGGTACTCTGACGCGCAAAATTTTGTTTTTTAAAAGTTTTGGCCCCTAGACTTGTATTATCAACTTATTGACATTTTAACCCCTCTAACTTGTTACTTAAGCTATATGAAGGGTATTTAGGGTATGTGTAACTTATATCTTTGTCTCGGAATGTACGTTACGTTAAAATTATTATGTCCAAATATCGGTTAACGAAATATTTACGAAAGAAATATAAAAGTTTTTGAAGGCTCGAAATTTTCACGGGGGTTACAACTTCCGACCACCGACGTCTAGGAGTGATTTTTACAACACTAGCCCTAACAGTAATGGTGTGAGGTTGGTTGGTTTGGATAGCTTGAAATTCAAAGGGTACAATTCATGGTTCGGTTTTTACGGTTTAGCGGGCAGGTCAGTCTCAAACTCGTAACTGGTTAGCCTTTGTTTTTTATTTATTTTGGAATAAATTACGTTTTTGGCCCATTGTAGCTTGATCGGTTTAACTCTTTCGGTCCAAAAAGCAATCTTTTGTCATATCAACAACAAAGTATCAGTTTTTGTAACCATTATCGTCCTGATCCTAACTCTATCAATTTTTCTGTTAAGTATAGAGGAATTCCAATGCTTTTATCTGATTTTAATTAATTAAATTTATAACATTTATAAACAAACTTGTTAATTTGTTAAAGGAAACCTATAAAATTGCTATAGTTTGTTTTTGCGAATTTAAATTTTTATTTTTACAATCAAACAAATTTGTTTATAGTTTGGGTTATTTAATGTTTTGAAATTCATAAAATTCCAAGTATGTCGTTACAAAGTGTCTATTTTAATCTGCGTGTTAGTGTACATTATTTTCCCAAACCAAGTTGTGAGTAGTAGTGTATAAGTAATAGAAGCACAAATGTGTATATTATCAAAGCTACCGCACATTAGATTGTTTTATAAAACTGTGCATGTACCGTTGAAACGTGCTTATATTTTTTCACGGTTCAATAAAAGTTTTATTCAAATTGGTTAAATATAGTTGTTTTTTTTCTTCTTTAACATGACAAATCGAGGTGATACCGTCTGAATAACATCAGTACCGGTACCGTATTCGTTGTTATGGTTTCTCGACCTGGCATTAAAAATTCGTTGAAAAAAAGTTGTATTCGCAATAAAGTATTTTTTGATACCGTAGGCTATATAAAGTATTTTTTTCGTTTTTTTGGTTTTTGATCAATGTAAAACACGTGTTGATATCATTTTGGGCATATCTCGTTCGATTGCTATATCGAGTGTCAATATCGCAACATTACTGTAACGAACTGAATCACTGCAGAGTACGAGGAATCCCACTATTATATATATTATCATATGTATTAAAACCTCGATGATGAAAAATGTTTGTATCCCTTCACTTCTCATCTCCACGCACCTTTATTATATCACAACCCATTAGGGTTGTAAACGAACCGAACGAACACGAACAAGGCCATGTTCGTGTTCGTTCGTTAAGAAAATAAATGTGTTCACGAACGGTTCATGAACACTTACCGAACGAGATTTTATGTTCGTGTTCGTTCATTAAGCACATGAGCGTGTTCGTGAACGGTTCACGAACACAAATAAATTTGGCGAATGCGGCGAAGGATAAAGATAGATGGCCCAGAGAGTAGCACTCGAACTTGAATCCTTTATTGTGGAACGGAGGTCGATTGTATTCGTGAATGTAAATAATGAGAAATGAAAGGAAAATGATGCATAAACAAGGTGAAAGTAGGTTTTCTAGTTTAACTGTTAGGGAAATAAAATAAATAAAAGTTTAATAATATTAAAAGTACAAATAAAATATAAGAAAGTACAAAGATCTTCAATTAAAATACAAACATACGAACATTAACGAACGCAAATCAACGAATGTTCACAAACACGCTCACGAACACCTTACCGAACGTTCACGAACACAATCAAACGAACGAGACCTCTGTTCATGTTCGTTCATTTAACTAATCGAACGAAATTTCTTGTTCATGTTCGTTCATTTATTAAACGAACGAACATAAACGAACTTTCCGCCGAACGGTTCAAAGTTGGAAATAGTTATTTTGTTGATTATTTGATGTGTAGAACTTGTTTAAACTTATATTTAAGTTATCAAAACTAACTTTTATGTTGGTTTTGATCATAGGTGATATCAAGTGTACCCGGATGGAGATCAAGCGATGGCAAAGGACCGAACACACGAAAAAAAATGAAGCTTCCGCAAGTTGTTTCGTCGTTATTCTAAAACGATGAATTAAATCACATTATGTTGTATTACTTAAAATTTAAAATTTTTTAATAAACCCGTATTTTTCATTTTATTGTAACCGTAAGTACTGGATTATGGTCTTAAACTATACGAAAATCGTAAAATAATAGTAAGGGTCTTACAAAAATACTTTAAAAATAGCAAACGTTGTCGAAAAATTATAAAATATCCAGTTTACTAATTCAAAGTGTGTTCTACAACTTTCATTTAGAAAGTCTTTCTGTTTGGAACTCGGAAAGTGGTCAAAACTATTAATATTTGCAAATTGCGCAATTTGACCTTTTGTTTGGTTTTAGACATTTGAGGGTCCAAACATAGGTGTTTGTTGATGTATCATACATTGTTGAAACGATATTTCAATGAACTTAATCAAAATTTAAGATTTTGCTTTGTTTGGTTAAGTTTTGACCAAGTTATGCTTGGTTAAAGTAACAACACAGAATTTGTCTAAACAGGAGGCGCATACTACGAATTTGATGGAAGAGTGAATAGAATATGGTTTATAACCATATGAGCAAGGGATCTCATATAACATGGTTGGTTAAACCTAACATTCTGATTTGAAAGTGTCTGGATGTGTTTTGACCCGTTACGACTAGTTTACGCCAATTAACTAGTCGTATGCGCAAACACGGGTCCGGATGGTCGGATGGGTCCTATGACGAGTGTAACATGTCAAAACAAGTTTGTTTATGTTGTATGATCAGTTTTGATGCAAGAACATAGATCATATAGGTTCAAAACCATTTTATGCCAAAAGGGCATTTTTGACCTTTTTAAAGTATCATAGTTGACTCGTCATTTGACTCACCAAACGAAATGACCATAAGGTATAACCTCAGAGGGTTACTCCCTATATTACCATGGTCATATAATTGGGCTTGGTTGGATCTAAAAGTTGACTAAACGGGTAAGGATTCGAAAGTCAAAGCAGAAGTCAAACTGCTTGACTTACGACTAAGAATTGGGCACTAAACTAGAAATAACGAGTTAGACATGTTAAGACATGTCTAATAATGTTATATAGACTGATTTGGTGTGAATACTTTAAGTTGTAATACTTGAAAACTCATTCGTCATAAAATGCATATTTTTACATTTTTTACTTTTATTTCGTAAAAGTTTGACTCGTCATTTCACCTGCTAAACGTGATGATCATAGGGTGTAATCGCAAGGGATTAACACCTTCATTATTACGATCACGTAGCAAAGTTCATTTTGAACTTTGACTTGACCGAAACGGTCAGAACCAAAAGTCAAAGCAAAAGTCAATTTGCTTGACTTTTGGCTCATAACTAGCCAAAATAGATAAGCAGACTAGGAGAAATCCTTACTTGTGTTTGGAAGAAGGATTTGAACTAAGGAATTGAGGCTTCAAAACAGAAGCAAGCTCCAAGAGTGTGTAAGTGAGAAAGAAAAGAATAGTGTGCTTGAAAATGGAAGAATTAATGCCTATTTATACTAATCTTGGATCAAGGAGGTGTTTCCAAGTGTGTTATGATGATGCTTAGTGTCCTAATATGTGTCCTAACCAGATTAGAAGTGACAAGGAAGGTGGTAGGTGGCAAGATTTGAAGATAGGTGGCAATACTTGGTGACCAAGCAAATCTGTTGCATCTAGGCACCCATTACGGACCGTAACAACTGCCTTACGGTCCGTAAGGCACTCTGACGCGCAAAATTTTGTTTTTTAAAAGTTTTGGCCCCAAGACTTGTATTATCAACTTGTTGACATTTTAACCCCTCTAACTTGTTGCTTAAGCTATATGAAGGGTATTTAGGGTATGTGTAACTTATATCTTTCTCTCGGAATGTACGTTACGTTAAAATTATTATGTCCAAATATTGGTTAACGAAATATTTACGAAAGAAATATAAAAGTTTTTGAAGGCTCGAAATTTTCACGGGGGTTACAACTTTCGACCACCGACGTCTAGGAGTGATTTTTACAACACTAGCCCTAACAGTAATGGTGTGAGGTTGGTTGGTTTGGATAGCTTGAAATTCAAAGGGTACAACTCATGGTTCGGTTTTTACGGTTTAGCGGGCAGGTCGGTCTCAAACTCGTAACTGGTTAGCCTTTATTTTTTATTTATTTTGGAATAAATTATGTTTTGGCCCATTGTAGTTTGATCGGTTTAACTCTTTCGGTCCAAAAAGCAATCTTTTGTCATATCAACAACAAAGTGTCAGTTTTTGTAACCATTATCGTCCTGATCCTAACTTTATCAATTTTTCTGTTAAGTATAGAGGAATTCCAATGCTTTTATCTGATTTTAATTAATTAAATTTATAACATTTATAAACAAACTTGTTAATTTGTTAAAGGAAACCTATAAAATTGCTATAGTTTGTTTTTGTGAATTTACATTTTTTTTTTACAATCAAACAAATTTGTTTATAGTTTGGGTTATTTAATGTTCTGAAATTCATAAAATTCCAAGTATGTCATTACAAAGTGTCTATTTTAATCTGCGTGTTAGTGTACATTATTTTCTCAAACCAAGTTGTGAGTAGTTGTGTATAAGTAATAGAAGCACAAATGTGTATATTATCAAAGCTACCGCACATTAGCTTGTTTTATAAAACTGTGCATATACCGTTGAAACGTGCTTATATTTTTTCACGGTTCAATAAAAGTTTTATTCAAAATGGTTAAATATAGTTGATTTTTTTTCTTCTTTAACATGAAAAATCGAGGTGATACCGTCTGAATAACATCAGTACCGGTACCGTATTCGTTGTTATGGTTTCTCGACCTGGCATTAAAAATTCGTTGAAAAAAAGTTGTATTCGCAATAAAGTATTTTTTGATACCGTAGGCTATATAAAGTATTTTTTTCGTTTTTTTGGTTTTTGATCAATGTAAAACACGTGTCGATATCATTTTGGGTATATCTCGTTCGATTGCTATATCGAGTGTCAATATCGCAACATTACTGTAACGAACTGAATCACTGCAGAGTACGAGGAATCCCACTATTATATATATTATCATATGTATTAAAGCCTAGATGATGAAAAATGTTTGTATCCCTTCACTTCTCATCTCCATGCACCTTTATTATATCACAACCCATTAGGGCTGTAAACGAACCGAACGAACACGAACAAGGCCATGTTCGTGTTCGTTCGTTAAGAAAATAAATGTGTTCACGAACGGTTCATGAACACATACCGAACGAGATTTTATGTTCGTGTTCGTTCATTAAGCAAATGAGCGTGTTCGTGAACGGTTCACAAACATAAATAAATTTGGCGAATGCGGCGAAGGATAAAGATATATGGCCCAGAGAGTAGCACTCGAACTTGAGTCCCTTATTGTGGAACGGAGGTCGATTGTATTCGTGAATGTAAATAATGAGAAATGAAAGGAAAATTATGCATAAACAAGGTGAAAGTGGGTTTTCTAGTTTAACTGTTAGGGAAATAAAATAAATAAAAGTTTAATAATATACAAAGTACAAATAAAATATAAGAAAGTACAAAGATCTTCAATTAAAACACAAACATACGAACATTAACGAACGCAAATCAACGAATGTTCACAAACACGCTCACGAACACCTTACCGAACGTTCACGAACACAATCAAACGAACGAGACCTCTGTTCATGTTCGTTCGTTTAACTAATCGAACGAAATTTCTTGTTCATGTTCGTTCATTTATTAAACGAATGAACATAAACGAACTTTCCGCCGAACAGTTCAAAGTTGGAAATAATTATTTTGTTGATTATTTGATGTGTAGAACTTGTTTAAACTTATATTTAAGTTATCAAAACTAACTTTTATGTTGGTTTTGATCATAGGTGATATCAAGTGTACCCGGATGGAGATCAAGCGATGGCAAAGGACCCAACACACGAAAAAAAAATGAAGCTTCCGCAATTTGTTTCGTCGTTATTCTAAAACGATGAATTAAATCACATTATGTTGTATTACTTTAAATTGTAAAATTTTTTAATAAACCCGTATTTTTCATTTTATTGTAACCGTAATTACTGGATTATGGTCTTAAACTATACGAAAATCGTAAAATAATAGTAAGGGTCTTACAAAAATACTTTAAAAATAGCAAACGTTGTCGAAAAATTATAAAATATCCAGTTTACTAATTCAAAGTGTGTTCTACAACTTTCATTTAGAAAGTCATTCTGTTTGGAACTCGAAAAGTGGTCAAAACTATTAATCTTTGCAAATTGCGCAATTTTGACCTTTTGTTTGGTTTTAGACATTTGAGGGTCCAAACATAGGTGTTTGTTGATGTATCATACATTGTTGAAACGATATTTCAATGAACTTAATCAAAATTTAAGATTTTGCTTTGTTTGGTTAAGTTTTGACCAAGTTATGCTTGGTTAAAGTAACAACACAGAATTTGTCTAAACAGGAGGCGCATACTACGAATTTGATGGAATAGTGAATAGAATGTGGTTTATAACCATATGAGCAAGGGATCTCATATAATATGGTTGGTTAAACCTAACATTCTGATTTGAAAGTGTCTGGATGTGTTTTGACCCGGTACGACTAGTTTACGCCAATTAACTAGTCGTATGCGCAAACACAGGTCCGGATGGTCGAATGGGTCCTATGACGAGTCTAACATGTCAAAACAAGTTTGTTTATGTTGTATGATCAGTTTTGATGCAAGAACATAGATCATATAGGTTCAAAACCATTTTATGCCAAAAGGGCATTTTTGACCTTTTTAAAGTATCATAATTGACTCGTCATTTGACTCACCAAACGACATAACCATAAGGTATAACCTCAGAGGGTTATTCCCTATATTACTATGGTCATATAATTGGGCTTGGTTGGATCTAAAAGTTAACTAAACGGGTAAGGATTCGAAAGTCAAAGCAGAAGTCAAACTGCTTGACTTACGACTAAGAATTGGGCACTAAACTAGAAATAACGAGTTAGACATGTTAAGACATGTCTAATAATGTTATATAAACTGATTTGGTGTCAATACTTTAAGTTGTAATACTTGAAAGCTCATTCGTCGTAAAATGCATATTTTTACATTTTTTACTTTTATTTCTTGAAAACTCATTCGTCGTAAAATGCATATTTTTTCATTTTTTACTTTTATTTCGTAAAAGTTTGACTCGTCATTTCACCTGCTAAATGTGATGATCATAGGGTGTAATCGCAAGGGATTAACACCTTCATTATTACGATCACGTAGCAAAGTTCATTTTGAACTTTGACTTGACCGAAACGGTCAGAACCAAAAGTCAAAGCAAAAGTCAATTTGCTTGACTTTTGGCTCATAACTAGCCAAAATAGATAAGCAGACTAGGAGAAATCCTTACTTGTGTTTGGAAGAAGGATTTGAACTAAGGAATGGAGGCTTCAAAACAGAAGCAAGCTCCAAGAGTGTGTAAGTGAGAAAGAAAAGAATAGTGTGCTTGAAAATGGAAGAATAAATGCCTATTTATACTAATCTTGGATCAAGGAGGTGTTTCCAAGTGTGTTATGATGATGCTTAGTGTCCTAACATGTGTCCTAACCAAATTAGAAGTGACAAGGAAGGTGGTAGGTGGCAAGAATTGAAGATAGGTGATAATACTTGGTGATCAAGCAAATCTGTTGCATCTAGGCACCCATTACGGACCGTAACAACTGCCTTACGGAAGGTGGTAGGTGGTCCGTAAGGCACTCTGACGCGCAAAATTTTGTTTTTTAAAAGTTTTGGCCCCTAGACTTGTATTATCAACTTGTTGACATTTTAACCCCTCTAACTTGTTACTTAAGCTATATAAAGGGTATTTAGGGTATGTGTAACTTATATCTTTGTCTCGGAATGTACGTTACGTTAAAATTATTATGTCCTAATATCGGTTAACGAAATATTTACGAAAGAAATATAAAAGTTTTTGAAGGCTCGAAATTTTCACGGGGGTTACAACTTCCGACCACCGACGTCTAGGAGTGATTTTTACAACACTAGCCCTAACAGTAATGGTGTGAGGTTGGTTGGTTTGGATAGCTTGAAATTCAAAGGGTACAATTCATGGTTCGGTTTTTACGGTTTAGCGGGCAGGTCGGTCTCAAACTCGTAACTGGTTAGCCTTTGTTTTTTATTTATTTTGGAATAAATTAAGTTTTTGGCCCATTGTAGTTTGATCGGTTTAACTCTTTCGGTCCAAAAAGCAATCTTTTGTCATATCAACAACAAAGTGTCAGTTTTTGTAACCATTATCGTCCTGATCCTAACTCTATCAATTTTTCTGTTAAGTATAGAGGAATTCCAATGCTTTTATCTGATTTTAATTAATTGAATTTATAAAATTTATAAACAAACTTGTTAATTTGTTAAAGGAAACCTATAAAATTGCTATAGTTTGTTTTAGCGAATTTAAATTTTTATTTTTACAATCAAACAAATTTGTTTATAGTTTGGGTTATTTAATGTTTTGAAATTCATAAAATTCCAAGTATGTCGTTACAAAGTGTCTATTTTAATATGCGTGTTAGTGTACATTATTTTCCCAAACCAAGTTGTGAGTAGTAGTGTATAAGTAATAGAAGCACAAATGTGTATATTATCAAAGCTACCGCACATTAGCTTATTTTATAAAACTGTGCATATACCGTTGAAACGTGCTTATATTTTTTCACGGTTCAATAAAAGTTTTATTCAAATTGGTTAAATATACTTGATTTTTTTTCTTCTTTAACATGACAAATCGAGGGGATACCGTCTGAATAACATCAGTACCGGTATCGTATTCGTTGTTCTGGTTTCTCGACCTGGCATTAAAAATTCGTTGAAAAAAAGTTGTATTCGCAATAAAGTATTTTTTGATACCGTAGGCTATATAAAGTATTTTTTTTCATTTTTTTGGTTTTTGATCAATGTAAAACACGTGTCGATATCATTTTGGGCATATCTCGTTCGATTGCTATATCGAGTGTCAATATCGCAACATTACTGTAATGAACTGAATCACTGCAGAGTACGAGGAATCCCACTATTATATATATTATCATATGTATTAAAACCTCGATGATGAAAAATGTTTGTATCCATTCACTTCTCATCTCCACGCACCTTTATTATATCACAACCCATTAGGGCTGTAAACGAACCGAACGAACCCGAACAAGGCCATGTTCGTGTTCGTTCGTTAAGAAAATAAATGTGTTCACGAACGGTTCATGAACACTTACCGAACGAATTTTTATGTTCGTGTTCGTTCATTAAGCAAATGAGCGTGTTCGTGAACGGTTCACGAACACAAATTAATTTGGCGAATGCGGCGAAGGATAAAGATAGATGGCCCAGAGAGTAGCACTCGAACTTGAATCCCTTATTGTGGAACGGAGGTCGATTGTATTCGTGAATGTAAATAATGAGAAATGAAAGGAAAATGATGCATAAACAAGGTGAAAGTGGGTTTTCTAGTTTAACTGTTAGGGAAATAAAATAAATAAAAGTTTAATAATATAAAAAGTAAAAATAAAATATAAGAAAGTACAAAGATCTTCAATTAAAATACAAACATACGAACATTAACGAACGCAAATCAACGAATGTTCACAAACACGCTCACGAACACCTTACCGAACGTTCACGAACACAATCAAACGAACGAGACCTCTGTTCATGTTCGTTCATTTAACTAATCGAACGAAATTTCTTGTTCATGTTCGTTCATTTATTAAACGAACGAACATAAACGAACTTTCCGCCAAACGGTTCACGAACTGTTCGCTGAACGTTCGGTTCGTTTACAGCCCTACAACCCATCATCCAAGGCTAAAGCAGAGAGGGGAGATCAATATTTTTTTCCGTTAATAGTGGGAATCCAAATAAAATGGTTGCCTCTAATCTTTTATGTTTGTTCCTTTCCCAGTAATAATAATGGGCTTAGCCCACCAAAAATATATTTTCATATATGGAAGCCTTTAACAAATAACATAGAGATAGTAGGGTCGGCCCATTCAATAAAAAATTGCGGCAATTTTAATTCAGTCACTGGCGTACTACTCTACTCAACTAGCTGGCTATTTCCTTATTACTCATTTTCGCTCCATTTGCACCAGGGCCTGGCAAAACACAAAATAATATACTAAAATACTAAAAACTAAATAAAAACAAATAAAACCTATACAATAATTATACACTTTATACGGGATAAATATGTGTATTTTTACACACATTAATTATTAATTTATCATTCTATCTTCCACTGCATATTGTGAAACTGTTATCAATCTTCACGTATAGATCCACTGATCGGGCCCACCGAAAATCAGGGTGTGACATATTAAAGAATCGATTTCTGTAATAGTTTATTATATGTCTTTTATTAATAATATATTTTGTAAGGATTAAATACAAATAGTTATGGTGAGCGGCTAGGAAGATCAGAGGAGAATGAATTAAAAAAATATGTATTATCTTGAGGGGTATCATCAACATGAAAGTAGGCTATATTTATTATCTATATCTTAAGAGTAAACTGCCATTTTGGTCCCTGCGGTTTGGCCAGTTTTGCCACTTTAGTCCAAATCTCAAACTTATTACATCCAGGGCCCTGTGGTTTGCATTTTGTTGCCATTTTAGTCCAAAACTCAAAAAGTCTGATTTTTGACTGATTTTCTGACCCTTTTTTGTCCTGTTGTGGAGGGGTAGTTTGGGCATTAAAGATTCATTAATGTATTTCATTAATTAAAAAAAACCATATAATAATAAAATACCCCCTTATTATCTTATTATTTCACAGACAATACATCATCCTCTTCAACCCCTGTTTTCAGTTCAATCTTCTCAAACCCTAAACAAACTCCGGCGATCTGCATTCTTGCCAAAACGATTCTGATGGACGACGATGGAGATGATTTTAGCTGCTGTGTTCGAAAAGAAGGGGTCCATTTTGATCCAGAAGTAAAATACGGTACGTATTTGACGTTGATAAACTGGATTTGAAAACCCCTGTTTCTGATTGAAAGTTTTTTTTCTTATTCCACAGCAAATCATCCCGGTTTATTCACCCTGAAAGTGCACCATGGTGGTGATTTCACTGACGAGGATGATTTTGAATTTGGCGGGGGTAAGGTAGACTACGTTGATAATGTGAATTCCGATATGTTTTCATTGATAGTGATGAATGATATGTTGTTAGCATTTGGTTATTCAGAAGATGATGTTGTGGTTTACCATTTTAGGGTTCCAGGGGAAGATTTAGTGTTAGGTTTAAGGCCTCTAGGCACTGATAGTGATGTATTGAGAATGATTAGTTATGTTGAAAAAAACAAGGTTCTAGAGGTGTATATTCAACATGTTAACAGGTTTTCAAAAAAGGATGTTCCAAAGGAACCTGAATATGTAGACCTTAGTGATGAGCAGGATGAAGACAGTGAGGATAGTGATCAAGAGGATGAAGATAGTGAAAGTGAGAGTGTTGATGGTAGTTATGAAGGATCATGTGTAGGTAGTGCAGAAGGTGTAGATACCACCCCTAGCAAACGTGTAAAGTCATTTCATAGGAAAAGCGTAAAGGCTAAGAATAGGAAAGATAAAACTGATAAGGAGGTTCAGGATGAGGAAGATGATGATCCAGATTACATCATTGATAAAGATAATGTTGTGGAAGATTATAGTGTTGATATGAAAGAGTATTATGCTGAAGTAGATGCTGACATTAGTGAACAAAATGAACAGCAAGTTGATGTAGATGAGGATGATGATCAGGTTGATTTAGATGGCTTTGAAAGTGTAACTGATTCAGATGGTGACACAGCTCTTCAAAGAGCTTGTAGGAGTGTTAGGAAAGACAAAAGAAGGTCTAAAACATCTGGTGAATGTCCCTTTTATATTGGCCAGTCATTTCCTGATAAGGATAGTATTAAAATGTTGGTCAAGAATCATGCAATTGACACTAGGAGACAACTCCATATTACAAGGAATGACAACAGCAGATTCCGTGTCATATGTGTGGGTGGGATTCCAAAACTGAGTAGTTGTGAAATAAATGATGGTGGTGGGCCCTCACAAGTGGGAACAACAAATGAAGATGGGCCTGGGCCTAACCCTAAAAAGAATACACCACCCACTTGCCCTTGGATGGTTTATGTTTCTAAAGTTAAAAAGGCAGGCTCTTGGGTTGTTAAAACCCTAAACCAAGAACATGTATGTCTGAACACCAGAGATGTTAGAATGTGCACAGTTTCCTGGTTATCCAAAAAAATTCAACACACTGTGAAAAACAATCCTGGGATACCACTTAAAGCTCTACAGGAAGATCTTCAAAGGAAATATCAAGTTGAAGTGACTTTGCACCAAGTTTTTAGGGCTAAGATGAAGGCAACAGAAAAAGTGCAGGGTCACTATAGGGCTCAGTATGAAAATCTCAGGAATTATTGTGAGGAGCTTCTCAGATCTAATCCTGGAAGCACAGTTAAGATAGATGTTGAACCTTGTGGCAATCCTAGAAGTCCAACAAGGCAATTCAGGAGGATATATGTTTGCTTAGGTGCATTAAAGGCTGGATTTAAATTGATAGGGAGACCTATACTGGGGCTTGATGGATGTTTTTTGAAAGGGCCATTCCCTGGCCAGATTCTCACAGCAGTAGGAGTGGATGGCAACAATTGGATTTATCTTGTTGCCTATGCAGTGGTGGAGGCTGAAACAACTGCAATCTGGACATGGTTTCTTAAGTGTTTAGGTGATGATCTTGAACTGGAACCTAACAGTAATTTCACCTTCATAACTGACAGGCAAAAGGTAACCCTATTGTTCAATGATTTACTTGTTTTTGCATTTTCTTATTACAATGTTAACCCTTTTTGTAACTATGATGCTAGGGATTGATACCTGCTATACTGAAAGTGTATCCAAGCTCAGAGCACAGATATTGCCTGAGACATATACATGAAAATATGAAATCAAAATGGGGTGGTGATGAATACAAAAACCTGTTGTGGAACTGTGCATCTGCATCAACAGTTCCTGAGTTTGAAAGGGCTATGAAGGCAGTTCTTGATAAGGACAAAGGACTACATGATTGGCTAAAGGAAATTCCAAGCAAACATTGGGTTAGAGCCTACTTCACAGGTATGTAATTTACCACTTGAATTGTTTTCACTTGACTTGTTTTGATCATGTTAATTAATTGAATTGAACATATTCCAGGCAGGGCTAGGTGTGATATTTTGCTGAATAACATCTGTGAGGTATTCAATAGGCAATTGATTCAAGGTAGGGACAAGCCTATAATAACCTGCCTTGAGTATATCAGAGAGTACCTTATGAAGAAGATTGTTGTGGTGAATAACAAGATTGGCAAGTGCAAAGGCCCATTAACACCAGCTGCTACTGCTGTGCTTCAAACTGCAAAGACTGAGGCTGTAGAATACACTGTAATCTGGAGTGGAGGAACAAAGTTTCAGGTTAGCACACACTTCAATGACCACCAAGACCAGAGAGTTGTGGTATTAGATGAAAGAACATGCTCTTGTAGGAGATGGGATCTAACAGGCATCCCATGTAGACATGCAGTGGCATGTATCTGGAACATGGGATTGCATGGTAAAGGTGATGGAGTTCCTGAAAAATGGGTACATCCAGTGTATTGGGTTGAGTCTTGGGTTGAGGTTTACAAGCATAATGTAGAACCAGTTAATGGCAGTGATTTGTGGCCTAAATCTGCATGCCCAACCACTTTGATCCCTCCAAAGTATCATGTCCAAATTGGGAGACCAAAAAAGAAACGAAATAAGTCTGCACAGGAGATTGCAGAGGCTAAAGTTGCAGCTTCAAAGGAAAAAAAGAAGGCTAAAGTTGCAGAATCTGTGGTCAATGTCAGCAACATCATCCCTGCAACTGGTAAGTTGCCAAGGAAGGGAGGCTTAGTCACATGTAAAATTTGCAAGGGTGTGGGGCATAACAAAAGAACTTGTAGAATGAAAGGGGCACAAGGTCAGGGGGGCCCACAAGCTTAGATGGACTACAGTTGGCTACAGTTGACATTTTTGCAGTTTTTTTCAAA
Organism: Helianthus tuberosus; assembly: GCA_030545235.1. Lineage (NCBI taxonomy): Eukaryota > Viridiplantae > Streptophyta > Magnoliopsida > Asterales > Asteraceae > Helianthus > Helianthus tuberosus. The sequence goes on along the minus strand of CM060378.1, from coordinate 61,418,550 downwards.
CTGTGATGTTTACAGTTTGCAACAAACTGTTTTGGTTGTATGTTTGGTATTAGATCATGTCAAACTGCTTAACTTTTAGTGTTAATGGTTGTATGTTTGGTATGTTAGATCATGAAACTGTTTATGTATGTTTGGTATGTTAGATCATGAAACTGTTTATGTAATGTTAAAGACTGCATTTTGCAGATCTGTTTTGGTATGTTAAATGATGCATATTTGGTATTTGGGTGCACATTTCTTAGGTTAAATGCTGCATATTTGCAGATCTGTTTGGCTGCACATTTGGTGCAGATTGGCTGCACATTTGGTGCACATATGAAACTGCACATTTGGTGCACATATGGTAAACTGCACAGTTGGTAAACTGCACATAGTGTCATAAGACATTAGATGCACATGTCGGCACATTTCGGCACATTGTCATAAGACATTAGATGCACAACAAATTAGATGCATATGTCGGCACATTTCGGCACATTGACATAACAGATTAGATGCACAACACATTACAAGATTCATTACAAAAAGGCCCAAACTTTCCATTACAAAATCCATACAAAAAGCCCCAACCATATTAGCAGCTTGATTACAAAATCCAAACACAAGTCAAACCCTAACCAGACTTAACATAGTAAAACATGAACAGCAACAAACTGAAACCTAACATAACTTTAAGCATCTTCTTCTCCTGTGCCAATTTTTTAGCTTCTTCTTCAAGCTTCATGTTCCGAGCAAACATCTGTCTTGCATTCTCTTCATGCCGCTTGATGGTGTCCAACAATGCAGGAATCATCACAGCTGGATTCTCAATCTTCGGTGGCTCAGCCCAAGCAACGAATCCACAGCTTGATGGTTTGTTGCACCGGTGAAAACGACGACCTGGGTTTTGTGTTGTCCATGACGTTCTCAGTGACGTTGAGGCTCTACAAGTGCAAACCACCATTGTCGATCTTCGATCTCCTGTGGGTTAGGGTTTTTTTGGGTTTTGATAACTGGTTAGGGTTTTGATAACTCGTTGGAAGAAGGTTGAAGATGATGATGTATTGTGTCTTAATATAAGGGGGTATTTTATTATTATATGGTTTTTTTAATTAATGAAATACATTAATGAATCTTTAATGCCCAAACTACCCCTCCACAACAGGACAAAAAAGGGTCAGAAAATCAGTCAAAAATCAGACTTTTTGAGTTTTGGACTAAAATGGCAACAAAATGCAAACCACAGGACCCTGGATGTAATAAGTTTGAGATTTGGACTAAAGTGGCAAAACTGGCCAAACCACAGGAACCAAAATGACAGTTTACTCATATCTTAAAATGAAAGTTCGGTGCTCAATGCATGAGCCCAACTTTCACCCCTCAACTTTTTCTTTTAGCATGTTTAGTCCATTTCCTTCACATGTCCGTACAGTCTATTTCTTTCTTTCTTTCTTTACCACCTACTTTACTACAGGCTACAAGCAAACGTTCTCCTCCATCTCCGATCTCTTTTCTCTACAAAGCAAATCTGAACCAAGTGAATAATTATGCCGATGGTGATTTCGTTGTGTCTGTGGAGACTATGAAATTGATTCTGAATTGAGTATTGCGTCAGTAAGCATCTAGGGTTTTTCTTCCCTTGCTCAATTGTTATCCGCGTTGCTGAGAAGAGATTAAGCAAAGTTCCCGTTGCAGACCGCAACTGCCACCGGTCGTTCCATCTGACGAGGATCCCGCCATCTCCGTTGTTCGGTTCACCGGCGAGATGTCCTGGCCTAAAGCCGGTCCGCTACTTCTGATTCAAATCAGCAAAGACCAGTTATGTCGTGGCAACCAGCAGCAAAGAGGTCATGTCTTTATATATCATTGATCTTTTGATTGTTCTTGGTAAGTATGTGAAGATTGTACCTGGGTTCGATTTTGTTGCATGTGCTACCATGTTAGTTTCATAATGAATGTTCTTTTGTTTGATTGTTCATCTCTAGACACAATGATTCAACTTGATTGAAGTTTACATTTAAACTCAACTTATGTATTAACTGAGTATAAACTTGGGCTAGAAATTTGGGGATAAATTATTACATTATGTTTCATTTTGCCAGGTGTTTGGAAGTGAAGCAAGAATGGCAAGAACTAAACAACCCAAAGTTGCTACTGAAGTAGCTAAGAACTGTTTGAAGACTATGATGAGTTTAAAAAGTTTAAATTCGATGATGGTAATGTGTCGTCATTATCTTGGATTGGAGGAGGGAACTGGAAAGTCATATAAATGATCATTTTTCATGGTATAAAATCTTATGCACCTTTTGTTTAAAATTTGTTGCTATCACAAGATTAGGAATTTCAATTTTTTCTTCAGTTTCGTGACTGTTTACGTGTGGTGATAATCATTATCATCATTGTAGTTTTGTTTGTATGGGGTGTTTGGATACAAATATTCAAGGTGGCAGATGCATTGAAGGAATGGGGATTGATTTGAGCAGAAATGTAACTGGGGTTCTTAAGAATGGGGCTGCAATAAACTGCTGGAAGGATTGTTGGATCAAGTCTAACTCACTAGAATTAAAATTTACAGCTTTGTATGAGATAGAAAGTTCTAAAATGTGTTGTATTGTGTTGCTGAAAGGTTGAAATGGATGGATCCTAGATGGAATAACCTGGTCATTGAGTTGGAAAAGGTAGCCAAACATGGTAGAAGAGTTAGGAGAATTTACCCAAATTGTAATGTTGTGTCAGAAAGTAGTGTTCGGGGTAGGGGAAGATAGGTAGCAATGGGCGATAGATATAACGAGGGGTTCACGGTCAAAAGTTTGAAGGGCATAATTCAGGAGTTTTGTTGGTAAGTTCATGTACAGGTCTATGCATGGAACAAGTGGGTTCCAAAAATAGTTGATGTGCTCGGGTGGCAAGCGAGATTGGACCTGCTCCCAACACTTGCGACCCTACCTAAAAGAAGATAAATATTTCCATCAATTTTGTGTCTGATATGTGGGGTATACGAAGAAACAACGGAACATGTGTTTGTACCATGTGAGTGGGCGCAATCGGTATGGCAAATTGTTTCAGAATGGTGCAAGATACTTGCGTTTTTTGCCTTTCATGTGAAAAACTTGCTGGGAATGCATGGATACAGCCATGCTAAAAATTCGGTCACGATGTGGGTTTTGTGGAAGAACCGGAATGAGCGGGTGTTTAATCAGAGTACGTCGTCATTGCAAAAAATCGTGGAAGAGATCAAAGTCCTTCTGTGGATCCGAAACACGTCAAGAATGGTTACTCTAACCTGGGTGGTATGTTGTGATAGTGGTGCATTTGATGTACATAGGTGAATGTTGCTATCCCTGTTTTGAATAAAATACTTTGTTGGTCGAAAAAAAAAATGGGTGTTTGGATACAGTTTAAAAGTTAGTTTTAAATACAGTTTTGTAATTTTTGGTACATTTGCTTATGAACATTTGAGTATTAAACATTAATATATCATATTTGAGAAGTAGTTAATGTTTTTTTATAAACAAGTAACTCTAAAGCTCTAACCAACTATATAATGTTGAACTTCAAGCGTCACAAATATAAGTTATATAAGTTGAAAATGATGATTTACATACTTCCTCATATTTATGTTTGTTTATATATTAGTATGGTTACCCTTTGTTAGTTCAAGATTGAACGAAGATGTTAGTAATCAGTTAATCGCACTATTTTATATAACAATGACTTAAAACTAATTTCTTACGCATTTATTTTTATGGACGAGTCGGTATATATTCGAGTTTGTCTACATTTTAACGTAACTACTAACTCATCCGACCCCAATTTTTTTAACTTCACAAAAAAATGACCTCATATTTTCTAACTTCTCTTTAACATTCAAACTTTTGACATGCAATCCATTCTACCCCTAAACGTTGCTATTATGTCAAAGGTTACCATATAACTAATTTCTTACATGTTTGTTTTATGGATGTGTCGAATAAATTCAAGTTCATATATGCTTTAACGTAAATTTTAACCCACTCTACCCCTAAACTTCGCTATAGTGTTAAAGGTAACCCTTTAACTTTGTAAATGTCACTTTAACTCACTCACGTTTCTAAAGTTTTAATGTCACCCTGATTCTCATGTGTTACGTTTTTTTATGGATGTCTCGGTATAAGTTCGAGTTCGTCTACGTTTTAACGTAGTTTTTGTTTGAAAATTAATTCGGGTCAATTATAAAACGTTTTATATTATGTACGTTTTGAGCTGGACTATGTTTTGACATAAATTTACATTTTTTGATCCAACGGTATAAATTTGAGTTATCATATGTTTTACATAGATTTAGTTCAGAAACGAGCCTGGTCGATTATAGTCTATATGTCCCATTTCGCATACGGTGCCGCCGCAACGCGCGGCGGGTTCAAAATCTAGTATAATCTTAAAGATAATGGTCTGTGCATTTTACATTTATGGCCCTTTCTTTTTCCGAGTCTTTACACAAGTTTCATTTTGACAATTCGCTACTGAATGGTAAGGAGCCCACGCAGTTGATTTTAGGGCCATATTCTTTTTTTGCTTTATATTATTTATTTAATATATATTTTTATTAGAATTGTCATTACTATTGTCAATTACTACAATTATGTTTATGAGGAATTAGCATTAATTCCTTAGGATAAACTCTTAGATTTTATCCTGTAAATTAATATTTATAACTAAATTAATTAATTTAGTAAACTATTTATTGTTGAATATATGTAAACAAATATGATAAACATTAGTAATATCTTAAAATGAAAGTCGGTGAGGTTTTCAATTGACATTTGAACCCCTAGACTTTTAACGAATGACAAGTCTAACCTTTATTTTAAAACTTTTGGTTTTTTCACTTCACACTCTCAACTTTTGATATTAAAGACTATTAACCCTCATCTTTAAGTAGGATACACATTTGCTTCTAATTTTTGAAAATTGACAACTTTGACATCAACCTTTTCTCCTTCATAACTTCACACTTCATTTTAGTTAAATTACTTTTACGATTTTACACTGTAACGTGTGACACGTTATTATACTTTTTTTTATCAAGGTCTAACCACGTTAATGTTTAAATTACTATTACGACTCGATAGCATAGTCTAAATTACTTTTTCAACCTTACACCGCAACGACCGAGACTTACTCCTTTTTTTTTAATATGTCTAATGACGTTAATGTCACGAACGTAACGTATGTAACAAAGTAAAAAATGTGCAATGACGCGTGCAAGTACCACACATTAATGTTATCATCGTAGACGTTGCCGCTGCAACGTGCGGCCTATGACAGTAACCTAGTTGTTATATTAAAAGGAGTTCGTATATTAATAGGATTGGGGGGAAGATATTAGTTTATTGAAGAGGCTGCAGATATTTATTGGAGAAAGGAATCCTAATCAACTTTATTATTCAACCTTGGATGCAATCAACATCAGACCATCATAAAGCACATGCTATGGGCCGCCAAAGACCACAGGGTATTAGCCCAATAGTTAATTCCTGAATGTGATGGAGGTGTGGGCTTGTGTACATGTTTTTATATATTATAACATAATCCTAGTCCATCCAATTTGATATAATACTCATACCTGGATGCACCGCAATGGTGAATACATCAGACGCACGAATTTTTAAAGGCCGGGGAGCAAGATTGAAGGTGGAGAATTATTGGGAGTCAAGTGGGTAGCTTGGAGTTTGAAGCTTACGGGTTCTATCTACTCGATTCCTTTTATTTTCTAGTTTTCTTATTCTCTCCAATGAATTCAGTATTTCATTCCTGTTTTATTGTTTTCATGACTTTGCTTGGCTAGACTTCTTTAACTGCCTAGATTGGATGATGACGTTTTGATTTTTTATTATGTTTAATTAGTTATTTTATGGATCGTTGATAAAAGTAGTCAGTTTGGTTTATTAGGTTTAATGTATCTGTGTGCTTTAAAGTGTTTTATTATCGTTTGTTGCTTCGTATGATTCTTGGTGACTGTCTATATCACGTAATAGATTCGTACTAGGTTATATGTTTTGGTGAGTGTTTGTATTACGGAATAAATTTATAATCTTTAGGGTTAAGTGACCATTAAACCTTAGAAGAAATAATTGGTAATTTAAGAAACCTAGATAACATGTGAAGGAGTCTAGTAACCGGTAGTCATAATAGCCTATTTAGAGTTCCATAAGTTTCACCTTGCACCGGGTCGATGGGCATATTCGGTATCTCGGTAGGCTTAGTATATTAAGATCCAGGTACCATAATAATTAATAAACATACTAATGTCATTACTAAAATTGTAAGACCCTAAACCATTTTAAACAAAAAGTACGCAGGGGATATACGAGCCATAAAAATTCTCTCTTTATAAACATTTTAACATACTAGAAACATTTAGGATAATCTTTTTTTTTACAAAAATTGCGTCCATCATTCTTACTTAAAAGATAAAGCATAATCTACATTTATAAACTACATGACCTCGCTCCCGTACAATCCACGTTCATTGACTCGATCTTCAACCGCTTAGACTCCATAATGATGATAATTCCGTGCAACCTGCATTCACCACATACATCCGAATCATTAATATTTGGTGATGTCATACATGATATAAACATACATAATTAAATGGCCGCGCCACATTTTTTTCTACTTATGTTAATCCTTTCGATTATCTTTCCAAGTACAATCTTGCATCCCAATGAAAAATCTTCATAAGGTCAACAATAGTATACCTGCACTTTCATTTCATTCTCAAGGCACATGATTAGTAACATTAATACTCAAATGTATTGAAGCCATGTATACATATAATAGCCGTATTCTTTCGTGTACAATAAATCCCACTTCATACAAACGTACATACTACATATATACATACGTACATACATACATACACACATGCATACCTCCATATCCAAGCTCTTACATACCACTTACATTCCTATATAATTATACTAAAAAATCTTAGTCACAAACATCCATATATATTAGTCCCATACATACAAACCTATGTGCATGCTCATTTCTATTCATGCTTACCTATGGATTCCATCACTAACATGTAGGTAAATCCATACACATACACGCTTACAGACTTATTTCGTTCCCACACATACTTATGTACACGCTTCCTTCTTAATCGCACTTCATAAACACCCTTTTAATGAGTTTGGGGTATATTTCGGGATCTTGAAAATGAGTTCAATACTCACCCTTAGCTCACAAAACTATTTGGTAAGGTTGGGGTACATTATAGAAGTTTAACGGGGCATAGGAATGGGTCTACGGGGTCCGGAATCGAAGGGAAACGAAGAAACGGGGCTACTGGCGTCGGCTGGCGCGTAGACAGCAAGTTAGGGCGTCGGCCAACCGCTTCCCAGCGTCGGGGACGCTTCTACCAGCGTCGGGGACGCTGCCCCTGCAGCACCGACGCCGGATTTCATTATTTTTGACGTTTCAACCCCCGTTCGTGCATCCCAAACTTCCCAAATTGTAAAATAACATTATTCCAAGCCCCCAAATCATTCTAACACTTAACCCCAAGTTCCCACAACCAAATCCTATACTTTTATCTTACTTTCTTGACTTTGACCTGTTTGAACTTAACAAGACTTTTCATTCATAACTAATTCACATATTACCCAATACGACTTTACTTACTTTTGTTATATCATTTCTTACCCATCCTTTCATGATTTCTATCCTTCTTGCAATCAAAACCCATTATATATAAATAAACTTAGTTCGGGAATCACTTACCTTATGCGTCCGTATTAGCATCCGCTTCCTTGTCTCCTTTTGACCCGTTTGCCTTCCTTGCTTGAGTACAACTCAACATGATCCTTATGCTTTCATGTCATCACAATCACATTCTCATTAGCATACATGATTGTACATATTAACGATCACATCAAATGCATAACTCACATTTGGCTCTTTCTTAGCCAATTATAACAAGCATAAGGCATATACCCAAAATCACATCTTTTCAATTTAATATAATTCATTATGTCATCACATATGACACATATTGATATAACATGTACCATATGACTTTCTATAATCTTACAATTGTGACAACAAGTCTAGCATGCTTCTTATGCACAATTGACTTTCAGAAACGGTTTAACATATAACTTACGACTTAACCTCATATATCCGTGTCATTATATTAGGCCATACAAACATCACTATATACATTTCACAATCATGATGTAATATGCTTACAACCACAAGATGACCTAACTATATACACATACACATTCACATACACATACTTTCACATGTTAATGCTTTCATTATCTCACATTTGATAACCACATACAAGGTTAGTCTATTTAAACGAGTCATAACATCATTACTAGCAAGTTCATATGTTATGTATTTATCGTACATCAAATCCTAAATTACCAATAAGAAATTGGTCCAATACATGATATGCATCCTCACCGTTCAAGCATAAAGTACAAGTTCCTAATGCACATTTCCACCCAAATCTTACCATCAACAACACCTTCTCATGAATTCCTTCTACAACGCATCTTTTATGTTCAACTATCATCAATTATATTATTATCATACTCAACACATATTCATCCATTAATTAGCATGTAATTTCGTATACTAACCTACACTTGGCATTTAATCAAACACTTGGTATGCGTACACCATTTAATGCACAATGTACAACTAATTCATGCTCTTATTCCTATTTCCTACATTCATTCATCATCATCACTAAGAATCACATAAATTTCATACAATCCTTTAATCTAACCAACAAATATGCATCACACACTAACTAATTCATCATAGTTACACAAGGATTCGACATGGGTAACATACCCATGTCGCCATCTTCATCATCCCCAAATGGGTTTCACCTCCAAACATCGAATTAATCAAAATCATGTATAACACATATTCTATATAGTGATCCTAACACATAATCATGCTTAATTTCATACTAATTTCATGGATGAAACATAAACCCACTTCGTTCAAGATCACCAAATTACAAATTTCAACATACCTTATGTAGAGAACTCTTAGATGATTAAGAATTTCATCACATGCATAAGAATCTAGTCCTATTTTATCCTCAATTTGCTGAATTTCTACTTGTAGTTGAAGATGTGGGTTTTGTTTTTCTTTCCAGCTTGAACTCGACACGCACACATATGATCACCATCTGCTACAAGTTTGTGTTTTATTATTTTCATAGCCATATTTCACTTTCAGCCCCTCATGTTTTCATAACATGTCATTTACATATCTAACCATTAACCAAGTAACTTTCCTCTTAGTTAGTTTTATTCATTCTAAATTGTCACGGCCCCCGACCCGGTTTGACCCGTTTCAGGAGCCGCGGGACAGAAATCCCGTGGTATTTATTTAATTGAGTTTAACAGCGGAAGTTTATCGTCATGATCTTTTTAAAACTGAAATGTTTCCCGATTATTTTATTTCACAACTCGGGATAAAACCCGGTAATTTACAATCTTGAGATTTCACGAAGAAATCTCTTATTTTACAAAACATGTTTCTTTATTTTATACTGAGCCACTTCCTTAAGCTTGTAGTGCTTCTCGACACTTTTCCTGGATCATAACAGATCACCTGAAACATGTTTGAAAAAGGTTTTGTCAGCGGGAAATACTGAGTGAATCATTCTATTTACTAAAACGACACATTTGTTATAATTTACAGTATTAAGAGCAATTACAATGTTTCAGATATCAACCAACTACCCTCGGTACTTGTCACTCGACTCGTTTCTATGACTATGGTCATATCACCCATTGGCTAACTCGTTGTCCAATGGTGAAGATTATCAAGTAATGTATACAAAACCCCACATACCGGCTGTAATATGGTGACTACAAAGACTTAATCCCTGTAATTATAACTTTGAAAATAAACATGATTTTGAAAGTAATTTGATAAAAAGAGAATGACTCACATTGCAGATTTAATTTGAGGAGAGCCTAGCTTACTGATTAGCCTTTTAACCTAAATTTAATAATAGGCACACAATTCTGGGTTAGTAATCAATACAGCATTTACGATAACTCACGAGATCAACCCTCACAACGAATGACAAAGTGCTATGCTTAAACATCCATCGAATTAACGACTAATGACAAAGCATCACCCTAATGTGGGCAACACTTAAACATCCATTGAGTACATTGATCGATCGGAAAATGAATCGTAATAGCGATCGAGTTATTACCCTGATTGCAGCGTTGATTAATGAATCGTGTGTGTTAATTGTGGTAAACAGAATGTAACTCGGTGCCTGAAATGAATTTCTTCGTCGAACATACGCCGAATTTCAAGTGCCAATGTCTGCTATTTATAGTCAAAATTTCGCATTGCTTACGGACCGTAAGACTTAACCCTTACGGTCCGTAAGGGACACCTCATGCTCATAGTGTTGCCACGTGTGGGACTAGGCCTGATGAGTTGACAGAATTCGAAATTGAAATTTTGATAACGTTTTATTTAGATAATCGTGACTAGGGTTTACCCCCCCCCCCCTGAGTTTTAGGGGCCCTGATCCTGATTCCGATTGTTCTGAAAATTTTAGGGTTTGTGCAGAATCACTTGGGTGTCTCAATTAGGGTTTCCTATTGGTCAAATTAATTTAATAAATATGACTTTTGATGAGAGTTGTTACATAAATAATTAGACTTACTAGCAAAAATTAACCGACTATTATTATTGTATTAGTCTAAAATTACCATATACCCTTACGACGTCGTACATATAGTTTATATTAAAAACATATGAAATTTGGGGCGTTACAAGTCTACCCCCCTTAAAGGAGGTTTCGTCCCCGAAACCTTTCTCATTTCTACTAGACCAATTCAAGTCTTACTATTAATTCAATTCATTCAAAAAGTTTTCTACAATTGCGAAAACATTTGTGACTCCTTAAAGAGGTAGTATTCATGCATAACCATTTGTATATGTTTTGTTCTTGCCTTCTTAATCGAGCGTTGGACTTTCATACATTTACCACTCATAGTGGATCAATTAATTTTCATTTCACTCATGTGCCATACATGACATTTTGTGTTAACGTAGGCACATGAGTACCTATTGTAAGTCTACTTCGGTATTCTGTCATTAGCATTCCTTCCGAGTACTTTCGTTGACACATGGTAATCTAAACCATGTATATACACATATTACCGACATCGTTTGGGTTAACTCTACCTCTAGGTAGTTATTACTTCATTTTCGTTAATCTTGAGCGATCCACAACATTCCTTTACTAACGTTCCCTCTAATTACTTTCGTATTCAAGTGAGGGATCAACGTATCATCATACACATACTATAAACATTCGATGACTTATTAATACTATAACAAAACTACCCTCTTTATACTTACTTTTTCGTACTTAATACGAAGGTAAAGCATCATTCTACGGTTACAATCATTACTCATACCATGCATACCTTTACGTTAGCCTCAAATCATCTCATTCATATCACATTACTATTGGCTCTCTCTTCACGCACTACTAATTCTACATAAGTAAATGTGTCGTGCAAGTTCATCGTACGAGAGTTTAACCAATACCCTAAACTTTCACTCAAGACTTTTGAGATTTCCTTTTTAATGACATAATTTTCTTCTTATGTTGACTGTTAAAGTCAAACATTCCATACCATACATATCCTATCCTACCATTCATTTCGTAGGTCGTATTAAATCTACCAATTCATACATATCAATCATGAGTTAAACATTTTACTAACCTCATTTTTTTAGTGCATAAATCGACGATCCACGACTTGGATCGGTCCACTTCTTCATGAGTCCAAGCCAGGACTGAATTGACCATTTTTCCTTCATGTGATGAGCTTCCGCTCATGAGCATCCTTCCGCCAACTATACTAGCTTTGCTCACCAAGAGTTCCACCATTCTTATCTATAAAATGAAGGATTAGCACATTTCATTCATGTTCCTTCAAGTATGGCGTTTATCAAATCATCTAATTTACATACTAGCCATTTCTAGATTCTTTTAAATCATTAGTTCATTTGACCCATTCATAACGGGTCAATACATGATCGTTCCTTAACATATCACTTTCATTTGTTCATAATATTCGGTGCTAATTCGCCTATGTACTTTGCAAATCCCTTACTAATGGGTATCCCATTATGCATTTCATTCCTTGCGTAATACTTTCAAAATTTGTAAATAATTATTAACCGACTTCTGCAAATTGACTCTTTCAAAGTCAACCGCCACTTAGTACTTATTGTATAAAAATATTGTAGTACGTGTTATACTTACTTTCAGTTCGAGCATACATACAGAACGTCATTTCATAATTTTAGCGTTTATCTAAAAAAAACTTTCCTTTTCCAAACTTGAGCCATGCATCTGGGCAGTAGCTTATTGTTCGTCCCAACTCTCATGAGTTGATTTTTAATATTCTTTCTTTCGATAAAAATTTAGGTTTACGTGCCAATTACGGTCATTCTCTTGTTATACTATCGCCATTTACTTTATACTTACTCATATGACCCATTTGACTCTGTCATGGTCAAACTGTCAACACATTCTTATGTAGGTTAATTTCATCCTTTTTATGTTTTCAATCCGTCTCACGGATTTAAACGTATCATTCATACTTGGTTGATCCGTTCTTACTTATGGACTCATACCTTTTCATCCTTACCATTCATTCTTACTTGTTTGAATCGTACTCACTTATGGATTCAAACATTTTTCATTCTTATCATTCATGCTTTTCTTTCATGCCTTTGATTCTTACAAGTTTGACCCGTACATCAATTACGGGTTCAAACTTTTCTTTCATGCTTTTCTTCCTTATATTGTACTTCTCAATTTCCTAAGAGTCTTACAACTTCTTTCGCCCACACGTCCACCAACTACCCAATTCCACCGGACATACCTGCGATGATTATCACGGTCTCACGAATGACATATGCTTCTTGCGTACTGGCCAGGCACGCAATCCACATACTAGTTTCGTGCCTTCATGTAATCATCGCCTTATGTCCGAAGAAGTGTGTTTCGGTTCGTGCAACATCTCTAAAGCTTTATCAAGACATTATCATTGTCTTCGTTTAATATTTACCTTCCCCAAGGAGATTTTTCCTTTTTCTTTTAACACTAGTACCCATATATATTAATATCGTGTAGCTAGGGTCCATCTGTTTAATTACATGCTTGGTGTTCATCCTAGACCGCATCCTCGGATCATACTTCTCAAACACTTAAGTTTTACCTTGCATACATAATACAGTTAGCTTCTTTATATGAATACATAAATACATGCTTACATTAAATTCTAACTTTGGATCTTGATCGAGTCTTGGATTGTATGGATTCTTTGTCACAAGAGCACATGGGTTTGAGTTCAAGTATTTACCTCCTTGTACTTGATTTCTCTCAAACCAGGGCTCTGATACCAACTTGTAAGACCCTAAACCATTTTAAACAAAAAGTACGCAACGGAAATACGAGCCATTAAATTTCCTTCTTTATAAACATTTTAACATACTGGAAACATTTAGGATAATCTTTTTTTACAAAAATTACGTCCATCATTCTTACTTAAAAGATAAAGCATAATCTACATTTATAAACTATAAGACCTCGCTCCCGTACAATCCACGTTCATTGACTCGATCTTCAACCGCTTAGACTCCATAACGATGATAATTACGTGCAACCTGCATTCACCACATACATCCGAATCATTAATATTTGGTGACGTCATACATGATATAAACATACGTAATTAAATGGCCGCACCACATTTTTTTCTACTTATGTTAATCCTTTCGATTATCTTTCCGAGTACAATCTTGCATCCTAATGACAAATCTTCATAAGGTCAACAATAGTATACCTGCACTTTCATTTCATTCTCAAGGCATATGATTAGTAACATTAATACTCAAACGTATTGAAGCCATGTATACATATATACAAGCCCTATTCTTTCGTGTACAATAAATCCCACTTCATACAAACGTAAATACATACCTATATACATACGTACATACATACACACATGCATACCTCCATATCCAAGCTTACATACCACTTACATAACTATATAATTATACTAACAAATCTTAGTCACAAACATCCATATATATTAGTCTCATACATACAAACCTATGTGCATGCTCATTTCTATTCATGCTTACCTATGGATTCCATCACTAACATGTAGGTAAATCCATACACAAACATGCTTACAGACTTATTTCGTTCCCACACATACTTACATACACGCTTCCTTCTTAATCGTACTTCATAAACCCTTTTAATGAGTTTGGGGTATATTTAGAGAGCTTGAAAATGAGTTCACTACTCACCCTTAGCTCACAAAACTAATTGGTAAGGTTGGGGTACATTATAAAACTTTAACGGGGCTTAGGAATGGGTCTACGGGGTCCGGAATCAAAGAAAAACGAAGAAACAGGGCTACTGGAGTCGGCTGGCGCGTAGACAACAAGTTAGGGCATTGGCCAACTGCTGCCCAGCGTCGGGGACGTTGCCCCTGCAGCACCGCCGTCGGATTTCATTCTTTTCGACGTTTCGACCCCCGTTTGCGCAGCCCAAACTTACCAAATTGTAAAATAACATTATTTCAAGCCCCCAAATCATTCTAACATTTAACCCCAAGTTCTCACAACCAAATCCTATACTTTTATCTTACTTTCTTGATTTTGACCCGTTTGAACTTTACAAGACTTTTCATTCATAACTAATTCACATATTACTCAATACAACTTTACATACTTTTGTTCTATCATTTCTTACCCATCCTTTCATGATTCCTATCCTTCTTGCAATCGAAACTCATTATATATAAATAAACTTAGTTCGGGAATCACTTACCTTATGCGTCCGTATTCGCATCTGCTCCTTGTCTCCTTTTCACTCGTTTGCCTTCCTTGCTTGAGTCCAACTCAACATGATCCTTATGCTTTCATGTCATCACAATCACATTCTCATTAGCATACATGATTGTACATATTAACGATCACATCAAATGCATAACTCACATTTGGCTCTTTCTTAGCCAATTATAACAAGCATAAGGCATATACCCAAAATCGCATCTTTTCAATTTTATATAATTCATTATGTCATCACATATGACACATATTGATATAACATGTACCATATGACTTTCTATAATCTTACAATTGTGACAACAAGTCTAGCATGCTTCTTATGCACAATTGACTTTTATAAGTCACCGGTTTAACATATAACTTACGACTTAACCTCATATATCCATGTCATTATATTAGGCCATACAAACATCACTGTATACATTTATCAATCATGATGTAATATGCTTACAACCACACAATTACCTAAGTATATACACATACACATACTTTCACATGTTAATGCTTTCATTATCTCACATTTGACAACCACATACAAGGTTAGTCTATTTAAATGAAGTCATAATATCATTACTAGCAAGTTCATATGTTATGTATTTAGCGTACATCAAATCCTAAATTACCAATAAGCAATTGGTCCAATACATGATGTGCATCCTCACCGTTCAAGCATAAAGTACAAGTTCCTAATACATTTCAACCCAAATCTTACCATCAACAACACCTTCTCATGAATTCCTCCTACAACGCATCTCTTATGTTCAACTATCATCAATTATATTATTATCATACTCAACACATATTCATCCATTAATTAGCACGTAATTTCGTATAGTAACCTACACTAGGCATTTCATCAAACACTTGGTGTGCGTACACCGTTTATTGCACAATGTACAACTAATTCTTGCTCTTATTCCTATTTCCTACATTCATTCATCATCATCACTAAGAATCACATAAATTTCATACAATCCTTCAATCTAACCAACAATTATGCATCACACACTAACTAATTCATCATAGTTACACAAGGATTGGACATGGCATAACAACCCTCCTAAAATTTTCGACACCCTAAAAATAATTAAAATATCCCAATATGTCTTAGAACACACCCCGTATATGAAAACCGAGCCCAAAATACCATATATAATTAAAAATAAAATAAAAACAAGAAAATGGGGTCGTTCGCGGGGCGCGAAGACCCCTTTGAACTCCTACGCGGGTCGCGACAGCCAGGAGGTCAGACGAGCCCCTGAGCCGCCACGTGGCACCACTCGTGGCAAGCCTAGTGGCTGAGTAAGCAAAGCTAGGGCCTACCCTAGCTGGCCTCGCGGGCCACGAAGCCCCTGGAGGATATCTACGCGGGGCGCGACGAAAGTCGAGAAGACACTATAAATAGAGGCCTTCAACCTCAGTCTCAACTCGTTCATTTTCTCGATCACTCTCTCAATATTCTGCATAGCTATTATAATCTCGGGCATAATACCCCTCTAAATAATGAAGTTCTGCCCCGTTGTAGGTATCGTAACCCCAGTTACGTATTAGATATGCTGTCCGATTGATCCAGGGTTCCGTAACGGCTGTCGTGGTTCTGCCCGACGTAGTCGTTGGAATGTCGTATCGGGGAGGGTATTACTAATGTAAATATTGGGTTATTATACTAACGCGTGTGCATTTGTGTAATTAATAGATAATCACTAGGAAATCTTAAAGGAAACCCCTAAGACAACAATGTGAGTAATCTCCTTTTTGTAAACCTTTTTGCAAACTGTTTTTACAAAACCTTATATATTTCAAATTAGTTAGCAGTGATTGAGTCTTTGTAATTCTTCAATTACTGCCGGTATGTTGGGATTTTGTATACAAAATGTGGAACACGTTACCATTGGACAATGAGATAGCCAATGAGTAGTATGACCCACCAGTCAGGATTGACAGTACTAAATGAGTAATTGTGTAGAAATAAACATTGTAATCGCTCTCAATACTGTTAAAGGATAAAAATCTTCTTGATTAAACTGGGATTCACTCACCAGTATTTCCCACTGACAAAATATTTTAAACGCGTTTCAGGTAACAAAATGTGAAAGCCAAGTAGAAGCCAGCTGGACAGCACTGAAGGCTTGGAAAAGTGGCTATAAAAGTTACCTGAATAAAGAAATGTTTTTATTAAACAAAATAGGGTTTATCCCTATAAAAATGTGTGTACTAAAAACTTGGGAATTTCCCACGTGTTTAATATTATAAAAGTGTAGTATTTACTCTGATAAAATATTTCCTAACTACGGTCCTGATGTAATTTTCGCTGCCAAAATGATAAACATTGATACCACCGAAACTGGTCTCGCGGCCGTCCGTTCCCGTGACAGATAGGGGACGGGGGTTTCGACAGAAGGTGGTATCAGAGCTAAGCCACTGATTCAGCCACAGAAGTGTTCTGCTGACACCAAGATATTTTTCAAATTGTTAGGAAATTAATAACAAAAATACGTGCATATCTTATTTTATTATTATGTGTGTTATGGGTGAAATTCTGAGCTATATCCTAGATAATATCTTAAATTATATCTTGCTTGTATGATATATGTTCATGTCCGGGATGCTGATTTAGGATATTGGTAACATCCTGAATGGTGTCCTGAGGATTACTAATGGATTATGTGCAGGAGTACGAGTCTAAGCTGGTAACGTTCATGAGGACCCTTTCCCCGAAAGACTCGGTCTAAGTCATTCAAAGGAAGATGTTGAAGCCGCTATACTCGGTCCATAACATTAACTATGGAATATTCGGAAGCATCCCACATTTATAGGAGTTTTTGTTTATAATTCTTAGCTATAAATAATTGGATAAATCAGATTGAATAGGACACAACAACACTCACTGCTCTCTCACACTTTACTCTCTCGCAACTTTCGCTTTCACAAAAAACATTGTAACACTTAGCGATCTGATCAATATCCTGAACTGTATCCTGACGTTTAAGGCAATAAGAAGAATAAGGCAGCTGCGATTGTCAGCTCCCGAGGTTTTGTGCCGGCGATCTAGATTGATCAAGGGCTTTCCTCGTATATCTCGTGTCACCCCCTTTACTTTTTGCTCATAGTTTGATCATAGATACAGCTCAATATCCTGAGCTATATCCTGAAAACTGTTTTTGCAAACAACTTAATCAGCATATTTTCAACACACTTTCATAGCATACTACCTCACTTGACTAATTTGATCACTTAATTGCTTCGGTAATTTTTGACCAAAACAATTTGGCGCCCACCGTGGGGCAAGTGGTGCTATCTTTGCTAAAAACCTTTGTGAAATCGTTACTTGGTTTTCTATTCTCAAAACTTTTTGCCACATTAACAATGGCCTCAAGATCAAACATGAGCTCCTCCACCGTGTGTGCTGCAACTTCTGCTACTACTGGTTCGGTGCTTCCACCACCTCCTCCAAGGATGCAAGCTTCTTCACAACCTCAGGATATTATCCCTACTCGGAGCACTCAGGGATCTGGTCCTGTTTTGGCTTCTAATAATGAAATTCTAACCTTATTTGGTAGTGTACAGGAACAGATAAGGCAGCAACAGGAAACAAACCAATTGCTGATGAGAGAAATACAACTCTTGAAATCTAGCTCAAGCAGGCCCGTTGAGGATATTGTCACTCCTTTACAACCCAAAACTTTGAACTTCAGTTCGGCCGTGTATACTCAGGATAACAGGGGAAATATTGTGCCTAGCCATTCTCAGAATCATACTCCTGAAATACCCTCCTCAGCCAGGATATCAACTGTGAGGAGCTCAGGATATGCTTCAGGATATGGCCAGAATCCTCAGACCGGTAACTTGTCAAATAATAATAATACTCTTGCTACTAACAATAGTGGATCTTTGCAGGATGCAGGTATGACGTCAGCATTTACGAGGGAGCTCCAGAAATTGAAGGATATGATA
Organism: Helianthus tuberosus; assembly: GCA_030545235.1. NCBI lineage: Eukaryota > Viridiplantae > Streptophyta > Magnoliopsida > Asterales > Asteraceae > Helianthus > Helianthus tuberosus. The sequence goes on along the minus strand of CM060378.1, from coordinate 61,399,680 downwards.
TCCAGTGTACCTGGGGTGGTCCAGCCAATTCCGGAAGTGTCCTAAGACAGCCACAGGATATCTCGGTTTGCATATCCTATTTGTGATGCCGAAATCCCAAAAAGGTTTCAAACCCCCAACATGAAGCTCTATGACGGAACTACGAATCCTGAAGAGCATATTGCCCAGTATAGGGAAAGAAAGGAGATTAACCCTATCCCTCCAGAGCTCAAGGAAGCATGCCTTTGCAAGGGTTTTGGTTCTACCTTAACAGGACCAGCCTTGAAATGGCTTTTAAATGTTCCTCCACATTCGATTACATCATTTGCTCACCTAGTGAATTTATTTAATAGTCAATTTTCTTGCAGTCGAAGTTTTGAAAAACTAACAAGTGATCTCTACAGGATAACTCAAGGACCTCAGGAATCCTTAAGAGATTATGTAAACAAGTTTAGCCGAGAATCCTTAGATATTCCACATCTTGATGTTGCAACAGCTGTGCAAGCTTTCAAGATGGGGCTGCAAAAAGATTCTCAATTTTACCAAGATCTTGTAATGAACCCATGCAGGAACTTGGATGAAGCTCGAAACAGGGCACTAAGATATATTCAACTGGAGGATGACAAAAAGATGCAAGAGAGGATGAACTCGTCCACCACTTATGAGTCAACTAATAGGAAGTCAGAATCCTCGTTTAAACCATATCTCTCTAAGCCGTATGGCAGAAATGACAGCAAGTAAGTGAATGTTGTTGAAGACGAGGATCCTGAGGAGTATCCTAAATTATCTGAATATTGCTTTTCTGTTAACATACCTGAACTGATGTATGCTATGCAGGGTCTAGGAGACAAAGCCAGGTGGCCTCGGAAGAATCAACAAAAAGCTGATTGGAAGGATAAGTCCAAATGGTGTGCCTTCCATGAAGATTTCGGACATGTAACTGAGGGTTGCATTGTTCTAAGAAAAGAAATAAGTTATCTTCTAAGCAAGGGATATCTGAAGGATCTCCTAGGAAGAAAGAAGAATAAGGGTCAGGATACTGAGAAGGATCCTGAACGAGCAGCATCACCTCCTGCGGATGCCAAGATAATAAACTTTATTTCAGGAGGATCCAACATTTGTGGGACTTCGTGTTCTGCGGCCAAGAGACATGCAAAGGAAGCTAAGGCCGAAAGGGGAGATAAACCAGCCAGGATGACTACCCTCACAACTGATAAAGTGATCACATTCGACAGTGATGACAAGGATACTGTCCAGGATCCTCACCATGATGCTCTGGTAATAACATTATATGTGGCCAACCATTTTGTACGCAGGATATTGGTAGATAATGGCAGCTCCGTCAACATAATCCAATTAGAGACTTTGAAAATAATGAATGTATCTCCAATGGATATCACTTCGAAATCCACCGTGCTTGTTGGGTTCAGTGGAGAGGCTAGGAACACAGTGGGAGAGATAAAGTTACCAGTATATTTTGAAGGGGTCAACTCAATACAACGTTTCTGTGTGATGGACTCCCTATCCTGCTATAACATCATATTGGGTAGGCCATGGATCCATGATATGAAAGCCGTGCCATCAACTTATCATCAATGCATCAAGATCCTTACCCCTTGGGGGGTTGTCAAGGTTGATAGTGATCAGTAGGAGGCGAAGGAATGTTACTCATCATCAATGAAATCCTCAGCCAAGCCTACTGCAGCATAGCAATTAAAGATGCGGGCCCAGGATATCGTGGAGGCTTCAGAGCAGGATATGAAGAAAATTATCCTGGATCAGGATAACCGGGATATCTCGGTGCTCGTAAGAACCAATATCCCTCAGGATATTGAAGAACAGTTAACTAACTTTTTGAAGTGCAGGATGTCGACATTCGCGTGGAAGCACGAGGATATGACAGACATTTCCAAAGATATTATAACACATAAGCTCGGTATTGACAGATCATTCAAACCTGTCCAACAAAAGAGGAGGAAGTTCGCTCCGGAGCGAAATATGATCATTCAGGAAGAAGTGGAGAGGCTATTGAAATCTAAAATGATCAGAGAAGTCAAGTTTCCAAGATGGCTAGCAAATGTAGTCGTGGTACAGAAGAAAAATGGGAAATGGAGAGTTTGTGTAGATTACACAAACTTGAATAAAGCTTGTCCCAAAGACCCATTTTCTCTTCCTTATATTGATGCAATGGTAGATGCTACTGCCGGCCACGAGATGTTAACATTTATGGATGCATCCTCAGGATTTCAGCAGATTCAAATGGAACCTTCAAACCAGGAGGATATTGCCTTCATGACACCAACAGGTATTTATTGTTATACTGCTACGCCTTTTGGTTTGAAGAATGCAGGTGCAACGTACCAGAGATTGGTGAACATGATGTTTAAAGACAAGCTGGGGGACACCATGGAGGTGTACATTGACGATATGGTGGTAAAATCTAAGAAGGCTGAGGATCACCTCCAGGATATTAAGGGAGCATTTGATATCCTGGATCAGTATAACATGAAGCTAAATCCTGCTAAGTGCCATTTCGGAATGGGGGCAGGAAAGTTTCTAGGATATATGGTGACTAAAAGAGGAATAGAGGCGAGCCTAGAGCAGATTAAAGCTATCTTGGATATCAAATCACCTTCAAATATGAAGGATGTTCAACGATTGACAGGGCGAGTGGCAGCACTAAATAGATTTATTTCAAGATCCTCGGAAAAATGCAAAGAATTTTATGATATCCTGAAGAAAAATAAGAAGTTCGAGTGGGGAGAGAAGCATGAAGCAGCCCTGCAAGATTTGAAGCATTATCTTTCAACTGCACCTCTATTAATGAAGCCCGAAAATGGTGAACTACTATCCCTATACCTCGCAGTATCAGGGAATGCTGTAAGTGCCGTCCTTGTAAAGGATCATGAAGGTCAGCAATATCCTGTCTATTATGTTAGTAAAAGTTTATTAGATGCTGAAACTAGATATTCTCATTTAGAAAAATTAATATTGGCTCTAGTTATGGCATCGAAAAAGCTTAGACATTACTTTGAGACACATAGGATTCATGTTAAAACCAATTATCCTGTCAAAAATGTGCTTAGGAAACCTGAGATGTCAGGCAGGATGGCCAAGTGGTCAGTGAAGTTAAGTGCTTATGATTTAGTATATGAACCTAGAAATGCCATAAAATCACAAGCTCTAGCTGACTTTGTGGCTGATTTCAGTAGTGATTTTCAGGATGAAGTAGACCTAGAAGTCCAACAGTTAGGAGAATCCTCAGGATCCTGGACATTATACACTGATGGAGCATATAATGTTAGAGGAGTAGGATTGGGAATACTACTAAAATCGCCACAGGGGGACATATTACCCCAGGCTATTAGGTGTGAATTTCCTGCTACTAATAATGAAGCAGAATATGAGGCTTTAATTGCAGGATTAGAGTTGGCTAAAAATATGAATATCAAGAATTTACAAGTATATGTTGACTCCTTGTTAAACACTAATCATTTTAATGGATCCTATGCAGTTAACGGTGAGAAGTTAATCGAGTACCTCGATATTCTCAAAAAATTAGCAGGATATTTCGATGTTTTTACCCTTGAACAGGTACCAAGAGAAGATAATGCTGAAGCGGATGCCTTGGCAAACTTAGGATCATCAGTCAGGATACCAGAGGGAACCCAAATACCGATACTTCATATCTTGTATCCTGATGTGGATTCCTTCAAAGCTCAGGATAAGGAGGTAACAAGCATCCAGGATCCTGGTCATGATCCTGATAAGGATGTTGAATCCTGGATGGCTCCAATCATAAGTTATCTCAAGGAAGGACACATCCCTAGAGATGAAAACCCTAAGGCATTTAGGATGAAGGTATCACGATTCACTATTATAAATAATGTTTTGTACAAGAAATCTCTTGCAGGACCATACCTGAGATGCTTGGAGGATCCTGAAACTAAGGAAGTGCTTCGGGATATACATGAAGGGGATTGTGGTAACCACACTGGGGGCAGGTCATTATTCTCGAAAGTATTAAGAACATGATACTATTGGCCGACAATGAAAAAAGATGCTACTAATTTATGCTCGAAAATGTGATGCATGTCAAATGCACAGTAACATACTACATCAACCAACTGAACCACTATATCCTATAACTTCCCCTTGGCCATTCATGAAATGGGGGATGGACATAGTAGGGAAATTACCAAAAGCTCCAGGAGGAAAAGTCTTTATGCTGGCAATGACTGATTATTTCTCTAAGTGGGTTGAAGCTGAAGCATTTGTTCAAGTCAGAGACCAAGAAGTAGTATCCTTCATAAAGAGGAATATCCTGACCAGGTTTAGAGTACCAGCTGAAATCATTTGTGACAATGGATCCCAGTTTATAAGCAAGAGGACTACTGACTTTTGCAAGAGTTAGGGAATCAAAATGATCACATCTACTCCGGTACATCCTCAAGCAAATGGACAAGCTGAATCCTCGAACAAGATAATTATCAACAACTTGAAGAAGAGATTAGGAGCTAAGAAAGGAAGATGGGAAGAAGAACTACCCTTTGTTTTGTGGGCTGACATAACAACGGTAAAAAATGCAACTGGCCAAACCCCGTTTTCCTTGGTATTTGGAGCAGAAGCAGTGATCCCAACAGAAATGGTGATACCTATGGCAAGATCTATCCTCCGGGATCCTGAGCAGAATCCTGAAGCTTTGTGCCAAGATTTGGACACTATAGATGAAACAAGAGATGCAGCAAGGCTAAGGATGGCAGCATATCAACAAAGGATATCTAGAGCATATAACAAGAATATAAGGACTAGAAGATTTCGAGTTGGTGATTGGGTTAAGAAAGGCTTTTCAAAATACCACTAATCCTGCCGATGGAAAGTTGGCTCCAAAGTGGGAAGGACCATATGAGGTTGAATCAGAATCAGGAAAAGGAGCATATCGACTCAGGATTATGGAAGGGGATATGCTACCAAGATCCTGGAATGTTATACACTTAAAGCTCTATTTCAAGTAAAAATAGAATTTAATTTCTATCTCAGAATGGTATGTATTCTACCTCTTTTAAATATATTTGAATTTGTTTATTATCTTGAACCCAATACTGACTTAAGCATCGGAGGGGTGTTAGCCAAGCTAACACCCACCTTAGTTTAAGATTGTTTTGCAGAATATGCTCAGGATATAGCTCCAGGACATACGCTCAGGATATCTCGAAGGATTAGAGAATTGGCCCCCTCTCTCACGTATAAGGGATTCTAATCCCTTCAAAGGTTTAAAGGTATTCACCTTTCTTACGAATTAGGTTTAAACACCCCGCCTGGAGCGCAAGTTATCTAGGGATAGTTCAAGGTAGCGAGACCAGTTCATGTAAAAGTAGCTGACAATTTCGTTACTATTGGCTATATCCTGGATCCTAAAGGTATATGAGGATTGATCACCCTCTCTCACGAAAGGGTATTGTCATACTCTCTAAGGTTTAAAGGTATTCACCTTTCTAAGTCTTGGAGTTTGTACACTCTCTCCTGTAGCGCATGAAAATCAGGGTTTATCCCCAGGATATTAAGGGTTTATCCCCAGGATATTAAGGGTTTATCCCCAGGATATTAAGGGTTTATCCCAGGATATTAAGGGTTTATCCCAGGATATTCAGGATTTATTCAGTAAAGCTAAAGTACGATTGTGTTTACATTCCTAAGTCTTCAAATATGTTGAACATAGGGGACATATATTATACAACTTGAAGGATGGATTCAAACTTATAAGCGTGCACTGGGGACATTCCTATAATTGAAGATTGGAATTGACTCTTTAGGAATCTCTGGTATGATCTCTCCTTTTTATTTGGATAACTTGAGTTTTATAAGCTATGTGTCAGTATCCTGAGCAGGATATCTCTCAGGATACTCTTACAATGTGTTCCCAGGAATGTTCGAACAAAGCTGTTTTCATAAATAAAATTCATGCAGTAAAGGTATAACAACATAAATAAAGCCAAAAGAAGGTTATATTATTAACATACCAAAAGTGGTGCTTTTGGTTTCACCTCAAACCAAGACCTATCCACCTCCAACTGTTATATTGTTCAAAAGTAAAGCATATTAACGTTGATGACCAAGGGCTTCGTCCTGAAACTTAGGATCCCTCCACCTTTGGCCATCATATTTTGATCTAGTGCAGGAAATGTAAATTGTTCAACGACAGGAAAAGTAAATTGTTTAAACGATCACAACCATCAAATTTAAAAAAGTGGGCTCCGGCCTAGGCATCAACATCCATCATCGCCCACTTGAATGCCCTCACACAGCGGCATTTTCTCCAGCCTTCTCCGTCTTCTCAGCCTCAGCATCCTGAGCAGCATCCTCGCCAGCATCCGTCCCAGCATCCTTCTTTTCTCCAGCTTTGTCCACCGGCTCTGCTGACTTGGAGGATTCGCCGGTCTCAGCTGGAAGCGGCACAGCTTTGCCTCCAAGCTCCTTTAGCTTCGCCACCCAGGAATCAACTGGCCAGGTTGGGCATTCAAGACCTGTCTACTTGGCCTCATAAGCCATCTTGATGCGATCTTGCAGCAGAGAGATAATGGCTGAGTTCTTGATCCCTTCCCGGAAAGAGACCATGGCCTGCTCATGCTCCACTTGAACGGCAACCAGCTTTATCTCAGCATCCCGAGTGACCTTCTTCAATTTGTCCTCATAATGTCGGGTCTTGACTTCGGCAATGGCCCCTTGGCCAGCCACGGTGGTCTCAAGCTGTTTGATCTTGACCTCCTGGAACTTGTTTGTGCTGCAAGCATCAGTGTAAAGATGAAGCAGATGCTGGACGCCCTGTACGTCAAGATTCAGGTATAAGTCAAAGTATATTAACCAGGATATCCTGTCAGGATATCCTATCAGGATATGTGTGCAGGATGTAGTTGTAGGATATTACATTGTTGAGGAAGGATGTCATCGGCTCTAAGGAATCAGTAAAGTTGAGTTCCTCGTATGAGAACCCCTCAGGACCTGGAGTGATGACCTCAGAACCTTTCCTCTTCTTGGAGGTGGAAGCATGGGTTCTCGGAGTAGGCTTGGGAGCCGATAGCGGCTTGGAGCTGGTAATAGCGGGAGTTTCTTTCTTGACATCGACTGGAGTAGGGTAGCTATCGAGCTCATCAAGGTCTAGAAAGACTGGAACTTTGCTGGAGTCTGCATACAGGGAGTGAAATTCTTTCCTAAATATATCAAATAAAAACATGTATGTAGGATATCGTGCAGGATCCTTACCAGACATGTTTGCACTGGAGAGTGGACTTGGAGATGCTGGAAATGGGTTGAAACTTCTTTCGGCCTCTGGGAGGAGTCTGATAGCGTCAATTCTCTTCTGTGAGTCAGCTAGAGGAGGTGCAAGCTTCCTGAAATCGGATGTGTTCAAGAAAATGAAGAAAATTAGCACAAGATATGAAACAGGATATAAGGCAGGATCATCCTTAAACCCTAAATCCTACCCTTTCTCAACCACTTCACCGGATATTCCGTTCCACCAGGGATTGAGTCTCTTTTTACAAAGAAGAATTTGGATTGTCATTTCTCCTCGTTCCTGGTGGCACGAAGTATCAGTGGATCGCCGGAGGTAGAATAGAACAAGAATCTACAGGAACCATGGCATCTAAGCCGGTATGCTAAGGGGAGGTCATGAACGGAAAGGTCGAGAATATGATTTCTCTTGATCTGATCAAGAACGGACAAGACTCGCCAGAGCATCGGCATTGTTTGGCTAAAACAGATTTTCGTGGTATTAAAGAAATCAGTGATGAAATCTAGAAAGGGAAACTATAATCCTAAGGTAAAGGGAAAGGCGTTAAAACATAACCACTCGTCGGAAACCATGTCTGACCGGATTTCCCGGTCAAACTGTCGGAACACCGTCCCTTTCGGGAAGATGTCGGTGGATTTGAGAGCTGACAAGTGGGCACTATCGAAGGAGCATATCTCTTTCTCCGGTTCTTGGAGAAGATTCTGGTGGACGAACGTGGGAGCAGAGTCACCAGAGCTCGATCTTGTTTGTCTCATGGTGCCGGAATACTGAACAGAATAAAGGAGAAAGATGGGATTGAGAGAGAAATGTTTACCTTTTTTCTCTTCGATAAAGGTTAAAAGAGGATAAGGATGAGAAGTTATAGGGAGGTAATGAGTAATTATAGACTAAGCGGTTACAAGCTGTCACATCAAGGTCCAATCTCTTAATTACCTCGTTATTCGTAAAAAATATAACCGTTAGTGCCAGGATACTAAACGGTAACATTTTTTGGGGACAATTGTTATGGGTGAAATTCTGAGCTCATATCCTGGATAATATCTTAAATTATATCTTGCTTGTATGATATATGTTCATGTCCGGGATGCTGATTCAGGATATTGGTAACATCCTGAATGGTATCCTGAGGATTACTAATGGATTATGTGCAGGAGTACGAGTCTAAGCTGGTAACGTTCATGAGGACCCTTTCCCCGGAAGACTCGGTCTAAGTCGTTCAAAGGAAGACGTTGAAGCCGCTATACTCGGTCCATAACGTTAACTATGGAATATTCGGAAGCATCCCACATTTATAGGAGTTTTTGTTTATAATTCTTAGCTATAAATAATTGGATAAATCAGATCGAATAGGACACAACAACACTCACTGCTCTCTCACACTTTACTCTCTCGCAACTTTCACTTTCACAAAAAACATTGTAACACTTAGCGATCTGATCAATATCCTTCACTGTATCCTGACGTTTAAAGCAATAAGAAGAACAAGGCAGCTGCGATTGTCAGCTCCTGAGGTTTTGTGCCGGTGATCTAGATTGATCAAGGGCTTTCCTCGTATATCTCGTGTCACCCCCTTTACTTTTTGCTCATAGTTTGATCATAGATACAACTCAATATCCTGAGCCGTTTCCTGAAAACTGTTTTTACAATCAACTTAATCAGCATATTTTCAACACACTTTCATAGCACACTACCTCACTTGACTAATTTGATCACTTAATTGCTTCGGTATTTTTTGACCAAAACAATGTGTTATTTGACTATTCGTTAGTTTACAATATGAGCGATCAAGGACCCTCCGACGCCTATCGTCAGTTGTCTAGCTCACCTCAAAACGAAGGTACCTCTTCACAGCCTGCCCTCTCAGGGTATTCAGCTGACAATGAAGATGAGATATTCGTGTTTAAGGCTCAGTCTGAAGAGCCATTCCCTCCTAAAAAGAGAGGATGGTTCAGTAGGGGAGCGTATGAACGTAGGAAGAGAATGAAAAAGTTACAACAACAATGAGTTCTAGCAGCCGCTAACAGAGAAACAGATGCTCACACCCAAGATATGCTCAATAGGAGTCTAGCAAACTTTCATATTCTAGCAACTACAGCTGCAGACCCTAACTTGGAGCAACTCATAGCACCCCAACCATTACCCTGGTTTCCCACACAACCGATGGAGATTGAAGTCAACCGAGAAAACCAAAATCCCAGCACCGGCCTTTGACCCCACTGAGATACCTAGAATACCAGCACCTAATCCCTTAGACCCAGACTACGACCCATGGTTTGACGACCATAGGGACTACCAGCAACGCTACCCCATATCAGAAGAACCCATGCCAAACCTAGCAGCTTACCCGGGTCTGGACCCTCTAGATCCCTATTATGATAATGATGAATACATTAAGGAAATCCTAGAGAATCCATATCCTCAGGAAGAACCCATGCCACAGTACCCAGATCCAGTACCAGCACCTGCACCCCCAATGAGTGCAGAGAATGTGCAAGAACTCCGAACCTTTGGTGAGGAGTTTTTAGAAAGTAGTGACAGGATGAGACAAATAGGGGAACGATTCGTTTGGAAATATGACGAGCATAATATGGAGTTCTGGATGAACCCATATTAGTGATGGTGGTAATAATAATAATAATAATATATATATAATATGTGTGTATGTTTGAATATATATATATATATATGATAATATATATGTTGTAGTATAGACCACCTCGTGGTTAGTGATGCATATTATGTAATTTTAAATTCCAGTTTCAGTTTGTATTAGATGCATAATATATAAAAAATAGTAAGTCGCAATGTTCGCCGCTTTTGATCAATATGTGTATTGTGTGATTGTTTGCCTTAAATACTATCTTGTGATATTAATAATTGGCAAATGTTTAAAATTCAGATGGACAACAAAGTGAACGAGGAAAACCAGAGTAACAATAACCCAAATAACGATAACCTGAAAAAAAAAATAATGGAAACCAAGTGGATAATAGTGCCATCCAACACATAGTGGCACAAGGGATAATAGATGCGATGCCATATATTATCAAAAAGGTTAAGGAAGCAGATAATAAAAGTAACCGTGATAGTAAACTACCCACTGAACCTGAACACAGTGTAAACAATGGACCCATGCTTCAAGTGCCCATTCCCAAAAGAAGAAGAACCATGTCTTATGGTTGTTCTTATAAAGAATTCCGGTCTTATAAACCAATGGAATTCTCGGGCAATGAAGGGGCCATTGCAGCTCTACGCTGGATAGAAAAGACAGAGGCAGTCTTAAAAATAAGCAAGTGTGCGGAAGAGGATAAGATAATGTTTGCTTCCAATCTATTTAAGGACTCAGCCTTAGAATGGTGGAACACTATCCTCCAGTCTAGGGGAAGTGATAGGGTTTACAATATGGAATGAGAGGAATTTAAGAACATGGTGGAAAGGAAATTATGCCCTCCCAATGAAAAAGAACAGATAGCAAATAAGTTCCTAAAACTTAGAATGACTGGAGTGGATAGTAAGGGTTATACTACGTTATTCTTTGAATATGCTAGAATAGTACCAAACCTTGCATCACCAGAACCAGTATTAATCTCCCGCTACATCTGGGGATTAATCAGTGAAATTAGGCATGTAGTCAAGGCAGCTAGACCTCAAACTATAGAAGAAGCCGTAGAACTAGCAAACACCTTGACTGATGAATTAGTGCATACACGAGAAGAGGATCAGAGGAGAAACCTAGCTCAGAAACTTACCCAAGAATTTCGTTATGGAAATTCCAGTCGTGGAGAAAATGTAGGTTCTACTTCTGCACCCTACTGCAAGTATTGCAAAATGAAGCATTCTAGAAGATGCTCTATATATTGCAATTTTTGGAAAATATATGGACACAAGAAGGAAGACTGCAGGAAGAAGCCTAACAACAGGATATGCTACAACTGTGGAGAACAAGGTCATATCAAGCCAAACTGTCCGAACCTAGCTCCAGCTCCGGACACCAAGAATACTAAAAATGCTAGGGCATTTGTTCTGACTGCAGAAGAAGCAAAGATGATCCCGGATGTGATCGCTGATATGTTTTTAGTTAATGATGTTTTTGCTAAAGTATTATTTGACTCTGGTGCAAACCAAAGTTTTATTAATACTTCATTTTGCAAACTTCTCAATCAATCATTAACTAAACTCCCACAAGAATGTCTAGTAGAAACAGCAAATGGAGAAACCATTAAGATTTCTGAAATCTTGCAGGGAGCAAGAATAGAATTTTTAAATCAAAAATTATTGCAAACATTTACCCAATGAATCTAGCAGGATTTGATGTTGTATTAGGAATGGATTGGTTAATAGCTAATAAAGCCAGTATTTTATGTGATCAAAAGTCAATCCAAGTAAATTCACCAAGACTTGAAAAGAACACAATTAAAGGAGATAAGCCATCTAGATCCACGAAATCCATCTCTGTGATGAAAACCGCAAGTTATGTAAGAAAAGGATCATTAGTATATTTGATTTCTATAATCATTAATACTAAAGGAAAAGAATTGAAAGATATTCCAGTAGTATCCCAATTTTCAGATATATTTCCAGAAGAATTACCAGGGCTACCGCCAGACAGAGAAGTTGAATTCAAAATCCACCTGCTACCAGGAATAGTACCAATTGCCAAAGCACCTTACCGTTTGGCACCCGCAGAAATGCAGGAACTGAAGAAATAGTTAGACGAATTGTTGGAAAAAGGATTCATACAGCCAAGCTCATCGCCATGGGGAGCACCGATTTTATTCGTCAAAAAGAAGGACGGATCAATGCGTATGTGCATTGACTACCGTGAATTAAACAAAGTCACGATAAAAAATCGGTATCCATTACCGAGAATCGATGATTTGTTTGATCAATTACAAGGAGCTCGATTTTTCTCTAAAAATCGATTTACGATCTGGATATCATCAATTAAAGGTTCAGGAAGAGGACATTCCTGATACCGCTTTTAGAACCAGGTATTGCCATTATGAATTTATTGTCATGCCATTTGGTTTAACCAATGCCCCAGCCGTATTTATGGACATGATGAACCGAATATGTAAGCCATATTGGATCAATTCATAATTGTCTTTATAGATGATATTCTCATTTACTCTAAGAGTAAAGAGGAACATGCAAAACATTTGCACGAACTTCTAAGTTTATTGAGAAAAGAAAAGCTTTATGCAAAATTTTCAAAGTGTGAATTTTGGTTAGAACAAGTACAGTTTCTTGGGCATTTAGTTAATCATGAAGGAATTCATGTGGATCCCACCAAGATTGAGGCGATTACTAAACGGAAAACCCCTGAGTCACCAACCGAGGTTAGAAGTTTCTTAGAATTGGTCGGTTATTATAGAAGATTTATTCAAGATTTTTCTAGAATAGTCATTCCCTTAATTAAGTTAACCTGTAAATCTGTTAAGTTTGAATGGGGACCAAAACAAGAAGAAGCCTTTAGAATTCTTAAGCAAAGACTAACCAACGCACCCATACTAGCGTTACCAGAAGGAACTGAAGACTTTATAGTCTATTGTGACGCTTCTAAGTTAGGTTATGGATGTGTGTTGATGCAACGTCAAAAGGTTATAGCATATGCCTCTAGACAACTTAAGAATCATGAAGAGAATTTTCAACTCATGATTTAGAATTAGGAGCCATAATTTTTGCCCTTAAGATTTGGTGACATTACCTTTACGGTAGTAAGTTTACCATTTTCACTGATCATAAGAGTTTAAGGTATGTTTTCGGGCAAAAGGAGTTGAATATGTGTCGCAACCCCCGATCCCTAATCCCTGGGAACGGGCGGCCGCGAGCCAGTTTCGGTGGTATCGCGTATTGTCTAATTTGGCAGCGGGATTTTTCATCAGGACCGTAGTTAGGTGTAGGATCGTTTTACCGACCAAACGAGTCGATCAGAAGAGTTTTTGCTCAATACAAGAGGCGGAAACAAACGTATCAAGTTCCATTCAGCTAGATATTCACTTTAAATTGTCTTTTGATTGATTTGACAAAGATTTACAGCAAGTAGACACTTCGGCAACAGTTCAGTACTGAAACCGGAAAGTTGGAACTCTTTCAAACGAAATCACAAGGCACCTATTTATAGGCTAGCTAATTTCGCATGAACAGGTTCACACGAAATCACTTTCACACGAAATTACAATTTCGTACGAAATTACCAGTTGATTTCGTGTGAAATCACTAGTTAATTTCATGCGAAATTACACTCTGTAATTTCGTGCGAAATTACCTTCTAACCTATTTTTGACAGTTTTCTCATATAACGTGCCCTAATCTATCTGTACACATACAAGACTTGATACAAGACGAAGTCCACAGACGTATGCACCAACAGACTCCCCCTCGGATGTTGACGAAGTCTTCGGTTTCGAGTCTTCAATCTTTATCAGTCTTCTCGAACTTTTCCAAAGTATCTAACAATGTAAAGCATCCTCAATTTCTCTCTCTTTATCTCCAGGATCTCGACCTGGCTCTTATCTCTCTCTAATTCTCTTGATTAGATCTCTTGATTTCTTAAGTTCATCAGCATCATCAGCTTGCATGAACATCAGGATCTGAACTAGGCTCTACAATCTTCTATCCCAAGATCTGTGGCTGGCTCACATCCTGCTCAGGATCGAAACCTGGCTTACCTGCACAAATCTCTACCTCACAATAAGTTTCACAAATTTAGAATTTGACAAATTTATATCACTTACAAGAATAGAATGATTTAACATTTAAAAGTTTCTGATGACCACTTTTAGGTAATCATTCAAAAATAATTGATTTACAATGTTAATCTCTGATGAACCACTTGTAAAAATTTCTTCATACACACTCTCCCAAACCTGTTCATCATGTTTAGCACTCGGAATTTTGAAAATCAGCTCTCCAACATCAGTTGTCAAAAATCTTTTAGAATTTTCAAAATATTATGCTAAAACACACTAAAACTCTTTTTGGGTTTTTGATTTTAAAGAAAAGTAGTAAAGAGATATTTACAAACAATATTTTTGTGAGTTTGTGTAAGAGGATCATATCAGTTTATGAGACAAATCACCAACACCGTTAAGCTTTAAACATTTTAAGTTCTAAACGATTCACTTCGATTGTCAGTATACTGATCCACTTAAATTTTCACACAAAGTTCAACTGCTTCGAGATACGAGATTAGTGTTTTAGAGACTTAAACTTATTCGCGTGTCCCACCTCAGAATATACTCCCGTATCCAGATCCCAATATTCAGTCTTACAGGTGACTAGATGATATCTGTAAAGGGTTAAATGCTAGGGCCATGAGAGCTCAAGCTATTGCTTCCGCAAAATCAGAGAGATGACGACTTCGACTTTAGGTGTGTTCCCTTTAGAGAATCTTTTCTTCAACAGCACATGATTAGCATTTTGCAATGTTTCATCATTTTTTATGCTGAGGGGAGTGCTATATTTCAAGCAAGCAGAAAGTATTATACAGGGACTAGGCCATTGCTTCCACAAAATCAGAAGTCCCAGGATAATACCCCAAATATCACTAAGCATAAAGACCTAGTATCTCAGAAAGAGAGACCTTTCAAACAAGATTTCGGGGGTTACCCATATATCCGAGAGATGTTCCCCACGAGATAAGTAAGTTTGAAATTTAGGTTTATATCTCGACACAATCTACTAAATGTATAGACACCTACTGGCACATCATCAGTGAGACCGTCTATCACATTTAAACTTTCCAATTCTTTAGCATGTCGTGAATGTCCACTGATGTACTATCATTTCCTCTTTTTCACAACAAAACTCATTTTTGATTTTATCATGTTTTTGACTTTTCAAATTTTCTAATGTTTTTGGATTTTCTGAAAATTTCTTACTCCCCCTAAAATTCAAAATCATTAAAAGAAATTTGGAAACAAACTGTACAAGATACTGACAACTGTTGTGAATTGCTTCAATTCGCCATTCACTTGGCATAAACAATCAGAACTCCCCCGTACAACAAACTATTTTCCCATTAAGATTTCAAAACACTTAAGTTTGTTTTAATCAAAATGGTTTTTCCGGAAAATAAGATTTGTCGATTTTACCACTTGTAAAAATGGGGATGTGATCATCACATTGTTTTTCAAACCATTTGAATGAAAGTTAAATCAAGTTCAATTTAATGACCTTGATTTACCCTTGAAGGTGAAAACCTTCTTCAACCACTTGTAGGTTGACTTACCAACCATACCATTTGTAAATCAAAACATAACAATTTTAAGAACAACTACCACTTGTAGGTCGAAATATCACATAACAACCATCTTTCACAACTGTGATATATCTCAAGAAAGATGCCGATTCCTGCTCCACGATTACCAACTTGGGAGCTCTGGCAAGTCCTGGTTTTCAATCATAATAGGTTCCATCCCAGTCACAAACCTGGGATGACCCACCTTTACCTGGTTTCTTTGTTTTCTTCTCATAAAATTCCTTTACCCCTTTAACCTTCGTATCAACCATTTTCCAAAAATATTTTAAACTTTGGAGCTAAAGACTTTTTCAACATCAAATTCTTTCTTTTCAGAAAAGAATTGATTCGAAATCTCGAGTTTACCAACCTTTTGTTTAAAATTTTCAGCCCTCAATGGTGGAAAATTTTCATTATCCATTGGTGGGACTGATTTCTCATCTTTTGAAACAACATGTGGCTCAACTGACTTTGTGGAATCATATTCATCGCCAGAAAATAGCTCCTCTGATTTTGACGAATCAGAATCATTGCTAGAACTATCATCAGATTTTTTAACAACCCATTTTTTATTGTCAAGATTTGCTTTTCTTTTGTAAAAACTTTTTGAACATTCACCAATCTCAAACTTTGAATTTTTGAAAACTTTAAATTGTTTGGTTGATGATTCATTCTCAACAATCTTTTCTTTCAGTTTTTCAGAGACTCCCTGTTTTGTTTGGATTGCCTTTGGACAATTCCTGGCAATATGACCAATTGTTTTGCATTGAAAATAGGTTCTCGTTTCCTTTTTCTGAGCAACTTCCTTCTTCATTTCTTCTTGCTTTTTAGCAAGGAATTCTTTGTTCGTTTGCTTTCTGAACAATTGCTCCTTTTCTTCTTCAGATGATATTCCTGAAACAAACACAGTTTTTGTTTTATAAATTTTCTCATTTTTATGATTTTTTGGTGGAATAAATCCTAAACCTTTCCTTTTGAAATTACCGTTATGGTTTGGTTTCTTTTGAAAACCAGAACCAGAACTGTAACCTTTTTTTCTTATTTAACCTTTGTTGAACTCTTGAGGTGTAAGGTCTTGGATTTTCAGAAAGATTTACATCTTTTATTTTAGAAATATTAATTTCTGTTAGTTTGAAAATCTTTTTAATCATTTCAGTTTTAACACCTCTTATTGGAAATTCTTCATCAGAATATAATTTGTCAGAATCATTCAAAGTATATGCAACTTTGAACAGTTCATCATTCAAATTAGATTTTGATAACAGAAACTCTTTATTGTAAACTCGTTTGTCCTTTTTGACTGTTGGACTCGTCGTTTCAGACATTGACTCCGACTTTGACTCCTCGACCTCATCTTTATCCAACACCTGATCGACCACTTTCTTTATTAACTCAGACTCATGATCAGTATCAGACGATGTGAAAGTAATATCAATGTTGTCTGGCAAATTTTCTGAAGACTCAGACTCCCACTGTAAATTTGTTGCCTTTTTAACTCTTTCTGAATTTGGATTTCGTGGAGAATATCCATTTTCAAGCGGGGGTGGACACTTGTTGTAACTGGCACTATGTTTCTTACCAGAATCTTTCACTTCGGTATCCTTCTTCTTTTCAGAGCTCTTGTCTTCAGATACTTCTTCTTCATCAAATGCCTTCATGCCTTCAACGGTTGGATAAATCCTGTCAATAACATAAGGAGTACATGAGTAACTTTTTAACAATCTGTTTACTCTTTCTGTTTCAATTCTTTGTGTTTCCAGTTTTTGTTCCAGCACAGCACACTTTTCGATGTAATTATTCACCACTTTCTGCTTTGTCATGAAAGCTCCTTGAAGTGTTTTCATGGCTGTTGCTTATTCACTACTTGTTTGATTGTACTGATTCATGGCTCTGTTCAAAACATCGTAGGATTCTTTCAATCTGTTCATGTTATGAATCAAAGTACTGTTTTGCTTCTTCACTGCTTCACAGTTTTCACATATCACAAGAATCTTTATGCATCAGCTTCAGCTTCAATTTTAAAAACTGGAATGTCTTTTATTTTCTTCCTTATCACAGGAACTTCTTCATCATCACTGCTAACTGGTTTTTTAACTTTCTTCTTTTTTCTTTTTAGATTTTTCATCATCAATGTCACTCTCCTCTAGCATTCTTAAGTGCTCTTCCATTCTTCTTGCATAATAATCATCATCATTATCACTGTCTTCAGCAACTCGAGCAACAAAAGCTTTGTGATTTGAAGTTTTATTAGGATCATAATCATCCCAACTAAAATTTTTCCAGCTAAACCCCTCTGGTAATTTTTCATCATCTTGATTTATCAGACATGCTTTACTATCAGCTGAAACATATTTGTCCTAACTGAATCCTTTTGATGATGTTTTATCTTCTTGATTTACCATACAGGCTCTCTTTGATGATTCTTCAATCTCCTTCCTGGCATGAGCAGTTTGTGGTTGTTTTTGATGTGATTGTTGAGCAACTTGATGATAGATTACTTTCCGATAATAATCATTGTTGTTGAACGGATTTTGAGCTCCACTTGCTTCGCGGTTTGTGCACTCCCTCTTGAAGTGTCCTTTTTCCCTGCAACGAAAACAAGTAACTTTAGATTTATCAAAACCTAAAGTAGAAACATTTGCATCACAGAAATCATCTCTTCCCGTAATTTGTTTAAACTTTTCGGCTCTCCTCAACACACTTGCCAAACACCACTTTATATCCATCAATTCCATCTCCTCAGCATCAATCTGATCGTAATCCTCTTTTGTCAACATTGGATTCCCGATCCTTCCTGCTACTAAACTTTCATATGATTCTAACACAGTTCCTAACAAAAACATATGACCTTTTGCCACCTCTTCTGAGAAATTCTCACCATTCTCAAGGTTTAAAACAATGTTGCATTGTAATCGCTTGCCATTTTTTGTTGTTGAAAAATTTGGATCAAATGATGAATATGAAGAAAATTCCGTTTTGCTGTTTGATCCTTTGGAAGATCCTCCAGATGAACTCTTAGCATTGAATGCAGTTTCAACCTTTGGTGACATGTTGGTCTTATCACTAATACCTCCTTTGTAATAAAGACCGATATCTTGTTCACCATCAAAATCCTTCATTCTTGAAATCTTCCTTTGTTTTTCAATGAACTTGCTCAGTGTCAGATTTCCAAAATCTTTCTTGTTTCTCAACATCATGAGGTATGTGCCCCAAGTTTCATGTGGCAATGCATCAGCTAGCTTCTCAATCAATTCTTCATTATCCTTTGTGATGCTCACTCTCTTCATGTTGACTAACAAATTACAATATCTTTCAATGATCTGCTTAGTGCTTTCAGTCCTCAAACCACGAAATATATCAAATTCTTTCTTCAAAAGCGATTTCTTGTTCTTAATCATTTTTTTGTTTCCAACAAACTTTGATTTTAAAGCTTTCCAGATTAAATATGCCGTTCCATTGTGTTGCAATAAAACCAAGATATCTTCTTTCACAGCTTGATGCAAAAGACTTGTCATCATTTTTTCATCTTTGTATTTCTTTTTATCTTCAGCACTAAGATCTTTAATTGCAATCACCTCCTCATCATCAGTCATTGGTCTAACATATTTAGTTTCAACACATTCCCAAGCATCCAAATAATTTGCTTGTACCCAATTCTCAAATCGTTCTTCCCATCCTTTATATTCCTCGATATTCATGAGCTTTAGCGGTTTCTGCATGGTCCCCGTTTCGTATTCTAGCATAGTACTCGGAGCAACAGTAATCGGGGTAGCAAAGGCGTTATAAAATTATTCTTACATGTTTCGGTTTTCAAAATTTCTCACTAACAGCTTTTCAAACGAAATACCAACTCAAACGAAAACACCTTTTCACACGGAATACATGTTCAAACGAAATACCCTGCAAGACAATCTCAAACGAAATGACTTTTGGTGCGAAATAACCCTGTTTCAAGCGAAATAGGTAATTTCGTACGAAATTAAGTACCCTTTTCAAACGGAATTACAATCTGGTGCGAAATAAGGCTATTTCGTGTGAAATTAGAACCTTATTTCGTGCAAAATACTGCTGATGTCATCATCTCGAGCTGTTTTTACCAAAATTGATCAAGTTTTAAGCTGATATTAGGTCCAATTCTTTCAAGGCTTTGTTAAAACACAATTTCGCATATAATGTGGGAAATTTAAAGCATTTTGACCATGAAAACTTGTTAATTTTGAAAAAGAAGGTGTAGAAATCAGATTTTGCAGCTGAATTGGTATGAACTCTTCCTCCTGAGCTCTGATACCACTTGTAGGATCGTTTTACCGACCAAACGAGTCGATCAGAAGAGTTTTTGCTCAATACGAGAGGGGGGAAACAAATGTATCGAGTTCAATTCAGCTAGATATTCACTTTAAACCGTCTTTTGATTGATTTGACAAAGATTTACAGCGAGTAGACACTTCGGCAGCAGTTCGGTACTGAAACTGGAAAGTTGGAACTCTTTCAAACGAAATCACAAGGCACCTATTTATAGGCTAGCTAATTTCGCATGAACAGGTTCACACGAAATCACTTTCACACGTAATTACAATTTCGTACGAAATTACCAGTTGATTTCATGTGAAATCACTAGTTAATTTCATGCGAAATTACACTCTGTAATTTCGTGCGAAATTACCTTCTAACCTATTTTTGACAATTTTCTCGTATAACGTGCCCTAATCTATCTATTCACATACAAGACTCGATACAAGACGAAGTCGAAAGACGTATGCACCAACATTAGGAAATATTTGATCAGAGTAAAATACCACATTTTCATAATGTTAAACATATGGGATAAACCCAAGTTCGCAGTACACATGTTTTCATAGGAATAAATCTTATTTTATTTAATAAAAACATCTATTTCTTTTTAGGTAACTTTATTGCCACTTTTCCAAGCCTTCAGTGCTGTCCAGCTGGCTTCTATTTGGCTTTCACAATTTGTTACCTGAAATGCGTTTTAAAAACATTTGTCAGTGGGAAATACTGGTGAGTGAATCCCAGTTTAATCAAGTTTAAATAAAAACCATTGTACAGTATTGAGGGCGATCTCGCAATTATATTTGTTTCCAAGTTATACCAATTAACATCCATGGTACTGTCAGACCCGACTTGTGGAAATGTTACTCCTTGACCAGGTGGTAACAAATTTTGTATACAAAACCCCAACATACTCATGATAATTGTATTCTTACAAATACTCAATGACTGCTTAATATATAATTAATTAAGTGAGGTTTTGTAAAAACAATTCACAAAAAGGTTTACAAAAAGCGGATCAACTCACATTGCTATCTTAGATTTCCCATAAGGGTTTCCTGGTGATAATCTATAATTTACATAAATACACACGCGTTAGTATAATAACCCATTTTAACATTAGTAATACCCTCCCCGAGACGGCATTCCAACGACTACGTCGGGCAGAACCACGATAGCCGTTACGGAACCCTAGATCAATCGAGCAGCGTATCTAATACGTATCCAGGGGTTATAATACTTACAACGGAGCAGAACTTTATAATGCCTACTATCAGAAAATTACGTTTAGAAAGAAAGATTTGAGCGAGTCGACTGCAGATCCAAAGCATTCTATATATAGGTGCTGAGTTTGGTTCTCTCGCGGCCCGCGTAACACAAGACCGGGGCTTACGTGGCGCGCGTCAACGCTGTTTTCACGTATGGGGTGTATTTTGGGACATATTGGGGTATTTTAAAATATATTAGGGTGTCAGAAAAATTTGAGGGTCTCGGTTTTCTTAAGGTTGTTATATCATCCCCACCTTGTTTTAGAGCTCGTCCTCGAGATCTACTGGAACAAGTGCGGATATTTCCTTTGCATTTCTGATTCAAGATCCCATGTATACTCAGGTCCTCTTTTGGAGTCCCACTTCACTTTGACCAGAACTAGTCTCTTGTGTTTGATATTTTTGACTTTCCTGTCTTTAATTTGTAGAGGTCTTTCTACAAACTTGAGTTGTTCATTTACCTCTATATATCTTTAAGAGGTACCATCAGTGGTTCATCAGCTAGGCATTTCTTGAGATTAGATACATGAAATACATCATGTATTCCTGCCATTTCCTCTGGCAGTTGTAGCTG
Organism: Helianthus tuberosus; assembly: GCA_030545235.1. Classification (NCBI taxonomy): domain Eukaryota; kingdom Viridiplantae; phylum Streptophyta; class Magnoliopsida; order Asterales; family Asteraceae; genus Helianthus; species Helianthus tuberosus. The sequence continues at coordinate 61,378,036 of CM060378.1, read as the reverse complement.
ATAGGCTACAAGTCCTATTCTCCTAATAATCTTAAAAGGTCCAACATACCTGGGACTTAGCTTTCCTCGTTTGATAAATCTTACCACTCCTTTCCAAGGAGAGACTTTTAACAATACTTTATCTCCTACTTGAAATTCCAATGGTTTGCGTCGGTTATCAGCATAGCTCTTTTGTTGATCACGTGCTGTTTTCAGTCGTTCCTTGACTTGAATAATCTTGTCAGTTGTTTCTTGCACTATCTCAGGTCCAGATAGTTGCTTTTCCCCAATTTTTGCCCAACAGACTGGGGTTCGGCACTTTCGTCCATAAAGTGCTTCGAATGGTGCAGCATTGATACTAGTGTGATAACTATTATTATAAGAAAATTCTATTAAAGGTAAGTGATCGTCCCAATTACCTCCGAAATCAATTACACAAGCTCTAAGCATGTCTTCCATCGTCTGAATTGTCATTTCGCTTTGTCCGTCTGTTTGAGGATGATAAGTTGTGCTTAGATTTAACTTAGTTCCCATGGCTTTTTGGAAACTTGACCAAAAATGAGAGGTAAAACAGCTATCCCTATAAAAAAACAATTGATAAAGGTATTCCATGTAATGAAACTATTTCATTTACATATAATTTAGCTAACTGTTCCATATTAAAAGTTTCCTTCATTGGTAGGAAATGAGCTGACTTAGTTAGTCTATCTACAATCACCCAGATTGTATCATTTCCTTTCTTTGTTTTGGGTAATTTAGTAACAAAATCCAGTGTTATCAATTCCCATTTCCACACTGGCATTTCTAGCTGCTGTAATAAACCTGAGGGTTTCTGGTGTTCAGCTTTAACTTGTGAACAGGTTAAACATTTAGAAACATAGGTTGCTATGTCCTTTTTCATTCCTATCCACCAGAAATTCTTTCTTAAATCCTGGTACATCTTATCATTTCCTGGATGCATCGTATACTTAGACTTATGGGCTTCTTCTAATATATGATGACGTAGGTTTCCTAATTTAGGTATCCATATTCTCTTTTTATGGAATCTCCAAATTCAATCTGTTCCTTGTTCTAATTCCTTTAGCATACCTTTTAATTTTTTAGTATCCTCCTTGATTACTGATTCTTGTGCTATTCTAATTTGCTCATTTAAATCTACTTGTAGATTTAATTTAAGAGAACGTACCCTTTTTGGCTTTTCGTGATACTATCGGCTTAAAGCATCTGCCACTATATTTGTTTTTCCTTCATGATACTGGATATCACAATCATAATCACTAAGCATCTCCATCCAGCGTCTTTGTCTCATATTCAACTCTTTTTTCCCGAAAACATACCTTAAACTCTTATGATCTGTGAATATGGTAAACTTACTACCATAAAGATAATGTCTCCAAATTTTAAGGGCAAAAATTATAGCTCCTAATTCTAGATCATGGGTTGAATAATTCTCTTTTTGATTCTTAAGTTGTCTAGACGCATATGCTATAACCTTTTGGCGTTGCATCAACACACATCCATAACCTAACTTAGAAACGTCACAATATACTACAAAATCTTCAGTTCCTTCTGGTAACGCTAATATGGGTGTATGGGTTAGTCTATGCTTAAGAATTCTAAAAGCTTTTTCTTGTTTTGGTCTTCATTCAAACTTAATGGATTTACAGGTTAACTTAGTTAAAGCAATGGTTATTCCAGAAAAATATTGAATAAATCTTCTATAATAACCGGCAAATCCTAAGAAACTTCTAACCTCGGTTGGTGACTCAGGGGTTTTCCATTTAGTAATCGCCTCGATCTTTGTAGGATCCACATGAATTCCTTCATGATCAACTAAGTGTCCAAGAAACTGTACTTGTTCTAACCAAAACTCTCACTTTGAAAATTTAGCGTAAAGCTTTTCCTTTCTTAATAAACTTAAAAGTGCGTGCAAATGCTTTGCATGTTCCTCTTTACTTTTAGAATATATGATAATATCATCAATAAAAACAATTATGAATTTATCCAAATATGGCTTACATATTCGGTTCATCATGTCCATAAATGCGGCTGGGGCATTCGTTAAACCAAATGGCATGACAGTAAATTCATAATGACCATACCTTGTTCTAAATGCGGTTTTAGGAATATCCTCTTCCTGTACCTTTAATTGATGATATCATGACCTTAAATCGATTTTAGAGGAAAATCGAGCTCCTTGCAGTTGATCGAACAGATCATCGATTCTTGGTAATGGGTACCGATTCTTAATTGTGACTTTGTTCAATTCACGGTAATCAATGCACATACGTATTGATCCGTTCTTCTTTTTAACAAATAAAATCGGTGCTCCCCACGGCGATGAGCTTGGCTGTATAAATCCTTTCTCCAACAATTCGTCTGACTGTTTCTTTAGTTCCTGCATTTTGGCTGGTGCCAAACGGTAAGGTGCTTTGGCAATCGGTGTTGTTCCTGATAATAGATGGATTCTGAATTCGACTTCTCTGTCTGGCGGTAGCCCTGACAATTCTTCTGGAAATACATCTGAAAACTGAGACACTACTGGAATGTCTTTTAATTCCTTTCCTTTAGTGTTAGTGATTATAGAAATCAAATACACTATAGACCTTTTTCTTATATAGCTTGCAGTTTTCATCACAGAGATGAATTTCGTGGATCTAAATGGTTTATCGCCTTTAATTGTGATCTTTTCACCCTTTGGTGAATTTACTTGGATTGACTTTTGATCACATAAAATATTAGCTTTATTGGCTATTAACCAATCCATTCCTAATACGATATCAAATCCTGCCAGATTCATTGGGTAAAGATTTGCAATAAAATTTTGGTTTAAAATTTCTACTCTTGCTCCCTACAAGATTTCAGAAATCCTAACTGTTTCTCCATTTGCTGTCTCGACTAGACATTCTTGTGAGAGTTTAGTTAATGGTTGATTAAGGAATTTGCAAAATGAAGTATTAATAAAACTTTGGTTCGCACCAGAGTCAAATAATACTTTAGCAAAGTTATCATTAACTAAAAACGTACCGGCTATCACATCTGGAATCATCTTGGCTTCATCTGCAGTCAGAACGAATGCTCTAGCATTTTTAGTGTTCTTGTTGTTCGTGGCTGGAGCCAATTTCGGACAGTTCAGCTTGATATGACCTTTTTCTCCACAGTTGAAGCATAGTCCATTACTGGATTTTCTCCTGCAATCTTCTTCCTTGTGTCCAGGTGCTTTGCAGAAATTACAGAGAGTGGAGCATTTTCCTGAATGTTTTTTCTTGCAGATCTTGCAGAATGGTGCAGAGGTAGAACCCATATTCCTACGGTTAAAATTCCCAGAACGGAATTCTTGGGTAAACCTTTGAGTTAGGTTTCTCCTCTGGTCTTTTTCTCTAGTACGGATTAACTTATCTGTCAAGGTATTTGCTAGTTCTACAACTTCTTCTATAGTTTGGGGTCTAGCTGCCTTGACTACATGTCTAATCTCTCCAATTAATCCCCAGATGTAACGGGAGATTAATACCGGTTCAGGTGTTGCAAGGCTTGGTACTATTCTAGCATATTCAAAGAATGTGGTAGTATAACCCTTACTATCTACCCCGGTCATTCTTAAGTTCAGAAACTTATTTGCTATCTGTTCCTTTTCATTGGGAGGGTAGAATTTCCTTTCTACCATATTTTTAAATTCCTCCCATTCTATGTTGTATACCTTATCACTTCCTCTTGATTGGAGGATAGTGTTCCACCATTCTAAGGCTGAGTTCTTAAATAGATTAGAAGCAAACATTATTTTGTCTTCTTCAGCACACTTGCTTATTTTTAAAACAGCCTCAGTCTTTTCTATCCAGCGTAGAGCTGCAATGGGTCCTTCATTGCCCGAGAATTCTATTGGTTTGCAGGACCAGAATTCTTTGTAAGAACAACCATAAGGCATGGTTCTTCTTCTTTTGGGAATGGGCACTTGAAGTACGGGTCCATTGTTCACGTTGTGTTCTAGTTCAATTGGTCGTTTACTGCTATGTTTACTTCTATTATCAGCATCCTTAACAGTTTGAAGAATAAATGGCATTGCATCTATAATTCCTTGTGCCACTATGTGTTGGATAGCACTATTATCCATTTAATTTCCATTGTTATTGATGCTCGGATTCGCATTAACCAAGTTAATGTTACTGTGGTTATCATTATTCAGATTTCCTTGATTTCCTTCGTCGGCCATCTGAATTTTAAACATTTACCACGTATTAATATCACAAAATAATATTTAATATAGTCAATCACATGACACGCATTTTGGTCAAAAGCGTCGATCATTGCGACTTACGCTATTCATATACTATGCATCTATTACACACCAGTACTGAAATTAAAATTACAATACCGACTGAAATTTAAAACTACACTACTAGTAATACGCATCCGTAGTTTTTTTTCATACACATACACACACACACACATATCATATTATTTTATTATTATTATTACTATTACTACCGTCTTCACCATCACATTCATGGATATGGATTCATCCAAAAATCCATATTGCGCTCGTCGTACTTCCAGACGAGTCGCTCTCCCACCTGTCGCATTCTTTCACTACTCTCTAGAATTTCCTCACCAAATGTCCTAAGTTCTTGTATGTTTTATGCACCCATTGGGGGTGCAGGTTCTAGGACTGGGTTCGGAATATGGGGTACAGGTTCTTGATATGGGGGTGTAGGGGCCTGATATTGGTAAGGATTCTCTAAAATCTCCCTAATGAATACATCGTGGTAATAGGGATCTAAAGGATCCAAACCTGGGTAGGCTCCTATGTTCTGCATGGGTGTGTCTTTATGTATCGGGTAACGTTGCACATAGTCCCTAACGTCATCCCACCAGGGGTCGAAATTTAGGTCTAAGGGGTTTGGTGCAGGTACCCTAGGTATTTCCTTCGGATTGAAATCATGCATTTCTACTTGATTTTCAGGGTTTTCTATTTCCATTGGTTGGTCAGGAATTGGTGGTTGTGGTTGGGGTGCTATCATTTGCTCCAGATTAGGGTCAGCTGCAGTGGTTGCTAGGATGTGGATGTTGGCTATTCCCCTATTGATCATGTCCTGGGCATAGGCATCTGTCTCTCTCTTAGCTGCTGCTAGTGCTCTCTGGTCTAGTAACTTTTTCATACGTTTTCTATGCTCGTGTGCCCCTCTACTGAACCATCCCCTCTTTTTCTGAGGAAATGGTTCTTCTGACTGAGCCTTAAACACAAAGATTCCTTCTTCCATATCAGCAGAGTACCCTGAGAGGGCAGGCTGAGAAGAGGAGGTGCCTTCGCTTCTAGGCAAACCAGACAATTGACGGTACGCGTCAGATGGTCCTTGGTCGCTCATACTGTAAACTAACAAATAGTCAAATAACACATAACAATAAAATACAATTGTGCATGTATTCTCGTAATTTATTTCATAACAGATTGTATTTTGATGTCAGTAGAACACTTCTGTGGCTGAATCAGTGGCTTAGCTGTGATACCACCTTCTATCGCAACACCCGATCCCTAATCCCTGGGAACGGGCGGCCGCGAGCCAGTTTCGGTGGTATCACGTATTGTCTAATTTGGCAGCAGAATTTTTCATCAGAACCGTAGTTAGGAAATATTTGATCAGAGTAAAATACCACATTTTCATAATGTTAAATGTCACGGCCCTAGCCCCGGTTTGACCCGGTCAGGAGCCGCGGGACAGGAACCCGTGGTATTTAAATGATGCGACAGCGGAAGATTTATCAGGATCTTTTAAAACTTGAATTTCCCGATTATTTTATTTCATAATTCGGAATAAAACCCCGAAATTTACAATAGAGGAATTTCATAAGTAAATTCCCTGATTTATAAAACATGTTTATTTATTTTAACTGAGCCACCTCTTCAAGCTTGTTAGTGCTCCTTAGCACGTTTTCCTTGATTTACAGCAGGTCGCCTGAAACATGTTTTAAAAATATTTTGTCAGCGAGGAAATACTGATGAATCATTCATTTTGCACAAAACGACACATAGTTATAAATTACAGCATAAGAGCGATTACAATGGCTTTTATCTTATTTTTATCTGGCACCGTGTCACCTGGTGACGATGGTCATACCACTATTGGGTCTTTCCCCAAGTAGTGACGTTTATCACTGTTAGGATTTATTAGCCTAACCCGTGAGAAATTAGTAATGTGCACAATACCCCACTAGCCAGTGATTTAAGATAACCACGACTTAATCCCTGTAATTATAACATTTGAAAATGGAGTATTGTAAAATATTTGATAAAAAGAGAATGACTCACATTGTAGATTTAATATGGGCAGAGTCTAGCCTATTGATTAGCCTTGTTAAACTAGTTTAAACAACAATGCACACGAAAACTAGGTTAGTAACTTTAATCCAACTTTTTACGACAACTCACGAGATCGAAACCTTCACAACGAATGACAAAGTGCGATACTTAAACATCCATCGAATTCACGACGAATGACAAAGTATAACCCAAGTTAGAGCAGCACTTAAACATCCATTGGATTGGTTTCTATCGATCGGACATTAAATCGTAGCAGCGATTGAGTTATTACCCTGTTATTGCGGCAGCGTTTCGTGATTGTGTGTGTTTTTGTAGTAAACAGAAGGTATCTTGAAGTGTAAAGAGAATTTTAACGTCGAACGAATGCAGATTTGCAATTGCCAACCCACTCTATTTATACCTGAAAAACAGTCCCCTCGCGTGGCGCGAGGGGCTGTCGCGTGGCGCGAGGGGTACCGCCCTACTATAGGGTAGCCCCGTGTTTGCATAGCTCAGGTGAGTTGGTTGTTCATGCAAATTCGAATTACACATAAAACTGTCTTGATAATATCGAATGGGATTTACCCCCCTGAGTTTTAGGGGCCCTGATCCTGATTCCAATTGTTCTGAAAATTTTAGGGTTTATGCAGGATCACTTGGGGGTCTTAATTAGGGTTTCCTATTGGCCAAAATATAATAAGAAATAATAGTTTTGGTGAGAGTTGTTACATTCTCCCCACCTTAATAAAAATCTCATCCTCGAGATTTACTAGAATAAGTAGGGATACTTTCGCTTCATCTCCGATTCCAGCTCCCAAGTGTATTCAGATCCTCTCTTTGAATCCCACTTGACTTTGACCAGCACTAGCCGCTTGTGCTTGAGAAACTTGATCTTTCTATCTTCTATTTGTAATGGCTTCTCAACAAATTTTAACTTTTCATTTACCTTTACGTCTTGAAGAGGTACTACCAGGGATTCGTCTGATAGACATTTCTTAAGATTGGATACATGAAATACGTCATGTATCCCGGCTAGCTCTTCTGGTAGTTGTAAGCGATAAGCAACTGGTCCTATTCGTTGTATGACTGGGAAGGGTCCTACGTACCTTGGACTCAGCTTTCCCTTCTTACCAAACCGTACTACTCCTTTCCAAGGAGAAACTTTCAATAGTATTTTGTCTCCAACTTGGAAATCTAACGGCTTGCATCGATTATCTGCATAACTCTTTTGGCGATCTCGAGCCGTTCTCAATCTTTCCTTGATTTGAGTGATCTTGTCAGTGGTTTCTTGTACTATTTCAGGACCTGATAACTAATTTTCTCCTATTTCTGCCCAGCAAACTGGAGTTCTGCATTTCCATCTATACAGTGCTTCAAATGGGGCAGCTTCAATGCTTGAATGATAGCTATTGTTATAGAAGAATTCAATTAAGGGTAGGTGGTCATCCCAATTTCCACCAAATTCTATCACACATGCCCTAAGCATGTCTTCCAGAGTTTGGATCATCCTTTCACTTTGTCCATCTGTCTGAGGATGATATGCAGTGCTTAAATTTAGTCGGGTTCCCATTGCTTCCTGGAAACTTGTCCAGAAATGGGAAGTAAAACGACTATCCCTATCTGACACAATGGAGAATGGAACTCCATGTAAGGATACTACCTCATCTACATATAACTTGGCTAACCTTTCCATGCTAAAGGTTTCTTTCATGGGTAGAAAATGAGCTGATTTGGTTAATCGATCCACAATTACCCAAATCGTATCATTACCTTTTATGGTTTTGGGTAACTTAGTAACAAAATCCATAGTTATAAGTTCCCATTTCCATACAGGCATCTCTAATTGTTGTAGCAGACCTGAAGGTTTTTGGTGTTCTACCTTAACTTGTGAACAAGTAAGACATTTAGAAACATATCTAGCTATGTCCTTTTTCATTCCTATCCACCGGAAATTATTTCTTAAATCTTGATACATCTTATTATTTCCTGGGTGCATGGTATACCTAGATTTATGGGCTTCCTCTAAGATATTATTTCTTAATTCTCCCAGCTTAGGTACCCAAATCCTTTTCTTATGGAATCTCCAAATTCCATCAGATCCTTGATCTAATTCTTTTATTCTTCCTTTCATTCCTTCAGCATCATCCTTGATTGCTGTTTCCTGAACATTCTTTAATTGTTCCATTAAGTCTAATTGTAAACTTAATCTAAGAGCACGAACTCGTCGTTGTTTTTCGTGATACTTACGACTTAAGGCATCTGCAACTATGTTTGCCTTTCCTTCGTGATATTGAATATCACAGTCATAGTTGCTTAGGCTTTCCATCCATCTCCTTTGCCTCATGTTCAATTCTTTTTTGCCCAAATATGTATCTTAAACTCTTATGATCTGTATAAACAGTAAACTTACTTCCATACAGATAATGTCTCCAAATATTAAGGGCAAAAATTATGGCTCCTAACTCTAAGTCATGAGTCATATAGTTTTCTTCGTGCTTTTTCAATTGCCTTGATGCATACGCGATTACCTTCTTGCGTTGCATAAGTACACATCCTAATCCTAGTTTTGAAGCATCGCAATAAACTTCAAAATCTTCCGTTCCTTCTGGTAAGGCTAAAATTGGAGCATTTGTTAATTTCAGCTTTAAAATCTTAAAAGCTTCTTCTTGTTTAGGTCCCCATTCATGTCACACCCCGACCGCGTTAAAACAAGAAAACTGCGGCGGAAACGTCAGGGAGTGTCGTGGCAGAATTATTGTTTCACAACCACAGATACAAAAAGTTTCGTTTTATTGATTCATTAAGTAATTTACATTGTTTTAACACAAAACAAACAAGTTACATATCGACTAATATTGTTATTATGTTATTAAGGCCTCGTCCAGATCCTAAGTGACTCATGCATCCTAGTAATCACCATCAAGCAACATCACCTGAAACATATGTAAAAACAAATTCAGCAAAGAAATGCTGGCGAGTACATAGGTTTTATAGGAGTGTCGGATTCATGGCTAGTTTAAATGTTGCAATACTTTATTAAAAACATTGTTTTGAAAAGAGTATAATATTGCAACTTAATTAACCAACTCAAATCAAGCGGGTTATAGTTTATAAAACCTCGTAGCCATGATTCTTAACCCAAAAACATTTGTTTTAGTAAAGCAAATTGTAAAACATCTCGTATCAACTCGTTAATAAAACTCGTATGGTTTATATCATTTCGAAAACCTCGTTTGTGTGACATCGTTTCAAAATCGTTTACCCAAGTGAACTAAATAACGCCACGGTATGTAATACGATGAAAACACTTATATATAAGAAGTACCAGCGGCGTATCTACCATGTTTTCACCACATTACCACCGTCCCGTTATCTAAACACTTAACCAAAAACCAATCGCTTATCCAACTCGTTCAATCTTGTATGAATCGTTCCCAAATTGTTAATTCGTTTAAATCGTTTAAATCATCCTCGTTTTAAGTGTGAAAACTATTTATGGTCGCCTCGCTAATAACATTCAAACCTTCGTGACTCGACTATCTTGCTCTCGCATTAATAAACCACCAAAGGGTAAATTAACATTCAGATTCAATCATTACCCACCTAACCCACACATAACCATGGGTGCAGTACGATAATGGGACTTGTCAGATCCTATAACCTAATACTGGTCGGCTTGATCAATGCTAATGAATGCCATTCATTATGTAATTACAACCAACTAGTTTATTCACTTTATTGAAATCGTTATTAGTTTAATATAAACCATCTTAATCGTTTTTGAAGTCATCGTTATAATATCGAAAATCGTTTTGAAAACCATCTTTAAAACCTTGAAAACATTTAGCACATATGAATCACCCCAAAACAATTGAAAACAGTAAAATAGGGGAACTATGTACTCACATGAAGTGCAAAGTATCCTCAATCAATAGAACTTCAACAAACTCAAGCAAACCAGAGAAATCAAACAGCACCTAGTAATCGAATCACTAGTCAAACAATAGACGCCTAAATCGGAAGATCGGACAGAATGAGGTCTTGTAAACCAAATGAGTGTTGGAACTCATGTGATATGGTTTAACAAAGCCTACATCCTAAATCGGAACCTAACCTAAGTGCTTTCGACCCGTTGCGACCCATTAAGGTAGCTTACGCTACTTTAACACGTCGTGCGTTCAAAAGCGCATTCGAGACGTCTAACTAGTCCTATGACAAGTGTTATATGCCTAAACATGTTTAAATATGTTGCATAATTAGTTACGTGACAAAATTTTATGTTACATATGTTTAATTACAAATTATGCATGAAAAGGGCATTTTGGTCATTTACCTAAGGCATATAACCTACTTATCATACAACTAATTAAACCTAAGTGACCATAAGGTATAACCTCGGAAGGTTATTCCCTATGAAACTATGGTCACTAAACATGTTTGGTTGGATCCTAATGATCGACCAAATGGGTCGAGTTCGAAAGTCTAAGCGGGTGTTTAGTCCGCTTGACTTACGACTCTACACAAGCACTAATCTAAAAGTGACGAGCTAAACATGCTAAAACATGTTAAGTTAGAAAACAAGTTTTGATATCAAAACAAATGGTTTTGATGCCCTAGAGTAGTTTGGTTACAAAATACGCATAAACACGCATTTTGGCCGAAACTACGACTCGTCACTAAGCCTAGTCAACGTGGTAATCAGTAGGTATAGTCACAAGGGACTATAAGTGATTACGCTCACGTTGCAAAGTTCAACGGAACTTTGTGTTGACCATTGACTGGTCAAAGCTAAAAGTCAAACTTGTTTAACTTTCATGCTTGAAATACAAGAACAAGCAAGAAGAGGACTTACAAAGGGTCCAAGAAAGATGTTTGATCTAAAATAGCTCAGGTATGAAGTGTAAACACCCCAACTTAGAGCTGATTTCAAATCAAGTGTGAGAATGAAGTGAAGTGGGGGTTTCTATTTATAGTAAGTTAGGAGTTCTAGGATCATTCCAAGTGTTGTGAAGCTCAAATCTTGGCCATACACTTGTTAATCTAAGGTTGGGCAACTAGCAAAACAGGCAAACAAGTCCATAGATTGCAAAAACAATGTCTAAAACTAGTTGCAACGGCTGGAATGGAAGTTTCTGAATTCTGTGGTGCTAGCACAAGCTTACGGACCGTAAGCTATGGTCCATACGGTCCGTAAGGGACTTGCAGACCAGCCACTTTCACTTATTTACAGTTTAGCCCCTGCACCTTGTTTCGTTGCGTATCGGCACTTCTAACACACGTCAAACCCATTTTCAAGCTCCACAATGATGTTAAAATATAGGGAACAAGAAATATGCTTGAAAACATCTCGGGTGTCGGTTCGTTTGGTCGTACGGTTGCGTTGTTCGGTTAATTACGACGGAAGTCGTAACGAACGCGTGTACGATCCAAATTGCGAAACGAATGAAGTTTTAGCATCCCAATCACTAAAATAAAATATCTTAATGATTACATAAATTTTTGGGTGTCCGGATATATTCAGAACGTAAGATAAGCGCGAAAATGCAAACTTGTGCACTTTTTGACGCTTTTAGTCCCTATTGATCAATAAAGTTTATTTTAGCATACCGAACCCCTCAAAGCCTATTTCTAAGCTATGTAAAGGATATTTAGGGTATGTTTAACTTATGATCAAGTTCCAGAGTGTTCGTTACTACACAACTCGGTATAGTTTTGCAGTTTGACACAAATAGTCCCTACGATCGAACAAAGTTGATTTCAACACACCAAACCATTCAAAACTTATTTCTAAGTTGTGTGGAGGTTATTTAAGGTATGTTAAGCCTATGTCACTATTCCGGAGTGTTTGTCGCATTATACTGACTGTGTTTACGCACCAGTTCGCGTATAACCTTCCAGAAAGCGATTTAAAGCTTGAAATCGGAATCGAATTGTAAAATCATCAAACACAATTACACATATAATAACACCAAAACACATATAATAACACCAAAGCACATTGTTTTATTAATAATCAACATTGTTTTACATTGTACATCGATTACAGAACACAGTTGTCACAATTCAAACTTAACTGATTTACAGGTTAGCTTAGTTAATGGTACAGCTATCTTGGAAAAATCCTTAATAAACCGTCTATAGTATCCGGCTAACCCTATAAAACTTCTGATTTCCATAGCTGACTGCGGAACCTTCCATTTGGTAATCGCTTCTATTTTAGCAGGATCTACGTGAATACCTTCGTGATTCAGCATGTGTCCTAAAAATTGCACTTTTGGCAGCCAAAATTCACACTTCGAGAATTTGGCGTAAAGCTTCTCTTTTCTTAACAAAGTTAAGAGTGTGTGCAGGTGTTTACAATGCTCGTCTTGATTTTTAGAATAAATAAGTATATCGTCTATGAAGACAATTACAAATTTATCCAAATACGGTTTACAGATTCGATTCATCATGTCCATAAATGCTGCAGGAGCATTGGTTCACCCAAATGGCATGACTGTAAACTCGTAATGACCATACCTAGTTCTGAAAGCAGTTTTAGGTATGTCTTCTTCTTGTACCTTCAATTGATGATATCCGGAGCGTAAGTCAATCTTAGAAAAGTATCTAGCTCAATGAAGTTGATCGAAAAGATCATCAATCCTAGGTAATGGGTATCGATTCTTAATTGTAACTTTATTCAATTCCCTATAATCGATACACATTCGCATCAAACCATCCTTTTTCGTTACGAACAACACTGGTGCTCCCCAAGGGGATGAACTAGGTTGTATGAATCCTTTACTGAGTAATTCATCTAATTACTTTTTCAGTTCTAACATTTCAGTGGGTGCTAAACGATAGGGTGCTTTAGCTACAGGTGTAGTTCCAGGAATTAAATGAATTTTAAATTCTACCTCCCTATCTGGTGGTAATCCTGGTAACTCTTCTGGAAATATATCTGAGTATTCCGATACTACAGGAATTTCCTTAAGTTCTTTACCCTTAGTGCTAATGATTAATGAAATCATATACACTATTCCTTGGTTTCGTTCATAACTAGCAACTTTCATTACTGAAATGAACTTCATGGGTTTTCGCGGCTTATCTCCTGTAACCACGATTACTTCTTTAGTGGGTGCATGAATTTCTATGGAGTTCTTATCACATAGGATTCGAGCATGGTTGGCTACTAACCAATCCATTTCTAATACGACGTCGAATCCGGCTAAATTCATAGGTAATAGGTTTGTAGAGAATTTATGACCTGAAAGTTCTATATTTCCTTCTCGCAAAACCTTATCTATTTTAACAGAATTCCCATCTGCCGTTTCGACAGTAAAAATCTGCCTAAGGTTGGTTAAGGGTAAATTAAGAGTTTGGCAGAATGAAGTATTTATAAAACTTTGGTTTGCACCAGAGTCAAATAATACTTTAGCATAAACGTCGTGAACTAAGAACGTACCAGCTTTGACGTCTGGAATTAGCTCTGCTTCCTGGGTAGTCAACTGGAAGGCTCTTACGTTTTTCTTGGTAGTTCCTTCTGCAGGTTTGGCTTTGTTATCAGCTGTTTTAACCAATTTTTGGGCAATCTGGCCTAAAATGTCCAGCTTCTCCACAGTTGTAGTAGACTGTTGCTTTCTTTTTCCTGCGGTCTTCCTCTTGATGCCCCGAAATTTTGCAGAAATTGCAATACCCCTTGCATCTTCCAAAATGCTTTTTTTTTTTTTTGCAGGAATTGCAAAATGGAATAGTGGAAGGTCGCCCGGTTCCCTTTTTCTTGAAGTTGCTATTATTACCCACACGGAATCCCTGGGTAATCTTTTGAGCCACCTCCTTTTTTCGGTTTTCTTCTCTTGTGCGTACCAGCTCATCAGTTAGGGTGTTAGCTAATTCTACCGCATCGTCAATAGTGCGAGGTCTCGCTGCTTTAACGATATTACGGATTTCGCCAATCAGTCCCCAAATATAGCGGGAAATAAGCACCGGCTCTGGCGAAGCCAGGGTTAGTACTACTCTAGCATACTCAAAGAGTGTTGAAGTATACCCTCGACAGTCTACACCCATCATTCGATGATTTAGGAATTTATTTGCCATTTGTTCTTTTTCGTATTCGGGACATGATTTTCTTTCCATCAGCTGTTTAAATTCTTCCCAACTCATGGCATAGGCCATATTTCTTCCTTTGGCTTGAAGTACTGTATTCCACCATTATATCGCCCCTTCTTTAAAAAGATGCAACGCATACATAACCTTGTCGTCTTTGGCACATTTACTTATCGTAATCACTACCTCGGTTTTCTCTAACCAACGTAGTGAAGCAGTCGCTCCTTCGTTACCTGCAAACTCAGCTGGTTTACAGGCAAGAAACTCCTTGTAAGTGCAACCAGGCGTTGCAGCTTTCATTTTCTTAAGGAGTGGAGCTTGCAACCCATCATTGTCGTTATTAATATGGTTGCCGCCTCCGTTTACACTATTACTAAAATTGTCGCTTTGTGTTCGTTTGCTTTGAATAATTTGTTGAGGTTCAACAGGTTTCTGAGCAGCAGCAAGGATTGCGGGAATAGCACTGGCTATTCCTTGAGCAACGATATTCTCGATATCTTGCCTATTCAGAAATTGATCTTCATGGTTATGCTCATATTGATTAACTTCATTAACTTGTTCATTACCAGCGTGTTCCATCTGGTAATTAATTTATATAAGTGATTAGTATAAAATAATTAATTAATCAAACATAACAAAAATAATTGCACATAATCACATAAACAAATATAGCCAAAATTGTCGATTTTTCGACTTCCATTTTTTTATAGATTATATTATGCATCCGTACACACTGTTATCTTACATAAGTTTTATTTTTAGGTTATTTTACAGAGTTTTATTTTTATTACTATTATTATTATACAACCACAGCTTCATTATTCCTTCATCAGCTAACACCTAAGAAGCGACGTTCCCTCTCGTCGTACTTCTAGGAGATCTGTTCTCCCACTTCCCTGATCCTATTCCCTACATCAACCAACTCCTCGCCAAAGTGGCGGAGTTCAGCTAAGTTTTCATTGCTTATTGGTGGGTTTGGTAAAGGTTCTGGGTCGAACTGAGGGAAAAAGGTGTAAGGATTATTTAAGAGGTTCTTAAACTGCCAGTCGTTGGTCCACCACTCGTCCATTTCTCCTAGAGGTTGGGTGTGGATCATAGGTTCTGGGATGGCTGGTTCCAAATTTATTGGAAGTTGGGTTTCGGCAGGATAAGGGAAGAGATTATTATTGATAGGCCTAAGGATATCACAACTTGCCAGTATGCGATCTAATTCCTCCTGTAATGGTAATTCCTCGGTTTGCCTAGAACTTTCCCCAATTTCTATTCCTGCTTGCCTAGAACTTTCCTCAATCTCGATCCCCTTTCCTTTATCAATAGGATTTTCTATCTTGGGAACTTTCCTAGTTGCTGGTTTCCTTCTGCGCACACGCCTCCATCCCACAAATCTTCTTCTTTTCTTAGGCTTTGATTTTTCCGGAGGTTGAGCTTGAAATTCCATAGGTTCCTCCACATCGGCAAAATAACCAGTAAAGTCTTTAGAAACTTCCACCTTAACCGGATAGAGATTGAGATTTTCAAGAGCTTCAGATAATTTATTCATGTTGTTTTAGCATTTATGAAACACACAAAATTTTAGGTTAAAAATTTTGAATTTTCACATAATCACAGCAAGGCAATTTGAAAATTTAAAATTAAATAAAACTAGGAAATATTGCGATTTGTACATTTTAATTGAAAAATAAATATACTAAAGATAATTTATTTTAGTTCATCTTTTCTTACTAAGTAGTTTATTTAATAGACAAAGTTTCTGGTTTGTAGGTAGCATAGGTGCTACTACTGGTTTAAAGGTTAACATTTACTGCTACAGTGGCTAACATGTAGAGATTTGCCCATTGTTCATCTAACTCATCTTTCCATGGTGGGTTATTGCCTATTTTCTGAGTTTCCTTATTACTCATCACTCCTTTTTGTTGGGACTTCCTTATTTTCTCTTGACTTTTCCTAATAATCCAATTTCTTTTATTAGGAGTTAGTGGTTTCTCATACTATGCCTTACGGACAAATATTCCCTCCTCAGTATCGGCTGAGTATCTTGAGGAATTTGATTGGTATGAAGATCCCTTATCTTTTGATACACTATCTAATTGACGATAGATGTCCGAAAGTCTTTGTTTACCCATACTGTAACTAACAAGTAGTCAGTCAATAAAACACATAATCACAATATGGCAATCAGTAAAATTAAGTATTTCTTAAATACGTAATAGGCTTAAATCAGTGGCTCTGATACCACCTTTTCCTGTCACGACCCTAGCCCCGGTTTGACCCGGTCCGGAGCCGCGGGACAGGAACCCGTGGTATTTAAATGATGCGACAGCGGAAGATTTATCAGGATCTTTTAAAACTTGAATTGCCCGATTATTTTATTTCATAATTCGGAATAAAACCCCGTAATTTACAATAGAGGAATTTCATAAGTAAATTCCCTGATTTGTAAAACATGTTTCTTTATTTTAACTGAGCCACCTCTTCAAGCTTGTTAGTGCTCCTTAGCACGTTTTCCTTGATTTACAGCAGATCGCCTGAAACATGTTTTAAAAATATTTTGTCAGCGGGGAAATACTGGTGAATCATTCATTTTGCACAAAACGACACATAGTTATAAATTACAGCATAAGAGCGATTACAATGGCTTTTATCTTATTTTTATCTGGCACCGTGTCACCTGGTGACGATGGTCATACCACTATTGGGTCTTTCCCCAAGTAGTGACGTTTATCACTTTTAGGATTTATTAGCCTAACCCGTGAGAAATTAGTAATGTGCACAATACCCCACTAGCCAGTGATTTAAGATAACCACGACTTAATCCCAGTAATTATAACATTTGAAAATGGAGTATTGTAAAATATTTGATAAAAAGATAATGACTCACATTGTAGATTTAATATGGGCAGAGTCTAGCCTATTGATTAGCCTTGTTAACCTAGTTTAAACAACAATGCACACGAAAACTAGGTTAGTAACTTTAATCCAACTTTTTACGACAACTCACGAGATCGAAACCTTCACAACGAATGACAAAGTGCGATACTTAAACATCCATCGAATTCACGACGAATGACAAAGTATAACCCAAGTTTGAGCAGCACTTAAACATCCATTGGATTGGTTTCTATCGATCGGACATTAAATCGTAGCAGCGATTGAGTTATTACCCTGTTATTGCGGCAGCGTTTCGTGATTGTGTGTGTTTTGTGGTAAACAGAAGGTATCTCGAAGTGGAAAGCGAATTTTAACATCGAACGAATGCATAATTGCAATTGCTAACCCACTCTATTTATACCTGAAAAACAGTCCCCTCACGTGGCGCGAGGGGCTGTCGCGTGGCGCGAGGGGTACCACCCTACTATAGGGTAGCCCCGTGTTTGCATAGCTCAGGTGGGCTGGTCGTTCATGCAAATTCGAATTACACGTAAAACTGTCTTGATAATATCGAAGGGATTTACCCCCCCCCCCCCCCCTGAGTTTTAGGGGCCCTGATCCTGATTCCAATTGTTCTGAAAATTTTAGGGTTTATGCAGGATCACTTGGGGGTCTTAATTAGGGTTTCCTATTGGCCAAAATATAATAAGAAATAATAGTTTTGGTGAGAGTTGTTACATTAAACATATGGGATAAACGCAAGTTCGCAGTACACACGTTTTCATAGGAATAAATCCTATTTTATTTAATAAAAACATCTATTTCTTTTTAGGTAACTTTATTGCCACTTTTCCAAGCCTTCAGTGCTGTCCAGCTGGCTTCTATTTGGCTTTCACAATTTGTTACCTGAAACGCGTTTTAAAAACATTTGTCAGTGGGAAATACTGGTGAGTGAATCCCAGTTTAATCAAGTTTAAATAAAACCGTTGTACAGTATTGAGGGCGATCTCGCAATTATATTTGTTTCCAAGTTATACCAATTAACATCCATGGTACTGTCAGACCCGACTTCTGAAAATGTTACTCCTTGACCAGGTGGTAACAAATTTTGTATACAAACCCCCAACATACTCATGATAATTGTATTCTTACAAATACTCAATGACTGCTTAATATATAATTAATTAAGTGAGGTTTTCTAAAAACAATTCACAAAAAGGTTTTCAAAAAGCGGATCAACTCACATTGTTGTCTTAGATTTTCCGTAAGGGTTTCCTGGTGATAATCTATAATTTACGTAAATGCACACGCGTTAGTATAATAACCCATTTTAACATTAGTAATACCCTCCCCGAGACAGCATTCCACCGACTACGTCGGGCAGAACCACGACAGCCGTTACGGAACCCTAGATCAATCGGGCAGCGTATCTAATACGTATCCAGGGGTTATAATACTTACAACGGAGCAGAACTTCACTATTTAGGGGGTATTAGACCCGAGTATAATGCCTACTATCAAAAATTTACGTTTAGGAAGAAAGATTTGACAAAGTCGACTGAAGATCCGAAGCATTCTATATATAGGTGCTGAGTTTGGTTCTCTCGCGGCCCGCGTAACACAAGACCGGGGCTTACACGGCCCGCATCAACGCTGGTCAACAGCGTAGCCTATCCGGGTCACTGCCTAGCCTTGCCATGATGATGACACGTGTCATCACCGGGCTGCGCCACAATCTTGATCTCTAGTGGCCCGCGTAAGACCCTTAAGAGGTCTACGCGGCCCGCGACAAACCCAAAAACATTTTTTTTAATTATTTTTAATACTATTTAGGGTATTCGGGGCCCGTTTTCACGTATGGGGTGTATTTTGGGACATATTGGGGTATTTTAAAATATATTAGGGAGTCGGAAAAATTCGAGGGTGTCGGTTTTCTTAAGGTTGTTATAATATGAGACAAAGACGCTAAATGGAAATTCTTAGCGATTATGATTGCAATATCCAGTACCATGCAGGAACGGAAAACGTAGTAGCTGATGCTTTAAGTCGAAAGTATCACGAAAAAACAAAAAGAGTATGTTCTCTTAAGTTAAACCTGCAGGTAGATTTAAATGAACAGATTAGAAAAGCACAAGAATCAGTAATCAAGAATGATACTGAAAAAGTTGAAAGGAATGATTAAAGAACTAGAACAAGGAACAGATGGAATTTGAAGATTCCATAAAAAAAAGAATGTGGATACCTAAATTAGGAAACCTACGCGACCGTATATTAGAAGAAGCCCATAAGTCTAAGTATACGATGCATCCTAGAAGTGATAAGACGTATCAAGAGTTAAGAAAGAATTTCTGGTGGATAGGAATGAAAAAGGATATAGAAGCATATGTTGCAAAAAGTTTAACCTGTTCAGCAATTAGAAATGTGACAACTGTGTTCTGTAATCATCGTATAATGTAAAACAATGTTTCTTATCAATAAAACAATGTGCTTTGGTGTTATTATATGTGTTATTGTGTTTAATGATTTTACGATTTGATTCGATTCCGATTTCGAGCTTTAAAGCACTTTCTGGAAGGTTATACGCAAACTGGTGCATAAACGCAATCAGTTTAACGCGACGTACACTCCGGAACTGTGACGTAAGCCAAACATACCATAAATATCCTTTACATAACTTAGAAATAAGTTTCGAAGGATTCGGTATGGCAAAAACATGTTTATTTGAACTAAAGAACTATTTACGACAAAACTGCGAAACGAACGTTGGTAACCGCCCGGATAATATTTAAATCCCAAAAATATTCTGTTATGATTAAAATTTTATTTTTAATCACGTTCGTGTTGAAAAATAAATTAAAACGCTTAAAAACGTCATTTTTCAAGTTTAAGCGCGTAACGCGTGTTTCTGCGCGATACAGTGCTTCTACAGCAAAACGCAGACAACGCAGCCAAATCTCGGCAACTGAAATTTATTCCAGTAATATTTTGGCTAGCTTATTTTTATAGAATAATAAAAATAATTTAGAACGCCATAAATCGGGATTTAAAAGCTAGATAAAATACCCGGTATCCAGTTAAATGCCTATCTTTATCTAATTTACCAATCAATATTACACATGGACCCCTCCCCCATATGCATTTACGGTTACAAATATAGTGTGGCCCCCACAAAAATTTGCTAGATCTTCATATATCTTATTTGATTTTTTTGTTGCCAAATGTCCTTGCATGCCTTCATCTAAATCTTGCAAATCTCTTACATATCTTCCTGTAACACCCCGTGTTTTCATAAGTCAAAGTCAAAGTCAAGGTCAAAGTCAACGACCAATTGTACGAATTTGACTTATAGTAATTTCCTTGTTTTAATTGTATTATGTGGAGTAAGTGTTGTTAATTGCTAAAATCGATGTGTGTTAATCGCTATCTAATCGACTTACGACTTTGAATGATAGGAAGTAACAATGAGATAAAGTTAACTAATCGATAATCAAGCTATGCTACTCGACATCTAATCGTGATACGAACCGCAACTTGACTTAATGTGGTTATTATACGTGTGTGTGTGTGCCTTACGTGTTATCTGTGCATGTTTATCTATGTTGTTTTGTGGTAATCAATCGAACTCAATCGAAACTCAAAATCGAACTCGAACACGAATCACAATCGAACTATGGTATTTAGTAGTTGGGACTAAAAGTAATTTGACTAGGAAACCCTATCGTGACGAACCGCTCGCAATCGAAATCGAAACATAAAAAAAATCGTCGCATCAAACAATCAAACCAAGTGCCATCCGGCCGGATAGCCACTACGCTCCAGGTCAGGCGTCATCCGACCAGGGTGTCATCCTACCGGATCGTTATCCGGGTGGTACGCCATCCGATCGGATAACCCTTTCCTCTTTTGGAATCCTATAAATACCCATGTCTTTGTCATTCTTTCCATTTTTGGAAGTCCTTGTCCGAACCTTTCGTGCTCCTCACCTTTTCTTCGATTTCTCTCAATCCAGGTAAGATCTCACCCTAAATCTTATACTTTCTTAATCTACGCGCACTCCTACACCTTTCTATCTTTTAAAACTTAACTTTTAACCGTGAAATCACTAGATTTCGGGTGTTCTAGGATGACGTAATCATGTGTTCTTCAAGAAATTCATGTTTTGGCCTCAATCCACCAAGAAAAACTTAGATCTAACCGATTTCCACAAAGATCTTGTAAAGAACTCGACATAAGTGGGGTGCAAGGGGATTGAAAGATGGTTTAACTTTCTTTCAACTCTTTTGCACTCAATGTACTCAAAATCGATAGGATCCGACCCTGACTTAGTCTTCTACTCGAGTGTAGTGTTGTACTAGATCAAGATCCGGATTCTACCCACGAGACTACCGATCTTGGGTTAGCCAAGAACAACCGCCTCGAGCCGGTCACCGGCCGGACTAGGGTGATTCCTGGTCGGGTTGGTCACTTGGGCCGAACTAGGGGTTCTGTTGGCTAACACGTTGTCAAAATGCCTCGACATAATGACAAACCATCAAAACAACCAAGTGTAGGATGAACGGAACAACCACAACGGATTGCTATCCGACCGGACTACAATCCGATCGGATAGGTCATCCGAACGGATTGTCATCCGAACGGATCACACTTGGGTCCCACCTTTTAAACAATCTTGTTAGTCCCGAAAAACCCGTGATATCACTCACCGGTTCAATCGAACGCGGAAAATAAGATCGAACCGAATGAACAAAAAGAAATTTTTCATTGAATAACTTAGTGCCGCTGCTTAGATTGCACACAGTCTCAAGGACTGTCTGGTACGATCTTCGAGAACCTTGCACACAATCTCTAGGATTGTCGGGTACAAGGTTCTCCTTTGGGGATTACATGGTGAAACTAATATGAGAGCTCTACACTAATAATCTAGACATGACTATTTATAGGAGCCTCTACCCCATTGGCTCACATGGCCTAGCCCAAGCCCAAAACCTAATCTAAACCCAATTAATACATAAATTAATACAATAAAGATAAGCGTAAAACTTCTGGACCTTACAATCTCCCCCTAGTTTTATGCTATCTTTATTACGGTTTAGACGATCTCCAACCTTGGGTCTTCTCCTTTAGTGGCCCAGTAGTGAACGAGCAATGAATATCGGATGAAATGAGGCTTGATATTAGATGGATGGCGGATGAAAATGATGTCAGATAATCAATGGTGCATCTCGGATAAAATAATGATGATCTCGGATGATATTAATCTCTGATAACGTCTCAGATAATTATGGATGATTTTTGATCTGTCTCCATCACGGATGATTTCTGAAATAAACTCAATTGGGCCCACCGAAGGTGAAGGCTCATTCCTGCTATTTGATCTCACAATCTTCAGTCCAGTAGCATATTTGGAAACATTCTTCCTACTTTAAGCAGGCCCACACCAAACTCCTGTAACCTTAGTGGCTTAGTGCAACATGTGCACCAGCTGACATCACCGTTTAGAAATTTTTAAAGCATGTGGCCCCATGAAATGTTGTCAATATTCTTTAAACAATTAAAAAAAAACTTGGTTGTGAGCATGTTAAGCCGGCCCCATGAATCACAGTCTCACCAATCAGCCACATACATGGAACAATCAACTTGTGGCCCAAAAAAAACAATGAAATCTAATCATTAGCCCATAATTACCTTAGCCCATGCACAAGCTCATACCAAACCCTAGCCCATGACAGCCGACAACATGCAAGTGCTCCAATCATGACCATCGATCAGCTCCTTCATCATACGTTTCACATTGTTTAGGGTTTTTTATTCCTGATGTGACATCATGTGCACAGCCGCCATAGAATGTTCCCCTGACGTCAGCAATATGAAATCCATATTCATCTTCGTTATCACCAGACCTGCTCGTCTCCGTGTACCTCCTCCGGCAACCTCCGTTCTTCGATAACTTTCATCGTCGCCGATACGATCTCAGTCAACCATCAATCATCTTCTTCGTTTACATTCTTCAACCACCAACCAGCGACAACCACCTCGTCTCCGGTAACTTCTCCGACCTTT
This sequence comes from Helianthus tuberosus, assembly GCA_030545235.1. NCBI lineage: Eukaryota > Viridiplantae > Streptophyta > Magnoliopsida > Asterales > Asteraceae > Helianthus > Helianthus tuberosus. The sequence goes on along the minus strand of CM060378.1, from coordinate 61,354,752 downwards.
GAACGATCACCTTCATCATCTACGTACGGTTGCAGGTCCATTCAGCTTCATCATCTCCGATGAGCACCGCAAACCTGCGACATTGTTTTCGAGCTCCATCTCCGACGACGACAGTTCTCAGGTCATATCCCTCCGTCAACCATCTTCTCTGTTCCATCATTCATCATCTTCGACTCTATCCTGTTCATTGTTCAACCACCTCCATAACCACCACCTCCGATCTCCTCTGTCATCATTTCTTCACCTTTCATCACACCTACTCCGTCCTCCAACGAACCGACACCATCTTCTCCGGTGTTCCACGTTCACCTGAGACATCATAATCCAGCTAATACCCACTATTTCTCCTCATCCGTTGCTGAAAAATCCTTGTGAACCGGAGATCTCCCTTTTGACGAACATACATCCCCCGACACCGCAAAACTTCTTCTCGTTCTTCGAGCGATATCAAAAAAACCGAAATGTAAATCCGATCGGACGACCATCTGAATGGATTACTCTTCGGATCATGAGATACTAAGACTTCAAAGACTTAAACAATTTTCAACATGTTCAATAACAGGGTTGCCATCCGATCGATTGCCATCCGATCGAATGACGCTTCTGTTGTGAGCTTGCTTTCAGAAAATAACCTCGTCACTAAGTCGTCGTTCGACCAGACCACTGTCCAACCGGATGACCATCCGAACGAATTGTCATCCGCACGACCAGTCATCCGATCGACCGACTTGATGGATAGAGATACTTTCGTGTTTTCAAAATACTACAACGAAAACTTCAAAAGACAAGCCATCATACACAAACACATTCTTCTTATAGGAAGAAACAATCCACTCGAATCGTCATCCGACCGGATGACCACCCGAACGGATTACCATCCGCACGGATTGATGTCCGATCGGATTACCATCCGATCGAACCACTATCTGACCTTTCATACTTATCGTTATACTATCGAATCTGTTCAGGCTAACCCTACACGCTAAGCGCTCCCTTCAATCCATTCATCGCTGTGAGTATACTCGATCCCTTTTTGCTTTTTTGCACTTTTGGGTGTTACATACGTTACGAATATTCAAACTACAACAATCACACTACTCAATACTATTTGAACGCTAACCGTTAACGCATGTTATACGTGGCTCATGAATGCTTGTTTGTTATGTTTACACATGGAATGTTGTCTACCTGCCTTAGCAACGATAGTACTATAGTTTGGACTCAGCACCCGTTCACGGGGGTTGTTAAGGACCATTACTTGCATGGATTACGGTGGTAATCATGTATTGCGAACTGCCTCGGGCAGTCAACCCGCAGTCATTGGTATCGATGGATCTATGTCGATAACTAACGTGCTTCATTTCACTATGTGTACGTGCTGGTTATGCGTAAACGAATTCAAACTCTATATGCAATTATCAAACTTGTATGCTCACCTTTACATTATATGTATTGACTTTATTTTAACGTATGTGACAGGTGCTTAGGACGCACACTTGGTAGGAAAGTGAGGCTAGAATAAAGCTTTAGAGCCCAACAAATAGTTGTCTGTAGATAACAAATCGAGGGTCTCTAGAAGCAGATAAACAATTGCTATCTGTTTAAATCTGAGTTGTCGGAACAGAATATTTGCCTGGATTTTGTCTGTAATAATTGATTACTGATTGAGATACGGTATGGGACGTATTATTTAAATTGAATAGTATTGATAATTGTTATGGAAACTTCTGGATAATCTTTTTTGCTCAGTGCCATGCCCCGATGATTCCGCCATCGGTTGGGGTGTGACACTTCCTAAGATCTTAATAAATCCCACAAGATCACTCAACATCTTCACAGTCCACTCAAGTCCCTCACTCTCTCTCTCCCCAAACCGTCCACCCTCTCTCTCTCTCTCCATCTTCAAAGCTTCAAACTTTGTTCTAGTGAATCAAGCTCCATTTCTAGCAAACTTCAAGTTGGTGTGAAGATCCAAAGGGGTTTCCAAGTTGCTTTAAAGTGATTTCAAATTCCATATCATCAAAACCTCATCCAACAACCTACTTGAATCTTGAAGGTATAACATTTATGTTTAAATCATACTTTTGATTCTTGGTTGTTCTTGATGATTTGAAGTTTCTCTTGAATCTTGGGATTTTCACAAACTTGAAATCTAAAATGAAATGGGTCATGATACAAATAAAAAATGGTGGTAATATGTATGTATATATAACCGTACATATATACATGTGTGTATGAGTTTTGAAGTTTGATTTCTTGATAAGTACTTGTTTAAATTTGTTACATGTTCTTGAATGATAGTTAAAATGAAAGTGTTTAATGATTTGTGTATGTTATGTTAAATGACCAAGTACATCAGCAAATAAACCTGAATATATCACATATTTGATGCATTTAGATTAACATAAAATGATGATGTTATGATAAGTATGCTTTAGGCACTTGTACATAAGGATACATGTTGATTAGAGCTCAAGAAGTGATAAAAAAATGGTTGTATGACAAAAATGATTTTGAACAGATTATAAGCACTAAAAATGACCTTATTTGGTATATTATAATGGCATGAAACTTTGACATAGGTTTGATAGCTTTGCATGTTGTACATATAGCTTAAAAAGTTGTAAATTATGTGAAATTTGCATGATTTATGTGCTTTATTTAAGACCTGAACTATCATGAGTATAACCATTATTTTATTCAGTAAATAACATGGGTTATGTTAAAATTTCAAGTCGTTTCGATTTGGGATGGTTCGGGTAATGTTTGATGCAAAACTATGCGGTAAAACGGTTAAAAATCGTCTTTTCGGAGGATTTTTATTAAACTGTTTTAGATCAGTAACCAAACTGATATTTTTGATATAAAAACAAGTATTTTAACTTATATTAAGATTACTTGGTGTTTGGTTAGTCATACGTGACTTCCAACGCCCAAAAATGTTACTGAATCGCTAAAATAAGTGTTTTTCGACATACACTAGAATGGGTTGTTCATGGGTAAATTTTATGTGTTACAATGTGCTATGTGTTTTACAATATGTGTATAATGATGTGTTAGTGTTGACAAGATTATGTGTATTACGCTTGAGCATATATATACAAATACACTAATATAATAAAAAATAATAACTTTTTGAGAAAAATCAAAGTTATGTGAAAATTCTAAGTATCGGAGAAACTTATGTATTTTGTGGGTTTTTGATTATTAAACCATTCTTATTTAATATAGGACGAATAAACAATTTGAGGGATTGTGTTAACATATAAAAAACGTACCCAAAGGTGAGTACATAGATCCCCTCTTTTACTGTTTTCGATTGTTTTGGGGTGATTCATATGTAGCAAAACGATTTCGATATTTCAACGATGGTTTCAAAAACGATTAAGATGGTTTATACTAAACTAATAACGATTTTGACAATGTGAACGAACTTGTTGGTTGTGGTTACATAACGAATGACATTCATTAATTTTGGCCGAACCGACCAGTATTAGGTTATGGTACCATAGGATCCGACAAATCCCGTTATCAGACCTCACCCATGGTTATGTGTGGGTTAGGTGGGTAATGACTGAATCTTATGATTGTTAACTTACCCTTTGGTGGTTTGTTAATGCGAGTTGAACGATGAACGACTCACGAAGGTTTGAATGTTATTAGCGAGACGACCAAAAGTAGTTTTTCACAATTAAAACGAGAACGATTGGAACGAGAACGATATTAAACGATTGTACGATTTTGAACGTTTATGAACGATTTAAACAAATGAACGATGATCTATAACGAGAACGAGTTAAACGATGTCACACAACGATGTTTACGAAACTATATAAACCATACGAGTTTTATTATGAGAACGATTTATGATTTGGTTTACATAAACAAATGATTTGGGTTAAGATTCATGGCATCGAGGTTTATAAATTATAACCAATCTGTTTTGACTTGGTTATTTATTTTACAAAACAAGGTTTTAAATATCGATTAACGAAGTTGTACGAGATATTTCAACGAGCCATGAATCTGACACTCACACAAAAACTATGTGCTCGCCAGCATTTCTTTGCTGACTTTGTTTTTACATATGTTTCAGGTGATGTTGCTTAATATTGATTGCGAATAGGATGCATGCTCACTTACGACCGGATGAGACCTTAGTGATTTAATAACGATGATAGACTATGTTTGACTTGCTTGTTTAACTTTATGACCATGCTTAATATTTAATAAAACGAGACTCTTTTATATCCATGGTTTCGAAACAATAATTCTGTTACAACACTCCCCGACGTTTCCGCCACGATTTGTTGTTTTACGTGGTCGGGGTGTGACAGAAGAAGTTGGTATCAGAGCCAATGGTTATAGGGAATTAGGTTATTAGTAATAATTTGACCTAGACTATAACTTTCTAGGACCCCAACGCAAGTTGATTTGCGTTTAGATTTTAAAAACAAAATCCGAATCTGCTTCGAAAATTAATCATCCGTTCTAGGATGATTGATTACTAGGTTTTGAACCCTCTGTTGTAAGGTTTTGAACCCTTCCAGTTTGACTCATTGTTGGCTTAGTGCCTTCGGAGTTTTCAAAATCTTGTCAAAGTTTGGGTCTAAATAATGTGAACACGTGCAAACTGGAAGAGTGAATGGCTGTACCCTGAGTTTTCTGTCTAAGGCTAGAGTGTTCGTACAAATCCACATAATCGGACCAGTCACTCTTACCTGGGAACTCTTGGGGTGAGTGTTCACTTATAGGCGAGCATGTCTTCGCGATACATTATTTTGATTCATTACTTTGATTAGTCACTGTGTGTCATTTGTTTGTTCGAGGTAACAAACAAATGATCGCCTTCCTTATGTTTCGTCGATATTTTCAATACCTCTTTTGTTTTTCCTAATTATCGACCTCACTCGTTTCTTATATTTCCTTGTTAGACAATGCCTCCTCGACGTGATGCACAAACTTTTACTGCTAAAGAAGTCGCAGCCCTTGTCTCTCAGCAAATGGTTGCTGTGCTTCCAGGCGTTGTGACCCAAATCCATGAGCTGTACAACAACAATAACAATAACAATGCACAATGTAATTTCAATAATTTCAATTCTGCTAAGCCGCTAAAGTTTTCTGGGTCACAAGGAGCAACTGCGCTCCTTCAATGGTTCGAAAGTATCGAGAACACATTCAGACATGTGCAATGTCCGAATGGGAGTAAGGTTGAATTTGCATCAAGTGTGTTTGAGAAGCGTGCTCTTATGTGGTGGAACGGAGTGATGCGCGATAGGGGTGACGAAGTGGCATTGGCACAAACATGGGAAGAGCTTCGAGCTCTCATAATGAGAGAGTTTTGTCCCCGTCACGAAATCCGAGCCTTGGAACGAGAGTTTGACGATCTAAAACAAGATGGGGGAGAACACCGTGCGTACACAGATCGATTTGAGGAGCTCGGTCTTTTGTGTCCTACTTTGGTTACCCCGTTGGAGAAAGCGATAGAGAGGTATATCGATGGGTTACCCGATTCCATACTATTGTGATTGGTGTCAATCCTACTACTGTTCGTCAAGCGATCGAGTTATCTGCTACCCTGACTGAGTCGCAAGTCAGGAAGGGAAAACTTACCTGCAAGAGTGATAAGAAGAAGTCGACCGAATCTGCCAAGGAAAAGGGTAAGGGTAAGAAAGGTAAGTCGTCAAAGAAGTCGAGAAAGTGAAAGGGTGCTCAGAACTTTGCAGTTACTGCTCAGAACCCTCAGAACCCACCAGCTCAACAGCCTGCGAAGAAAGCATATGCTGGTACCGCACCTCATTGTGCTCGCTGCAACGGTCATCATGTTGCACAACAAGCTTGTAGGCAATGCACAACGTGTGGTAAGCTTGGGCATCTGGCCAACATCTGTCGTTTGAGTCAGAATCAGATTGTTCAGAATCAAGCTCTAGTTCAGGGGAATGCTGCTAGATTCCCACCGGGTTCATGTTTCAATTGTGGAGAGTTTGGTCACTTCCGCAACAACTGTCCGAGGCTGGCGAGAAGCCATCTGGAGGTTTGAAGCTTATGTCGTGTACAAAGGCCCAAAGATGTTTGCGAAAAGGATATGTTGCTTTCATGGCACATGTCACCGAGGAGAAAGGCAAGAGCAAGAGTATTCAGGATATTCCGATTGTTCGGGATTATCCAGAGGTGTTTCCCGATAAACTGCCTGGTTTGCCTCCAGTTCATCAAGTCGAATTTCATATTGACATTGTACCCAATGCCAACCCGATTGCGAAAGCACCTTATCGTCTTGCACCGTCGGAGATGCAAGAGTTATCGAAACAGCTTCAAGAATTGTCTGATAAAGGATTCATCCGTCCGAGCTTTTCGCCTTGGGGAGCTCCTGTCCTCTTTGTGAAAAAGAAAGATGGATCTTTTCGAATGTGTATCGATTATCGTGAGCTTAATAAGCTTACCATCAAGAATCGATATCCCCTACCTAGAATTGATTATCTCTTCGACCAGCTGCAAGGTGCTTCATGCTTTTCCAAGATCGATCTGCGATCTGGGTATCATCAACTTCGTGTACTCAAAGAAGATATTCCCAAAACTGCTTTTCGTACAAGATATGGGCATTACGAGTTCACTGTCATGCCTTTTGGTTTGACGAATACCCCAGCTATCTTCATGGACTTAATGAATAGGGTTTGTAAACCTTATTTAGATAAGTTCATCATTGTGTTCATCGACGATATTCTCATTTATTCGAAGTCTCGAGCCGATCATGAGCAACACCTTCGTTTGACATTAGAACTCCTGAAGAAGGAACAACTTTTTGCTAAATTCTCCAAGTGTGAATTTTGGCTTAGAGAAGTTCAGTTTTTGGGTCATATAGTCAACGAGCAGGGTATTCATGTGGATCCTTGCAAAATAGCAGTTATTAAGGATTGGAGTACACCGACGACACCTACAGAGATTCGATCATTTCTTGGTCTTGCTGGTTATTATCGTCGATTCATTTCTAATTTCTCAAAGATCGCAGTTCCACTCACTGCATTGACTCAGAAAAATAAGTCTTTTGAGTGGGGACCTAAGCAAGAAGAAGCGTTCCAAACGCTGAAACGGAAGCTCTGTGATGCTCCTGTTTTATCTCTACCTGAGGGAAACGAGGATTTTGTTGTCTATTATGACTCGTCGAATCTAGGACTTGGTTGCGTTCTTATGCAACGAGGTAAAGTCATAGCTTATGCGTCTAGACAGCTGAAAATTCATGAGAAGAACTATACGACTCATGATCTTGAATTAGGAGCTGTGGTTTTCGCACTTAAAATCTGGAGACACTACCTCTATGGAACGAAGTGTGTGGTTTTCACAGACCACAAAAGTCTCCAGCATATTCTCAATCATGAGGCAATGACGTTGGGTTGAACTCTTAAACGATTACGATTGCGAGATCCGCTATCATCCTGGTAAGGCGAATGTCGTAGCCAATGCGCTTAGTCGAAATGAACGAGTCAAGCTTCATTCTGTTCGAACTCTATCTGATATTCAATCTCGTGTCCTTCAAGCTCAACGATTTTGTGTGATCAAAGACTTATTGAAAAATGAGCTACCGCTTCAACTCGAACTTAAACTCGAAATAAAGGACGATGGGTTGCTATATTCAAGGATCGTTTATGGATCCCGAAACAAGACGATCTTCGCACCTTGGTAATGGACGAATCTCACAAGTCTCGGTATTCTATCCATCCTGGTGCTGATAAAATGTACAAGGATCTTTGTACTCAGTTCTGGTGGCCTGGAATGAAGAAGGATGTTGCCTTGTATGTATCAAAATGCCTAACTTGTCTCAAAGTCAAGGCTGAACATCAACGACCTTCTGGTTTGCTTGTATAACCAGAGATACCGGTTTGGAAGTGGGAGAACATTGCAATGGATCTCATCACTAAGTTACCGCGTACATCTAAAGGTCACGATGCTATTTGGGTTGTTATTGATCGATTAACGAAATCAGCTCATTTTATACCGATTCGCGAGGATCTATCTGCTGATAAACTTTTAAAAGATTTATGTTGATGAGATTGTATCACGACATGGTGTTCCCTTGGATATCATTTCCGATCGTGATGCTCGGTTTTCATCTCATTTTTGGAAGACCATGCAATCTGCTTTGGGAACCCATCTAAATCTAAGCACTGCTTATCATCCCCAATCAAATGGACAATCTGAGAGGACGATTCAAACTTTGGAGGATATGCTTAGAGCATGCGTGATAGACTTTGGTGGTAATTGGGATTCTCATCTTCCACTGATCGAGTTCTCTTACAACAACAGTTATCATGCTAGCATTAATATGGCACCATTCGAAGCTCTCTACGGTCGAAAAAGTCGTTCACATGTCTGTTGGAATGAGATCGGTGAAGCTCAGCTTACTGGACCTGAGCTCATTCTGGAAACAACAGACAAAATCAAGAAAATCCGTGATAATCTTGTGACAGCTAGAAACCGTCAAAAGAGTTATGCGGATATGCGACGCAAGCCCTTAGAATTTCAAGTCGGAGACCGTGTCCTACTAAAGGTGTCACCTTGGAAAGAAGTGGTGAGATTTGGAAAGAAAGGAAAACTTGCACCACGATAAGTTGGACCATTTAAGATTGTTGAAAGAATTGGAAAGGTTGCCTATCGACTAGAGCTACCTCCAGAGCTTGGAAATATTCATCCGACTTTTCACGTGTCCAGTTTGCGAAAGTGTTTAGCTGATGCTAATCTTCACATTCCTCTCGATGAGATTCAAATCGATGAAACAATGCACTTTGTGGAGAAACCTGTGGAGATAGTGGACCGTACATTCAAACAGTTGAAGAACAAACGGATTCGATTGGTCAAAGTTCGCTGGGAATCCAAACGTGGCCCCGAGTTTACTTGGGAACATGAGGACCAGATGAAGACGAAATATCCGCATTTGTTTTCACAAGTTT